>QNQO01007447.1:0-377887 GCA_003290165.1 Berberis thunbergii | reverse complement strand
AGCACTCCAACTGGTAGAGTACCTCCCTCGTTCAGATCAAGCTACCTCTTGCGCAAGAGCTAGAGCGGATAGGAAATGCCCGATCACACGTCACTCAATGTGGGATAGGACTGACCAAGTCCCCGTCAAGCCATCTGTGAAGCCAACCCATCCCATGCTAAAAACTCAAAGAGGCCGGAAAGAAAGACAGCTGAGACAAGCAAGAAGACAGGTCAGAATGGTCGACTGCGGAATCTCCAAGCGTTTAGTCGGGGTAACTCCAAGTAGTCCAGAAACATTATGTTATCGATGGAGGATCTCCTCCAAGTCAAGCTAAGGCAACTGACGCCAAGGGGCCGATGGTGTCGACCTCTCCTTTTGTTCTATAATCAAGGCTTGCACTTCGTAGGAATTGGTCTAGAAATCAAGATGGACGTTTCGGGGCTGAAGGATCCATGGTTGTAGCGAGATTGTTGCAACACATCACCTTGGTCAATGACTGGAGGTTGCTCCAGGAATGTCCGATGATCAGCTGTATGAGAAGGCAGTTAGGGAATCGTCAAGGTAATTCATGTTCAACCTATTCCTTGCGTAATTTCGTTCCATCTTTCTTAGCAATTTCTCCCGTGTGTAAGTGGCGGCTATCCCTCACCATTTGATCTCTCGGGATCAAGGACAGGTGTTGCTTAAGGATAAGAAGCTCTTTCTAATCAAGGAACTAAACCAAACTTCGGAGAAATTGTACTCGAGGATCTGGAAGAAGCACCAAGAGAATGAGAATGAGTTGGAGCGTTCGCAGGCCAACTTGACCATTCTGACTAATAAACTTGACTAGGTTAATTAGACGTGTTTAGCTCATTGAAAGCATTGCCTATAACCAACTCATTATTTTGATGTTTTGCCCATTCCCAGCCCAACCTCAACCTCGAGTTGGTCTCTATGTGCCCTTGACCATCCCAATCTTGACATCGTAGTATCCGGGTTGCCTAGTTGCAACATTAATGATGTTAATTAACTAAATGTTTGTCTTAAATGCTAGATTTAAACAAACAATTCGAAAATAATTGATCAGTCAAATAAATTGACTTGTATATTTCAATTCCATCAAATCTTAATTTCTTCATAAATAAGCTCAGTTAAACTCCTAACATATAATATATATCGAACTGGGACTAAGAAACTCAATTGCCCATGCCCAACCCAATTTATTCGAGTCGAATAAAATGAGGACCTCGTCTCTCATTTTCTGTAACTCTCACAAAAATTAGTGTTTACATCATGTTTCTCCACATGGCTAGTGACACGAAGAGCACCCCTGGAGGTTGCATGTGGTCGCATGGGAGGGGCTTTGACCAATCCTAACCCAATCCAAGTGTGCCCAAAATCTCAAGTGGGGGCACGGGCTGAGCAGGCAAAGTTGCAACCCTAGCAGTACACATCACCCTGATACTACCATTGGTAACAGGAAAATATCCTAAACACAGTAAAAAAACAATTTACATTAGAAAAAAAGAAACAAAAGGAAGGAAGAAATATAGATAGCAAAATTTTGCATACCCCGAAACAAACAGTGGCAACATGAATTTAAGTCAATGAATAAAGGGTTACTTGCGTACATACGTAACAGATAGACTTGTTTTTCAGTTTCTTCTCTGGGGCCTTACAAAGATATATGGATCAACCAGCTAGTGGGCCACATTGCTACTTATGAATGACCACGCAAACAAACAACATCAATAACAAACCTAAGGAATATTTTTCTCAAATGAACAAGTTAACATGGAACAACAACTCACACTAAAGGTGGATTCAAAATCCAAGAGAAAGTGACATTGAATATTAAAGTTTGAATAAACCCCAATTCAATTCAATAGAGATGAGATGGGGAAGCAAAACTTCATTCTATTTACAAGTCTTTGACTTTTCCGTTTGAGTAAAGAGCTCAGTTGTTGACAATATACATATATATATATATATATATATATATATAATATCCGTCCAATAGATTACCACCTTTTGGGACAGTATCTACTTCAAGCTTACTTTGCACCATTATAATACTCTGGTTCAGCCAAGTCTCAAAACCTTTTCATCTTAATCTTCAACAATAAATAAGCAAGTCAGGTGATAAAAAAAAAAAAACTGTGCATCCAAATTCGTGAAATCGGCGTCGTGTTTCCCATTAATAAAGCAATCTCTTACAATAAGTTATCAATTTAATACGTAGCTGTAACTTAAAGCAAATGCATGGAAACCTCTTGATAAACAGATATGTAGTATATATACAATAAAACCTCTTACAGTGATAATATACCAACAATCTCCACCTAGTCATAAAAAAAACTGCGGTCTCAATTTAGATCAGTTATAAATATGAATAAACTCCACATTGTAATAAGTTAAGTCCCGTCTTAAGAAATTTACCTCTCTAATAATTGTTAATAAGATTAAAAAATATATAGGCAATATCATAATTGAAATTTAAGATTGAATACTGGAACATTTAGAGTTGATATCATGTCTTTAAGCTTGTAGATATTGAAGCCAAAATGCTTCTAGCTTTTCAAACATCTTTATAACTCCTTGACATGAAATTTTTGGTATTTCCATACTGTCATCCTCCCGATTATCTCCTTCTTGCCTAATTGTAGCAATGATTTCTCTTTCTATTAAAGTTTACACGACTTGTTGCTCATTTCGATAATTGAGGAATACATCAATATCCATTGAATTAGTGTAGTAAAGGTGTAAAATCTAATGAATCATTCTTCAATGACTCTTCCATGATCTTGATCTACTTCATTTGTAAATAGGAATTCATCAATGTCTGAGGTGCCAAGTTTGCAGTGCTTCAACCATTTTGTTACTAGACCTCTATTATGTTGTAACCTCCTTATAGTAATAAAATTGATTTGGTCCCAAAATTATTATGTATCAACAATTCTTTTGATCTTGATAGCTTCTATTAGAAGTGAGTTGGTATTGGTAGATTGCCAATGAAGTCAAGGAAATGGATCAATGTGAAAGTCAATATATAGTTTCAATGCCATAATTTTCTATGTTCCGGTTGTGGTTCCTAAATGTTTGGCTACAGTAAAAACTAGGAAAATTGTTACATAAGACCTAAACTAATACTTAAATGGAATTCTTTTGAGATTGTGTAGGGCTAGAAGATTTTATCTGAATGCATAGCTGAATGTATGAATCTTGCCAATTAAACAAACAAATAAATAAACTAAAAGAAAAAATTCATCTTTTCTAATTTCCTTCCTAATAAAATAAAGAAGAGATGAATAAAAAAAATGGACTCAATATATTACTGGAAAGAATATGTGAATATCTGGAAAGAATATGTGAATATCTTTGTGAATATCTAGAAAGAATATGTGAATATCTTTGTGATTATTCTGTAAATATTTTCCTAGGCTAGGCTATGTTAAGATGAGTTGTATGATTGAAATACTCTCCTAACTTAGCTTATTTGCTACCTAGTTTAGCTTTGCTATTTAGGTAATTAGCTTTGTATATATCCCAAGGTTGTGGCCAAAAAATCAATGAGAAGAAAAATCATTTTCCACAAAACTCTTATGGTATGAGAGCCACTCAAGAACAGGAGATCTAGTACCAACCGACAAACACATTTTCAATCGTTCTTCAGCGATTGAAACCTTCGACCTTCATACACGAAACCCCGACTATAGACAAATCATCATGGGTGACGACAAGACCACAAAACCCCTCGACTCCACATCTCCATACTACCTCCATCCCTCCGATGGACCACAAATCATAATCTGTCCAATTGTGTCACATGGTGAGAACTACAATGAATGGGTTTCGTTCAATGCGCAATAATTTCCGTGCAAATAACAAGCTAGGCTTCCTCGATGGAACCATAGCCAAGCTTACGAAAGGAACTCCAGAAGAGTCCTTATGGGTGACGGTTAATTCCACTTGTGGGATGGATTCATAATACCCTTGGTCCAGTCCTACACTCATTCATCCCCAACCTGACGATGTGAAAGACATGTGGGATGATATTCAACAATGTTTCTCGATAGGAAACGGTCCAAGAATCCATGAGTTGAAGACATTTTTGAGTGATTGCAAGCAGCGCGACCACCCGGTGGTGAATTACTACAACGAATTGCGGAAGATATGGAATGAACTTGCGGGATATTCTACTATCCCGACATGTGCTTGTGTCATTGCTACTAAATTTGCTAAAGAAAAGAAGAATGAAAAGGTACATGATTTTCTTGTTGGTTTGGTTCTACTCTTTATGGCAATGTTGTTTCGAATATTTTGATGATGGAACCTTTGTTGAGCTTAAACACGGCCTTTGCTAAAATCGTGACTGAAGAACGTCACCAAATTGTTGCTCGAGCCCACGAAACCAAATCTGATGTTGTCGGTTTCGCGATGCAAGGGACTGCTAGGGTGCGGAATCTTGCTTGTGGTGGTGAGCGTCCTTGAACCAATGGCGTCTGCTCTCATTGCGGCAAAACTGGACATGATCAAGACAATTGTTTTCAACTGATTAGGTTCCCGGATTGGTGGTGTTCCGAAAATCGCACCAATTGAGGGCAAGGTAGAGGCGGAGGCAGGTCTGGACGAGGGGGAGGAAGGAGTGCAGGTCGAGGCGGCCGCAGATAGGTGGCACACACAGCAGCCACCTCGAAGCCTGCTGCCAGTATAGGCTATGCTCAGGCACCCGTACAGGAGTCTGATCGTAGCGGCATTCTCGGAGGATCAGTGGGCTACACTTGTGAACATGCTCAACATTTCAAAAGGGCAGTCTTCTTCGACCGAAAAGTTGAGTGGTAAGTTTGATTTTCCCGATCAATGGATTATCGATATCGGATGCTCGAACCACATGACTGGTAATGCTAGATTATTTAGCAAATTGATTGATGTCTCTCCTACTTCTGTTGGGCAGCCTAATGAAAAACAAACCATTGCTACTAAGGAAGGCACGATAACTTTGAGCAAAAATATGGTGCTGTATAATGTATTATATGTTCCAGATCTGACTTGTAATTTGCTGTCAGTGTCTCACTTGCTTGCCGATTTACATTATTCTGTCACTTTTACTGATAAGCTTTGCATCATACAAGACCGCACTTGAGGACTCTAATTGAAGCGAATGAATAATGTGACTGGGTTTACTGGTTTCGGCCTCTGCGACAACTTCGGGCTTATCAAGCAACTGTGGGGGACAAACGAGAGTTGTGGCATCAAAGGCTGGGACACCCCTCTCGGCAAGTAGAATTTATTTTGCCTGATATTATTAGGAGTAATGACAATAAGGATATTAGTGTTGTCCATGAACCTTGTGATATTTGTTTAAGAGTCGAGCAAACTAGAAGCATGTTTCCTTTGAGTAATAATAAAGTCGAAGATGTTTTTGATTTAATCCATTGTGATATATGGGGTGCGTATACTTTGCCTGCAAGTTGTGGTGCTCATTATATTTTAACCATTGTTGATGACTGTTCTCGAGATGTATGGGTTTATTTGATGTCTGCAAAATCTGAGGTGGCTCAACTTATTAAGGATTTTTGTCGAATGGTTAAAACCCAATTTGATAAGCATGTTAAAGTTCTAAGAAGTGATAACAGAAGGGAATTTACATGTCTTCATCAGTTTGATGCTGACAATGGTATTATTCATCAAACCTCTTGTGTCGACACTCCACAACAAAATGGGAGGGTAGAACGTAAACATAGGCATATTATTAATGTGGCTCAGGCATTAATTTTTCAAGCTAATCTTTCCATTTCTTTTTGGGGGGAGAGTATAATGACGGCTGCCTCTGTAATAAACCGAACCCCTACCCCATTGCTCAATAAAAAAACACTTCACGAAGTTCTCTTTGGTTCCCCTCCCAAGTATGATGCCCTTCGTGTATTCGGTTGTCTTTGTTTTATCAAAAATCAACCTCATGTGAAGGATAAGTTTGGTACTCGCTCTCGTCGTTGTGTATTTGTGGGGTATCCTTTTGGTAAAAAGGGGTGGCATTTGTATGACATAGAGAAAAATGTGCTCTTTATATCTCGAGATGTTGTTTTTTGTGTAAAACAATTCTCTTTTGCTAGTGAAATCAATTTGAATAATACTAATGATGTATTTGAAAATGAGGAGTATTATGACACTGTGACTTATTTTGAGGATACTCCCTTAGCAAGGGGGAGTGAGGAGCACTCGGTTGTGGCCGGAGGAATTGATGGCTGGGCTATAGAGGTTGTACAGCACGTCACACCACCTGCGGGTGGCGACTTGGAGGTTGTCCAGTAGCTTGGTGTTGGTGCAACTTCGAATAATGGGGAGGTTGTGATTAATGAAGCAATTGTTCCGCAAGAAGCTGGTCGAGGTCATCGAATAAAGAAACCTTCTAGTAAACTCAATGACTTCATCACCAACACTGTTAAAGCTATAAACCCTATGACATCACCTACAACTGCTCTGTCAAAGTCCTCAGGTACTCCTTTTCCCATTGCTTATTATGTAAATTGTGATAAGTTCTCTGTGAGACACACCCATTTTTGGCAACAATTACTGCAGGCACTGAACCCACATCCTTTAAAGAAGCTGTTAAGGACCCTGGTTGGCGGAAAGCAATGCAAGAAAAAATAGATGCCCTTGAGAGAAACGAAACTTGGACTTTAGAGGACCTTCCACCCAGGAAGAAGGCAATCGGGTGTAAGTGGGTCTATAAAGTCAAGTATCGATCTGATGGTACGGTTGAACGATTAAAGAGGCTTCTAGTAGTGTACGGGAATCAGCAAGTTGCAGGAATTGACTTCAATGAAACATTTGCCCTTGTAGCTAAAATGGTCACGGTTCGAACATTTTTGGCTGTAGCGGTGGGAGGAAAGTGGGAACTGCACCAGATGGATGTGCATAACGCCTTTCTACATGGAGATCTTGATGAGAAGGTCTATATGCAACTACCTCCTGGCTTTAATTCTGCTGCTTCGGGTAAGGTGTGTCGATTACGTAAGTCATTGTATGGACTTCGGCAAGTGCCTCGAAATTGGTTTGCTAAGCTCTCGACTGCTTTGAAGGATATTGGTTTTAAACAATCTTATGCTGATTACTCATTGTTTAGTTATTCATAGGGTGATGTTGCTTTACATGTTCTTGTGTATATGGATGACATTATAATCACAGGTTCTTCTTCTTTGGCAATCAAAAAATTCAAGCAACAACTAAGTGAGAGATTTCATATGAAAGACTTGGGCGTTCTCAAGTATTTTCTCGGCATTGAAGTCGCACGTGGGAAGGACGGTTTGTTTATTTCACAACGCAAATATGTTCTTGACATTGTAAGTGAGGCCGGATTACTTGGAGCACGCTCTGCTTCTACACTCATGGAACAAAACCACCATCTTGCCACCACCAATGGCGCCGTCTTTGATGTTCCAGAGAAATATCGGCGACTTGTGGGGCGCCTAATCTACTTGACGATTACACGACCTAAGTTGTGTTACTCCGTACATATATTAGCTCAGTTTATGGGTGATCCTCGTGTTGAACATTGGGACGCAGCTTTGAGAGTTTTGCGGTATTTGAAAGGTTGTCCTGGACATGGTATTTTGCTGCGCGGGGAGAGTAATTTTCAACTCTATGCTTTCTGTGATAGTGACTTGGCAAGTTGCCCTATGACTCGTCGATCATTGACTAGTTACTTTTTTTTATTAGGCTCTTCTCCTGTTTCTTGGAAAACGAAAAAACAACCTACTGTTTCTCGATCTTCTACGGAGGCCGAGTATAGGTCTATGGCCACTACTACATGTGAGTTAAAGTGGTTGAAATCCCTTTTGGCTTGTTTTGGGATACAACATGTGCGTCCCATGCGATTGTTTTGTGATAGTCAAGCTGCTCTCTATATAGCGGCTAATCCAATTTTTCATGAAAGAACAAAACATATAGAAATGGATCGTCACTTTGTTCGCGATGCCTTGCAAGATAGAACAATTTCTACGCCTCATATTCGGACCGGTGCACAGCTAGCGGATATTTTGACCAAGGCTATTGATAAATCACAATTTTATTTACTCCTTCGCAAGTTGGGCATTTGCAATCTCCATGCTCCAACTTGAGGAGGAGTATTAGTGGCAAGAATATGAGAATATCTGGAAAGAATATGTGAATATCTTTGTGATTATTCTGTAAATATTCCCTAGGCTAGGCTATGTTAAGATGAGTTGTATGATTGAAATACTCTCCTAACTTAGCTTATTTGCTACCTAATTTAGCTTTGCTATTTAGGTAATTAGCTTTGTATATATCCCAAGGCTATGGCCAAAAAATCAATGAGAAGAAAAATCATTTTCCACAAAACTCTTTACAATATGTCCATACATAGTCTAGCCAGCTCGTCTGATTTAAGTTTGAGATAAATAATATAAAATTTTCAGCAGAAGCTAAGAAATGGTAAAAATGTTTTGAATTTTAGAAAAAAGGAATATAACATTTTTGAACAAATAAAAAACTGAGCTTGAATATCATCCCACAATGTGAAGTTGTAAACAACTAGAGCTAAGTGAAGGCATTATGAATAAGGAAAGAGCATTGTCAGAAAAGAAAACCAAAGGAAACTCCACTTTGTTCACCCAGACGCATATCATCTCATAATGTAATGTTTTAAGCGCCTACAACAGGCAGTTCTATAAATTTTTCCATTTCTTTTCCGAGAGCAAGCCACCAAACATCATAACTTACAATTTTACATGCTAAGCACATGCACATTATTCTACCAAAGGGTATATACGACTAACCGATCAGAATATGGGCGCTTGAGGGTGACCATCCACAGAAGTCTTCCGGCTCGACTAGCTGCCACTGAACTATGAAGCTCCAGTCCTTTCCAGTAGAGGTAGTTACATTTAGCTTCCTCAGGTGACCAATTGCGACAACAAGGTTGCAACCTACAACATATATTTTACAATCATAGGAACTTACAGAGAAAGGTTTGCATACATCATCTGGTATGGGGTAACCGGTAACTGTTTCCCAAGAATCAGTTTCCATATCATAAACCCTCAATCTCAAGTTTTCATGCTCAGAAACCACAAATAAATACCCATTGACCACAGCACTTAAACCTGTCCATCCTTCTCTCATGCCAGAAGGCATGGTCTCCCAACTGTTATGTTTCGGGTCATAAATCTTACCTCTCGGGGAGGACAAGAAAGGCCACAACCAGCCTTCAGTCATGAGAAGCTTTCTGTTTAGAACTGCGGCATCATAAGTTGCCATATTTGCCTCTATGCTTGCAATAGATTGCCACTCCCCCTTGTTGGGATCAAAAGCCTCAGCCTTGTCAAGCTCCAAAAGGTCTGAGCTATTTCCACCAGCAACGAAAACTTGACCATCAATCATTCCAATCGCAAAGAACGTTCTCGCAGTGATCATCCGGTTCATCACACTCCAACGATTTTTTCGAATTTCATACTTTAGAACCTGGTCAAGGGGAAGATCATACTCGGAGATCATGCCACCACAAACAAAAAGGACACCTTCCCCAGGAAATGCAACACATCTAAATCCGTGGGGGCTGACCTTACCCTTGCATGGCATAGGTGGAATTGTGTGCCAAGACAAGTTGTTAAGGTCAAGCACTTGCCATCCCATTTTTCCCATGCGTTTGTGGAAGGCAAACACAAACAGCCAGGGGTCTTGGTATCCAAGCTCCTTCCTTCTTCTAAAAAATCGTTCCTTGCTGCCTAGTAGGAGATGCCATCGCTTGCAGACCAATTTGCTGACTTTGAGGCTCTCAACTGGTAGGCGGAGAAGGCAATCGAGGGCAATATCATCTGGAAGGCCTGGAAGCAGGGTTCCTCCATCTACTGATGTTATTGATTCAGAATTCAACGGTAAAAAGGAACATGACTGTACTCCAGTCAATCTAAACTTGGGTGTCAATGTCATCTGTGAATCTCCCAGCTTGACTACTGGAGTCTGGTGCGATGAAAGTCGAACATGCTGCATCCTCCTACCCTGAAAAGTAGAAATGTTTTGTCATATTGATGTGTATTCACCACATTTCTCATTTTCAAGCAACCGCACTGAATAGGCGAATATAACATATTTGACTCAAAGTAATGTTATAAATCTATCTTGTTTGTCATATTTCTGATAAGTAACATATAAAGCCCAAAGGTTTAGGACATTGACATGTGTATTCACCACATTTCTCATTTCAAGCAACCACACCGAATAGGCTAATATAACATACTTTACTCAAAATATAATGTACTAAATCTATCTCTAAATTCCGTGAATCATTCCTACATTAAAAAAATAAAGTGCAACAAAATCAGTAAACAACTTATTCTCTGCCAATTTCTATGCTGGCATGCAGTTACCAGAAAGGCACCACCAAGAAATGACTAACTGTTGACAGCCTAATAACTAATAATAGAAAAGGTATAAAAAATGAATGAGGCTAGGGAATCAGGTTTTGCAACCATGTTTTATAACCAGGATGATGTGGCATCGCTAGAGGACGTTTTTTCAACCTCGAGATACACATAAACACGTTGGGGATTTCATCATTCTTGTGAGATCACGCCACGTCACCATGGTTACAAAAACATGATTTCTTAGCATTTTCGATAAAGAATAAGGATTGGAAACACTCTTTTAACTATCAATTACTTGTTCTTTGAGTAAGAGATCAGATAGGAAGTGCAAGAATTACTCATGTTTAATATCCAACATTTCTTCAATCAAGTATGACAAACAAGTGGTGAAATTATTTCAAAGGGAGCAACAAAATCAAAATCAAAAGGTATAATTGGCTCAACTCTGTTGAAGGCATTTAATTGGTTATGGATCTATCAAACCATGCCAGACCTTCAAAAAAGAGGGAAAAATGTCTTTAATTATTTATTTATTATTATTATTTGAAATTTTGTTTATTTTATGTCTTCCCTAACTTACAAACCTAAAGATCCATGACATAGCACATACAACCAAACAAAGGAAAGTTGAAACGAACAAAAAATACCTCAATGCTAAAGCAAGTATATGTAAAGCAAGAAGGTTAATATGATGACTTTACGACTATCCACAGTTTCTTTATGGTTCTGGATGGCAACATAAAGATAATGACGGAATTTTTATAACCTAGTAGTGTATCTTAACAGATTGATCAAAGCTGACAAATACAGGGTGTGACTAGAATGATATATGTGATCCAACTGGTATCTCACACCTAGATATCAACACATAAAACGTTTGTACCTCTGTCAGAGACACATAACAAGTCGACACAGTCAAATACTCTCTAACACATGTTCAAACACAATCTAGTGTAACCTCGTACCTTAAAACTTTAAACCAGATTCACAATTCAATACAAGATAATATATTTATAAAATAACGTTATATAAAAATGTCTTTAACACTTGTTTTTTAGGGATTTTTTTCATTTTCTCAATTTAAGACACTAAAATCTTAGTTGCATCTAAATTAGTATATTCTGTACAGAAATGGGAAGATTTCAAGCTAGTTCACAACAAAGCCATGCCAATTACACAAACCCACGCTTTCAAGCTAGTCTCTTAGCCTCAATTAAGTACCTTTTATAAAATTTTCTATTCAATCATACACAAGCCAAAAGTAATTTATATTTCCTCATATGAGCTTCCTTTGGTTTAAAAACAAAATCCACTTTACAGATAAAAATCATATAAAAGAGCACCAAAGCTAAAGAACTATAACTGAAACATTGGAAAGAATTTACTATGAAATTAACCATACATCAAAAGACTAAAGAGGAACAGATTTTGCGACAAGGTAATCAAACAAAAGAATAGACATGAGAAGCTTATTTCCCCCAACGCATATCCTCTTCACACACACACACACACACACACACACAATCACACAAAGAATTGAATGAACTACATGAGAAAAAACATGTTAAAGTTGAATCAAATCGCCCGAAATGGAACAGATATCAGACAACTTACAACAACAATCTCCTCTATAAACTCTTCTTCCATGGGCCCCAAAAGTTTCCAAAATTCATACACTCAATCCAATCTAACAACAGCCAAAAACAACTTCACTTATCCAAAAGGATTTTACTTTGAAACTTGGAAAAAAGTTGAGAAAGATAAGGCCTTGAGTCACCCCCTAAGCAAAACAGAGAGGAGGGAGCAAATTTCAGAAGAAGCAATCATACACATAAATGAATTATGGGTTTCTCTAAAAACAACGAGCATTCTAAAAGCAATCACACCCATACAAGTAATCATGAAAAAGATTCAAAATTTAGTGTCACAGCACAGGAACCAAACGCCATGCAATCAAATACAATAAGAAGCAGAAGAGGAGGAAGAGTTAAAGAGTGGAAGAATAACACAAGAATTGATAAAAAGAAAAGACCCAATTTGGAGATGAATGGATGGATGGATAATTTGATTTGAGAATTGAAAGTTCAACTTACATCCATATAAGAAGATGAAGGAGTGGAAGAATAATAATCTCACAAAACACAAACAGAGAAAAGTGCTCCTTTCCTTGCCTCTCTCTCTTACACGCCCGCCCGAGTCCACGCCAAAAGCAGGATTAGACTACTACTGCTTGCTACTATTCTCTCTCTTCTCTCTCACTCATGGAAAGAGTCTTTTCAAATGACGATGTGCTTTGCTGCCTCGCTTGTATCAAACTTGTAATTAACTCATTTACACCTCCTTTAACCCTTATTTTTAATTTTAAAAAAAAAAAAAAAACTCTTAATACCAACTAGTCCGATTCGGTTCTTCAACAGTTGTGGCCAATCTAGACTAGAATTTAAAAAAAATTGTTGTAGAAACAAGAATATGTATATGCATAACTTAAAAGGAGAAAACTACATAGTTATGCCCGCAGAACGGGCAAGATTATGGGTCTCATACATTCCCATCTAGAAAATAACTGAAGAAAGCGTTTTATATTACACAAAAGAAGACTCCAAACCCAATTAGAGATAAAGGAAGTAGAGTCATCCTCCTGATAAAGAACCTTCAGAAAGTCTTTTGAATCACCAAAAAGAAAGTCAGAGTTCCACCGTTGGGCCTGAATAAGCATAAGAGCCACTTCTCCTGAATAGAGCTCGGCCATTGTGCTGCTCAAAACCTGCCCCTGAATCGTACACGCTACCTTGCCCAGAACATGTCCACTGAGATCCATAACATTGACACCTATAGCACTCTATTTTGAAGTTGCAAAGAAACAAACATCAAAATTAATAATCACAGTAGCAGGATCAAGTGCCTCAGGAGACGGGAAGGGGAAAGAGATGTGGGAGTTGGAATAGTGGGACTTGGTGAACACAAATTGTTTCTGGATAAGGTCAAGTCTATTAGTGACGGGGGCAGTATTTGGACCAAAATGTGTGAGTAAGGGTAGTAGTGGCGTGGTTATTATGGTCAATACGTGCCGAACTGAAAATATGCAAAACCGAGGTAAGAACTTGCTGAGAAAGGTCTTTAGGAGTAGTGAACCAGTGAGAAGCCCAATAAGACCAAAGACTGTGGAAAGTTGAAGTGAAGGCGAAGGGGCTGAATTCGGAATTGTTAAAGATGATGCCATTCATTAGTTTCCAAATAGATAACAAAATAGCCAAGAATTGGGAAAGGATTTCCTCAATGGAGGAATGGTTTTGCTTGGCTGTGGTCCAGATAAATTTGAAGAGGGTCGGGATAGTCGAAAATTGAAGGGCTAGGCAAAGTCAGTCAATGGGAAGAAAGAATAATCTCCAAAGACGACTGATAGTCTGGCATGTGAAAAAAAGGTGGAGAGTATCTTTACAATGAGCGAGACAAAGGACGTATTGATTGTCAAAAGGAACATGGACCATGACTAGGTTAGACATTGTAGGTAATAGGTCATGAGCAACCTTCTAGAGGAATAGTATGGCACTTGGAGGAGCTTTCAGATGCCAGAAATGTCTAAGGATTTTGTGTTCGAACCCTATGGAGGGGGTGTACGAGGAAGAACAAGCCCTATCAGTGGAGGAGAAAGGGGCGCATGGCACTACAAACCGAGAAAAGGATTTTTATCCCCATTCTAAATAAGCCTATCCGGCTTGGATGAGGAACGAACACAAATATTGGTGATATCAGAGACCACCGGGGAAGGCAGGAAAGATCGGAGGAGCTCCTTGTTCCAAGAAATAATAAGAGATGGGGAGACAATTGAAAGGTTAGTAATACGAGCGGGAGGGGTGTGGGGGCGTTAGGTAAGACACATTTTGCTAAGAGAAGGCCCGATTTGACTCAGGCATTACCCCAGAGATCGACTGAATTTCCAGAGAGAATGTGCCAATGAAGGTATTTTTCATAAGATGAAGAGCTGAAAAAATGCCATGCTAGGCAAAGGAGGCTTGATTGGGCGTTTTGTCAATTTGGAACAGAGTCTTGGAGTTATAATAAATTGTCTTGAGAAGTTGTGCTCTAAGCGAATGTGGGAGCGAGAGAGCATTCCAAACGTTTTTAGCCAGGAGAACGTGATTCTTGTTCCTAGAAGTAGGAATATTAAGACCATTCAGAATTCTGGCACAAGTGATCCGGCTCTATTGACACAGATGTTTAGCCTGCCATTTGTCATCGCCATTCCACCAAAATTTACAAGCGAGAGAATCAGTTTTGGTAAGGATAGTGGCGGGAAGAAAGAAGGTCTGCATGGTGTAAACTAGGATGGAGTTGAGAATTGCCTCAATCATCACAGTGAGGCCCACCTGGGACAAAACCTTAGATTTCCAGGAAGCAAGTTTTTGAGAGATTTTTTCCATCAGGAAGTGATCTTATGCAAAGTAAATAACAAGGGAGACCCAATGTACTTACCCTTAGCGTTGAAAAATTTGGTTCCCATGATTTGATTAATCATTTTTCCATGTTTGGGATGGACATTTGCTTTAAAAAAGACGAAAGATTTCTCGAAATTGATACCCTGGCTAGAGGTAGTGCAATATTGATGGAGTAAATCTTAACTGCATGGGTCTCGACAAGTGAGGCGCAGATGAAGATGAGGTCTTCAGCATAGAGGAAGTGGCTGATAGAGGGAAATTTGCGCCTAATTTTGATGCCCTTGATCATATTATTCACTTCTGCCCTAATCAGAAAGCGAGAAAGTGCCTCAACAACTAAAATGAAGATGTAGGGAGATAAAGGGTCTCTTTGTCTAATTCCCCGAGAAGGGGTAAGAGCAGGCAAAGGGTTGCCGTTAAGGAGAATTCTGATGGAGGAAATAGATATGCATTGGTTGATTAACTTCATCCAGTCCTCTAAAAAACCAATTGTCAAAAGATTTGCAAAAGAAAAGACCATTCGATCCGATCACAGGCTTTATCCATGTCAAGCTTAATAGCCATCCATCCCTGAGTTTTCCGTTTAAGATGTTCCATGTGAAAAAGCGTCTCATGCGCAATAGAGACATTGTCATTGATGGATCAAACCTTTAAGAACTCGGCCTTATTGAGAGATATAATGCTATCTAACAGAGGTTTAAGTCTATTAGGCAAGATTTTGGATATGATCTTGTAAATTGCATTGCAAAGGCCAATTGGCCGGAACTTATCCGGCGAGGTGGGATTACTAACTTTAGGCAAAAGTGCCAAGAAAGTTTCATTAAGCTTAGGGCCCAACCTCTTGGAGGAAAAAAAGTTTTGAACCACAGAGATAACATCGTTTCCAACTATGTCCCAGTAATGTTGGAAAAAGAAAGCATGAAACCAGTCTGAACCAAGGGCTTTCTGACTCCCAAAAGCGAAAAGGGTGTCCCTAATGAGGTTGCCTAACAGGACGACAACCAAGGTGACATTATCAACCTTGGAGATCATACGCTTCTGACATTCCAAGAAAGGATCATGACGACTGAGGCGACTTGTCTAAGGTGGTTGCCGGAACCTAAGAATGATGTCTCGAAGTAGCATGGGGATAGTCATCATGTACTGTGGACCCAAGAATGTAGTCGTAAACTGTAGTTGGTGGAGTGTTCACACCTGAAGAACTGTCCTGACTCAAGGTGGTGTTCATCGGAGTGGATGCTGGTGGCTCTTGTGCAAGCTTTATCTCCTGGCCCATGCCCTGCCCGAAGGAGATAATCTTCTTAGGTGTACCCTGATTTGACAAATAATCAAGCTCGGGCGCCAATTTTCGTTTGCCCAACTGAATAGCCACTTCACAGTGAGTTTTAGCACCTGGGCCGGCTGTCACTAATTTCTTTTGAATACAGTTCATGGCTAGGGGCGGCTGATGCTGTAAAGTGATCAACCTGAACAACTGTAGCCGAGTGATCTTGAGAGCCACCCTGTTGAGAAGAAGATGGATGCTGCTTACAACGAGTACTACCTTATTTGGATGGCTTCATGTGAGAAGGAGTTGGAGTCGAATGAAATGGAGTGACGACAGAGGAGACAATCGGCTGAAAGGAGCACTTAGTGGCCTTGATATAAATGGGTGTCACCTTAGGAACATGAAGACGTCGAGTGAGAGGAGGTGGCCTGAGATGTGGTGCTTGACTTGAGGGGCTAAGTAGAAAATGATAGATGGCGAGAGAGGTTGTCGTTTTGACCGACCCAACCTAGTCAGCATGGAGAGCAACCAATGGAGCGGGGCAGGATTTGTCCAGACCTTGGTTGACCGGATTAGGTTGGTCCATGTCCAAATAGATATCATTAGAGTTAGGTGGGCCGATAAGAGTTGTAGAGAAGGCCCAAGAAGCAGGAAAATTGTCTTATTGTTCCAAGCCCATCATCACACTCCATTTTTGATACAAGATAGTTGTTAACTGAGAAGGAGGGGCCCCAAAACCCCCTGAATACGGGAATTGTTGTTACCCTGAAGAGGAGGAGCCTGAGGTTGCTATGGTTGACTCTCAGTCAAAATAGGAACTTGTGAGCTAATGCCATCCCGATTTGCATTGGTTCCAAAAACCCGTGGAACAATACTGTCATTGGAAGAGGTTGCCAAAGAGACACCCGAGTGGCTAAGAAGAGGCTGCCTCACTATCGGAGGTTGGGAATGGCGTATATTTTGAGATTTCACAAGGGTGGGGGACTCCATGAAAGGCTCCTTTCATGTTTTGATTCAAGATTTATGGAAGAAAGGTAGTGTAATAGAATCACGTGATTGTCCTAGCTCAAGCAATTGTAGTGTTTCCAAATAAAGAGGACCCTGCCTTCCAAACATGACCAATGAACCCGCAACAGAAGCAGAACGTTGGTGGGTTTTCATAACAAAATCACACCAGGAAATTTCTGCCATATGGGACTCCAAAGTCCGTTTCCATGGAACAAGGAAGAGCTTTGGTGATATCTAACCATAGTTTAAAGCGTATGAAAGGGATGTTCGTGTTCCTGAGAGAGTTTTGATCAATCTCCATAATCTTAGCAAATTGAGTTTCCAGCAAAAGGATGTTCGCTTCCTCAACCTTTTGAATAGGGTATTCAAAAAAAATGGACCCAACAAGGAACCTCGGAGAAGTCGATAGAAAGATAGTCATCACTCCAAGGTTTGGGGATAACCAGCCATCCAAAGAGGACCCAAGGTCCAGAGAAGAGAACATGGAGCATGTTTAATCGTTCGTCGAACTGGATCATATAATAAGTGTTGTCAAGATCCCATTTGCGAGACAAAATCTCCACGATGGAGTTAGCTTTGTTTTCTTACTGCGAAGCCATTCGTTTGGCAAAAACTTCTTGGCCCAAGCGCTAATAATGACAGTATTTCACCACAATCCTAAGGAGAGTAGGTTCCCCGAAGTGAACTGACCGGTGACTGGGTATGGTGAAATTTTGCTTGAGCTGGGTTTCTAAATTGTGTACTATAGGAGTTGGCATAACAAGTGTGGATTGAGGCGGTAAGATTCAGGGAGAGGGATCCTATGGGAGGGACGATGGGGTGCTATGGAGTGGTAGTTTCGGAGTGGGTATCATGGTGGGAGTGGGTGACTGTAGAAGAGGGGTGGACGGGATTTGAGCCAGTGAATAACAAGATAAATCCATGCGGAGGTGTGAATGTGAGAGTACCCTTGATTCATTAGTCTCAAAATTAGATAGATCGATAGTGAATCTTTGATCAGTTATGAGTCACATTAGTGAATTAAAATTGGTTGTCAAGGAATGTGAGTGAGAAGTCATCGCGATGATTGGGATGTGATAGGAATACGGCTGAAGGGGATGGTGGCTGGAAGAGGAAGAGATGGTGGTGTTAATGGAGCTTAATGATGATGGGTGTAATAAATGTTGGACCGTATCACCAAAGACATGCAAGCAAACCAACAAAACAAACAGATCCTAGCTAAGATGTTAGAGAAAAGCTGAAATGAAGAAGAAAGAGTAGATGAGGATAACAAAACTGGGATAGGGAACACATAATAGAGAAAAGGGATATTTATGTTCTCTGTTACTTTGAACAAAACCCTTCTCTTACTGACCAACATATTTTAAACATTGTAAGATATCAATAAGATGTAACTTTTTCAACTCCCTGCACTCTTCTTATTCATTCTCAGTCTCTCAATAAAAATCTTTTCTATATCTCGTAACTTATTAGAGAAGACTATTTATAAGCAACTAGTATCATACATGCAAATGACACCTCATCTCACTATGAGCTTATCCCATGCCACCTCATAAGCATGAGATGGATGGAGATAGACATCCACTAAATGCTAGAAGATTCTACAATACTCCCTCTTGGATGTTTACCTCATGTTATTTTCCCTTTAAAGTCTTGTTGAATGGGTGAAATGCTACCTCATGAAAAACTTACTGGAAAACCCAGTGGTACAAAACCGCGGCGAAGAAAAAATGTACAACGCACATAAATCAAATATAACATATATGATCTGTAACATACTTATGGATACTTTTATAGCATACTTCTGGATGCACATCGGGTGATATATTTCTGGATACTCACCTTGATGACGACTTTCCTTCATGATAGTAGAATTTGAATTACTTGAATGATTTAGTCAATGCTAAACCAATTTGATGAAGAGATCTACAAGGTTTTCACTATACTAAATTTGTTTGACTTCAATCACATGGTTCTTCTGAAGCTCGTGTGGATAGAGGAATTTTATTGGAAAGTCTTTCGTTCAATCTCTTTGATGAAACCTTCTTGCATTTTAACAATACATGCAACGTTATCGTCATATATTGTAGTCGACAACCAATAAGTTTGTTTAATAGACCTCCAA
Organism: Berberis thunbergii; assembly: GCA_003290165.1. Classification (NCBI taxonomy): domain Eukaryota; kingdom Viridiplantae; phylum Streptophyta; class Magnoliopsida; order Ranunculales; family Berberidaceae; genus Berberis; species Berberis thunbergii. The sequence continues at coordinate 358,702 of QNQO01007447.1, read as the reverse complement.
GAAATAACTGCACTGCAACTCATAAATACAAAACTTGTCTTTGAGCAACCATTATAAGGGTCAACCAGAAAACTCGAATCTACATAGTCAACTAGGTGGGAATGGTTAGTTAAATCACAGTAATAAACTCATATAAATGATCCCATGAAGATATAAATGTCATGCCATGCAAATATTTATAAGTATGTGCAAAACTATACATCGCTAGTAAATGCACAGAAAAAGACTATATCAGGTTATGTACTTGGTGTTGAATATAATAATGCACTAATGATACTCACATATGGTACTTCAGGACCGAGTATCCTTTAATTGGTTGATACAGATCCTTCTTGAGATCTAAAGATCGGATGACCATAGACATATTAAGTAGATGAGAGTTGTCCGTGTGTTACAAATCTTATTAATATACCTCGGTCTATGAACCAATATTCTATTAGTACTTTACTTGATCTGCAGGTCGAGACAAAAGTTGTTTTCCAAAGTCTTTAATTGCAATTTTGTCTCTATATAATGAACAATATTTTCAAGGTCCAATACGAGTTATATTACTGCCATAAATTGTTAGTATGACAAAAGCAGTTAACAATTTCTTAGTAAAGATACATGGTCAAATTTGCATAGATTTCCTTACGCAAGTATTTACTAAAACAATTATACCACATTCTTCTAGAATGGTTCAAATCATATAAAGCATGTCTTAGTTGTATTGAGTAATTATTTCATGACTTTGCTTCAGGCAAAGTAAATCCTTCAAGGATTTTATAAATATTTGTGTCTAACAAAGTAAATCCTTCAGAGATTTATAAAAATCTGTGTCCAAATTCCCATTAGAAGTTACGACATTCATAGCTAGCATGTCAAGTTTTCAGAAACCACGATACTAAAGGAAAATGTAGTTATATCCAAAATCGAAAATATATTTTATCAAATATTGGGTTGTTGCAGGAACCCTTGTGCCACGAATCTTGTCATATATCTGACAATCTCATTTTGTTTGAAACCGACAGGTTTTAATTACTTAGGTGTTTGTACTATAGCTTCAAATATACCACGTTTCTCAAGGGAACCCAATTCCACTTGGACAATATATTTCCGTTTTGGCGGACCCAATGCCACGTTGGACAATATATTGCCATTTGGCCAATCATTTATTTGTCGACTTTATAGATATGTGGTTTAATATCAGTATCATTGCCCTTTTGATAATTTGGTAGCTACCATATATGTGGATATGTCATCGATGACCATTTGATTTGATATCACATTTCTCATGAATATTGAGATCTCATTATTATCAGGTACTTAAGCCTCTTCGAAGGTTTTCATTGTCATTGCAGAGATATGAGCCTCTTCCAAGGTTTTTCAACATAACCTATTTGAGAGCGTTATGTCATGCTACTGCAGGAGCCATATACTTTTCAAGAGCGTTATATAATGCTACTGCTAGAGCCATAACATCTTTCATGAGCGTTTTGTACTGCTACTGCTGGAGCTTCATGACCTTTTCCAGAGCGCCATGTCATGCTACTTCTGGAACATCATGTACAACTTCTTCTAGAGCATGTACAACTTCTGCAGAAATTTCAAGCATTGCTTCTTCAGGAGAATTAGGGCATGAATTTTACAAATTATCTGTTTTCAAAGAGTTGAATCTTTGGAACCTATAAGTTTGCCACACTTTTGACGTGCAACCGATTCATTAACTACCTTATTCAAAGTTTGTCCTTTAGGTATACAAATTTGAGCCGGTGTGTACCACACTTCTAACGTGTCGTAGATTCACTGGCCACCTTATTCGAACTTTGTCCTTCAAGGAGCAGGTGTACTCATAGCTGACACATGATTTTAGGGTCCAAATGAGACAAAGTGGAAATATTCTAATTCCACGCCATTCTATCTCTAATTCTACATCATTCTATCTCTTTATCTCCCCGTAACGGTGGAAATAGAGTCGCACTATGCAATTTCACAATTTGCAATATTGTATGTTCCTAAATAGTATTAGGAAGTTTAGACTACATAAGTAAAGGTCTTCCAACAAGGTGAAGACATATAACGGGATGGTTACCGTGTAGAAGCTTCTGGTGTATGATATAACAACTCTGAGAGTGTTATAATCCCAATAGTTTAATGAAAATTAACTCTAATGTAGCTTCAGGCTTCCAACATTAGATGTAATGTATATAGCTTGAATCTAAGCTTCAGGTTTATACATACAAATCTAACGTAAGCTTCAGGCTTCCAACATTAGATGTGTTGTATATATGTTGACATAAAACAAGTTTCATTAGAAATTGCAATTATAAATGATGGGCTTTTCTAAAGCGGTCATGAAATTGCATAGGTTCAGCTATGATAGACACCCTTTTTGTTTTAAAGGCCTGTGTTGAGAAAATGTTCTGACTTGTTAATAAATTACGGGTAGTGGCACTAATAATTAAACAAATATGATTGTCCTTCGTTTGTAGTTTATCAACCATACCCTTAAAGAAAATGTATGCAGTAAATAAACAAAACATAATATACTGCATATGTTTAACAAGTAGCAGCAAATATTCTAACGTAACATCATCTATGATATTAATGGTTCACAAATAGCTGCTGTTCTAGACCTCTTCAGATGTTCTAGACTTCTTCAGGTGGTGTATAAAATAAGTATTAGACATGTAACAACATGGTGGTAACCACCGCTGCAAGGTGATCACTTTAACAAATGGCTACATCTGTTGGAGGTGCCTCATACTTGGGGGTATTTATGTTGTGCATGTTCTCTTATATTATAAGTATATAAGTAACTAATTCAAAACCATGAGGAACTATATTATAGCTAAAATTGACACCTACTACAGAAAATATCAAAGATCATGATTTTTCATGCTTAGTTTTATCTTATATTATAAGTATATAAGTAACTAATTCAAAACCATGAGTAAAGTGAGGATATCAATTTTATCACTACGGGAGTAAATGAAAGGAATAGTGACTATCTTCTCATGGTATCAAAGTTTTCTCTTTGGTTTTAAGGGAATCTCGATATTTCTCTACTATTTCTATTGGTGCATGACAAACATGTGATCAATACCCATATTTACTACATATATGTCAAGTGTCATCTCTAGAAGGATTTCAGTATCCTTTGCAGGAGCTTATTAATGTACCAAGCAGGAGTTTTGAACCATTTGGTAAGTGTTGTCACTACCTCTGCTGGGGTAAACACCTCTACTGAAGTAAATGTTATGATCACTTCTCCTAGAGTGATTATTTGACTACATCTTCTGAAGTGATTATTGTGGTTATCACTTCTAGGGCTACCACTTTGGGAGTTGCCATCTTTTATATAAGTTATTCATCCATAAGAGGTGCACCACTTGGTCAATAGAATAACTCTCTATGAGGTGTGTAATGCACGTGATATGTCACTTAAGAAATAAAGCCTACATATAAATAGATTTTGTAAAAATTATATGATTAGGTGTATAAAATACACATATATTTAACTTTATTTTGCATACCAGATCTACTTTGTTTCACAAACACTAAAGCCAATATCGTTTGTGCTTAATTGCTTACCTACTCCGAAATAACAATACTTGTCAAAGATTTTGGCCTGACAACAAAGTGATGAGAATATATAGATACTAACTTGGGGGAACAATTATATTTACACCTTACTGTAATTTTATGAATTAAAATTTATCACAAGTATGAAGTAATTCCTTTTTGAAAATCCAAAATTACATTGAGAACATATAATACAATAGTTAACACTTCGGTCAATAATAGCACATGGGCACACGTACCCATATCAACCAAATGAACTTAACTCAACACCACATAGCTTACTACCCATATCTTGATTTTCTATTTGCTTCATTTTTCAAATCACCATAAAGACACATTGTTCCAGAAACATGTAGGTTTCTTGCACAAAATTTGATATTAGGCACGCTTATCACCCCATTTCTATCTATCTAAATCTTGGTACCCAATTTTCAACAAGGTTTAGGGTTAAAAGAGAATTAGTGAAGAAAATTATAAAGAGATGGGGAGCTCCAACAGAGAAAATATACTGGAGATATTTGAGGTTTGGCCTTGTGAAGTAACCTATGAGTTGAATGTTGTTTAATGAAAATGCTCTAATAGATTGATAACAAACAAATCGATTAGAAAAAAATAAGTTTTTGTTTGAATTATTTAACTCTAGACTCTTTTGAATAAAGAGTTTGGAAAAATGAAGGCGGAGAAAAATTACCCTAGCCAAGCTTCGTGCTCAAAATGTCCTTAAATCAAAGTGAAATATAATAATCACATAGTGCTCAATTGATCGGAGTTTCATACGCTCGATTGGTTAGAGCTTTGTGCGGATAACGTGTTGTAGAAATAGAAAACTGAACAACATATTTTAAATATTGTAAGATATCAATAAGATGTACTTTTCTCTTTCTAACTCCCTGTACTCTTCTTATTCATTCTCATTTTCTCAATAACAATCTTTTCTACATCTCTTAACATATTAGATAGGCCTATTTATAGGCAACTAGTATCGTACATGCAAATGACACTTCATATCACTATGAGCTTATCCCATGCCACCTCATATGCATGAGGTGAATGGAGGTAGACATCACCATATGCTAGAAGATTCTACAATAATTTTGGCTTATAATGTTAATACTTTTTATGCAGTCGTTTTAACGCTCCCTGCTTTGACCTAGTTCTGGTGACCTGCACAAGTAACACACGTGAGCCAAGGACCACCATTGTAGTGGTCGATGACACTCCGATACTAAAGTCAGACAAGGATCTGAGGAAGGCGTAATGATGTAAACATAGCTTACCAACCTCATGTCTTATTTATAGTGCAAGGAGTCCTGGTTTTACCAGGCCATCGAGGGTGTAGTTTTAGACGAAAATCTTCGTGGAGATCCTTCTTTAATAAGGAGTCGTGTTCTAGGAGGAAAGTTTCATGTTATCCTTGTGCTCCTAGATACGCGATAGATAATTCCCAATCTAAGAGCAATCCATAAAAGGGAGTTTCCTTGTGTGGAATGTACTCTGGTCTTACTTGGTAGCAGAGAGCTGATGTAGTTGCCCGTCAGAAGGTGATCCTCGAGATACTTGCCTTAGTAGGACTTATGGGCATTGAGGATAGCTGTGAGACGTGTGGGCCTAGCATGTTGTGAGAGTTCGGGTCCGTTTGCCGGACTGAATTGGGTGGGCGTAGAACCGCTTGGGCTGGATCAATGTTGGGCTGATGCTGGGGCCCGTAGTTCCTCAAGATCATCTTGACACATGTATGGATCAGGAGTGTGACTGTTTATATGTATCATCAGCTACTCCCCTACAGTTAGTGGTCCATCACATCGGTTCGCTAAGTCATCTTTTGGAGGGATACGCCGTTCATGATGATCGAGTCTGAATCATTGTTTGAGTCGCGCATTGCATTAATTGAACGTGCATCGGTCCAGTGGAAAAGAGGCGGGAACCAAATACCTATTTAGGTCATTCGTAGTGCAGAGTTTGACTCTTCCACTTTCCTTGCTTTTGAAGCTATCGTTTTGTTCATCCTCTGTTCAGAAAGGATTATTCATCTTTTTCATGGCTCAACAAAATCGTCGTATTGACGCAACCTTGGACAAGGGCCTCTAGTTTTTTGAAGACAGGTTGCTATTCGAGACTGGGCTTGTCAAAATTTGTACAAAGTTTGGGGTCCCTGAGGAGCTGCTGTTGTATGTCCTGAGGGGTGACCAAATGTCAATGTCGTCTCCGACCGGTTTCATCTGCTTGCATTGTGGGATGCTTAAATCTGGAGTGCGTTTTTCGGTCCTGGACGTGATTTGGGAGTTTTTGGATCTCTTGGGGATTCCTCTGGCCCAGTTGGGGCCTAATGGATATAAGATCATCCTTTTGATTCTGATTAGTACTAACGCCGGCGTTAGCGTGACTTTGCGAGTAATTCAGTTGCTAACTTTTTCCCGGCTACAGGGTAACATTGTCTATAAAATGACGTCACTGACTTGCTTTATGAATCTACCCGATGATTTCAAGTTCTGGCAGAAGTATTGCTTTTTGGCCCCTGCGGATTCGAAATATTTTTGATACAAGGGTCGTTAGCTTGAGCGAGAATTCAGGCCGTATCATAAGTCCAACCCTTTCCCAAGACTTTGATTATGCTTGATTGCGGACTGGCTGATCATTGCTTGTGTTTCTTTGCCGAAAGATTTCTCACTACTCCTCTTACCTTAAAAGATCAAAACACCATGGAGACGTTATGCGACTTGCCAAAGAAGAACATGGTCGATGTATAAGGGTTGCCAACTTCATCGCTAGTGGGTTGTGGGACAACTGGCACATTGCCCCACTCTGTACCGAGTATCGTGAATTAAGTTGAAAAATGGGGCCATTTTTAGGAAGATGAAGGTTGTTGGGACCAAAGTTCCCGTTCTGTCTGACATGGAGGAGTCGTCTGAAACACTTGCCTTTTTTGTGAGGAAGAGGTCTCGTGTTAGAACTAGGTTGTCTTCAGCATGACCAGCTCTAGTGTTAGAAGAGCGTGAGTCTGCTAAGCTTGTTGGGGCTGAAATTGATGTGTCTGGCTTGGAAAAAGATTACCTGCGGTTCACATATAAGATGGTGTCACAGCTGGCTGATGAATTGTGTTCAAAAACCCGAGGGGGATACGCTAGAAGGGTGTATGGACAAAGGCTTGAAGTACCTTATGCTAGATATGTCTCACTTGAGCCACGTGGCCATTGCTGGGATGGAAGTCGAGGTGGCTTGTGAAGGGGTATACACCTTGGAGTGTGTCCTCTCTCACATGCAGGCGTTGTATTCTGATGCGCTTTATGAAATTGATCGGCTACAGAAGCAGGCTGAGGAGAAGAGGCTGGATTAGTCAACCGTGGCCATTGAGACTCAAGGGACTCGTCTGAAGGTCCTCGAGTGTGATTTTTCTGAGGCGGTGTCCGAGTTAGATAGACTCAATCTAGAATTAGACCAAACCTGCCTAGACATAGAGGTTGCGCAGAAAGCTTCGGCTAAGGCGCGTTTTGAACTTTGGTCTCTTGCTGAAGAGAATGCTTCGGATGCCGACTAGGCTGCTCAGAAGCAATAGTTAGAATTTGATGTGGAGTTCAATGCTCGAGAAGCGAGGAAGGCGGATGACCAACTCGAATTGGAGTGGCAGGAGCTTAGTGTTGTGAAGAGTAGTCTAGCCACATAGTAGTTTCTGGTCGACGCGCTGACTCGCAAGTTGGAGCTATTGGAGTTTGAACTTGTTGATGCGAAGGTGCGCGAGGAAGAGCTTCTTCAAGAACAAGGCAAATGTGAGTTCTGCTGGGTTTTACATGGCAGGTTGGAACTGCTGGCGCTGATGAAGGAAGAGCATCCAGAGTGGGATCTTGGCTGTTATAAGAAGTTGTCGTATGTAGACTTGTCTGTTACTCTGCGTCATTGGATGAGGAAACAGTTTGGGCTCTGAGGTCCAGGCCGTGGCTCGCATGGACGCAACTCCTGATCCTTCTTCCACTAGGCTTAGCTCTTCTGTTTCTGTATCGTTTCTTGATAAATAGTAAACTTTGCGTGTTTGTACCCCTTTCCGTTTTTAACATTAATGAAAACAGTTTTATCTGTTTCTTGCTTGTTGTCTCTATTGCATGTTTTTTATTTCACATTGTTGGTTTGCTTTGGCATAGCTTGGATGAATCAATAGGACATTGACTAGCCTGTCTGAGATAGAGAGATTGACCATTTTGCATTGTGAATGACTCAGGGTCATTGCTGTGCAGTCATGTCCAATAGTGATCATGTTGCAGATAGTTTAGCTAAGGGCGGCTGAGTTGCCCGATTTGTGTCATGTCCCCTAGGTAAGTTGTTTGAGGCTTGCCTCACTTGTCTGATTGATCGGTTGCGGCTGCTGCTATGGTCGAGTTGCGATGGTTGAGCTTATACGTCAGATTGTTTATGCCGAGTCAGGCACCATAAGCTCGGGTTGGCATCCTGAGTAGCATTTATCTGAGCACTGGTCGTACGATCTTTGTATCGGCATGAGTGGCCTTTGCTAATATAAGAATGTCAGTCCATTTGAGCGTGAAAATGTTGACTTAGCTAGATTCATGTTTGCGGTCGCTGTAGGAGAGCGGTGGTCGTGTGGCTAGCTGCTTGTGGCTCCCACCTTTCAAACCCTTTATGCCCGAGCAATGTGGGCTACAGATTCAGGGAGTGAAGGTTTGGCGACTATGCTGAAGAGCAGTAGTCCCGTGGCGAGCCGTCGACATCAATTACGGACTGACTAGTCTCCTAAAAAGGGTTCGGCAACAAGGCTAAAAAGCAGTGGTCCCATGGCAAGCCGTCGAGATCAGTTCGGGGCTGACTAGGCTCTCACCTTCCAAATCATCTACACATGTGCGCATCAAGCTACAAATGTGGGAGTATTCGCGGCCACGCTGAAAAACAATGGTCCTGTGGCAAGCCGTCGAAATCAGTTCACGGTTGACTAGGCTGCCATTATCTAGACTATCTACACCCGTGCAATGGGGGCTACAAGTCTTGGGTTGGTGATTCGGCGGCCACACTGAAAAGTAGTTGTCCCGTGGCGAGCCGTCAGAATCAGTTTGGGACTGACTAGGCTCCCACCTTCCAAACCATCTACACCCGTGCAATGGGGGCTACAGGTATGGTTTTGATTAGAAGCTTTCGTTGCCAATCATCACCAGCTAGGCTTACCTGATTGGATTTGGCGATCATTGACCACGAAAGGAGACCATGATCCCTGGCAAGTCATCGTCACCAGACGTGATAATGATGATTAGACTCCCACTTCCTAGACCATCGAGATCCGCGCTAAGCAGACTAGGTGTTGGGTGATACCAGAAGCCATCATCATCAGCTTAGGCTGACTAAGCTTGCCTGGTTGGAGATGGGTTTCAGCCATTTGAGGGCGTGAAAACACATGTCCTCTAATGTCGCGCACTGTGCGAACAATATTACCTTAAAACAAATAACGATTCGTAGGTACGTTCCGTGCGTCAAGGCTGTTTTGGATTTATGCTCGTGCTTAGCATGTAGAAGAATATTGTTTGAATGGTGGGCCGAGTAGATCGAGCCTTTGGGCCCGGAAGGGAAGAATTAGGGTTTCTTGTATGGCTGCGCTATGTTACGACATAGATCGCACCATGACACGTGTACGACGTAGGCTACAGGACGATTGAGTGTTAGTTACTTCCCATGAATTGATGGGGTTGCGTGCAGTGCCATTAATTGAGATAACGTGGTTTGCGCACTTACCTTGGGAATCGCCATTTCTTAATTTCTCACACGGTATTCTATAATTAGAAGTTAATGCTGAAGGCCCGTTTGGTGAACCATTACACCTATATAATGGTGTTTTCCAATCATTGTAGGCATTATCTTTCGCAAAGCTCATCTCCTGTAATGTTCTTGCTTGAAGAAAATGCTTTGGATTTTCCAAAGGCTGAAGGTGGATTTCCATTGTCGGAGTCTCAGAGTGTTCTGCATTTTCCCTTATCATGCACGATCATAATCGTTGTTACACGTGGTCACTTGTTCTGGGTGGGCACGTAGTTGATCTTTTGAGATCTCGTAATTTCTTTTCATATTGTAGAGATGTAGTACAGGTTAATTACCAAGGGAGATGCCTTGGTGTTATTTTCGTGTCGATTGCATCCGTATGTGCGTGGATCTCCCTGCTAATCAATGGTTGATCGAAGTGTTAGCTGATGTGCGATGCTTTTAGGTGTGGTATCTCTAGTCATTCCTGACGTCATCTATGGGAAAAGTGGCATTTCTTAGCAACACTGGGAGACCTTGTCGACGTGGCCGCTTGTGGCCATCCTTATCTGCCTTCTTCTATCCCCCTTATGGAGGCTGAAAACCATTTAAGGAAGCCTATAAGGGGGTGGAATGTCTCTTGAGGAAATCAGCAGTTCATTGTAAGGTCTACAACGCCATTGTATGGGCACTTTTCTGGATTGATTCGATGGTGCTATTTGGCTGTTCGGCCCTCTCAATTCCCTCTAACACTTTGTCTTTATCTTGGGAAGGGATTGAGCAAAGTCCGTTCGCATATCTTTGTTGTCACATGAAAATAGCTTGCATGTCCTCCTTCAGACATCTTTACGTGGTCAGGTTGTCTAAGCGAGTCTTTTACTTCATGTCGTACTGCACTCTGATGGTTGTAGTATGTAGTCTTTTGTATCCGTCTCAGAGCGTTTGTTGTTACATCTTTCCAATAATCAATAGAGTTTGTTTATGTAATTCTTCCTTTATTTCTTAAATTATTGCAAATCACACAAGTCTTTAAGAACTGAAACTCTACATTGACTATGGACAAGGAAATAAACAACTAAAAACAGACTAATTGTTGAGCAGAAAGAATTGATCATGGCCTTGAAATGAATTCAGATTGCCTTTGTGGATCGTTCAGGCCCGTCGAGGTGCTTCAAAGGTTACTGAATAGTAAACCTTATAAAGGGGTCAATCTCTGTACCGACGAAATGTTGGGGGGATGTATTCCTGCTTGCCTTGGCCTCTCCGTTTCACTGGGAGGAAAAGCAGACAACTCCCGCATTGTTTGAAGGTGATGCCCCCATTGTTGCTTGGCCTAGCACGGGTTTAGGTTGCCCCGCGGTATGTAGCTGGATCAGGGAGCATTCTATTTGTTTCAGTGTGGTGTAATGGCAGCCTTGTGTCGTAGGTTGGTCTCTGTGTATAGTCCCTTCTGAGTGGTTAGCAGGGTACTTAACACACTGATGAAGGGTGAAAACTACATCCTCCATCTGGTGGAGCCATGCTCCTCACAAGATAAGGTTGTAGGTCGATGGTGCGTCTACGACCATGAAGTCCAGAAACAAGACCTTCTTAGTTGCGACTCTCTTGCCATTGTCGCCAACCTTATATTCCCAATCGGGAAGCACTTTTCTTCGCTGAATCCAATCAGCGAGTAGTCTGAGGACGTCAAGTTTTCCTCCTTGAGGTCCATACTGCGGAATGCGTTGTAGAATGGGACGTTCAGCGAGCTACCTGTATCCACTAGAGCTCTCTTTACCTCCCACCTTGCTATGGAGACCGAGATGACTAGGGCATCGTTATGTGTCGCTCAGACTCCTTCGAGGTCTTTATTTGTAAAGGTCAAGGTGGGAATGGGGCTCTGAATCCTTGCATTGCATATGCATATGTCCTCATCTGTGAGTTGTGTCCGCATCTCCAGTAAAGTCCACTTGTGAGACCTGTACGACTGGTCTTCATTTGGTCCGACTCCATTGAAGACATATTATCCCTGGAGTCTTTTTTTCTATTTCTGTAACTGACTCCCCCTATCCCTGATTCATTCTGGTTGCTTTTCAGAGTTCAGGAACTCTTTTAGTTTGCCTCTACGGATCTAGTACTCAACTTCACACCTCAAGCTCTTGCAGTCGTTGGTATAGTGGTCGCCCTCTTTGTTGTACGCACAGTACATGCCATTGTCATGCTTGACAGGGTCCTCATGCTGCTTTGGGGGCCACTTTAGATCCTCCAAGTTCTTCATGGAGTTAAATACGTCTGATAGGCGGGCATTGAGGGGTGTCACAGTCCTGGATCCAACGTAGTTAGATGTTTTCTCCGGCCTGGGCCGACCAGGGTCTGGCCTGTTGTCATTATGCTTTCGTTTGCTTTGTTCCTTCTCCATTCGTCTTTTGCCCTCCTTTTTACCCTTAGGAGTGGAGGGCCTCTTCTCGCTTTCAGTTTCCCTCTTCACGGTTCTCAGTTCCTCCAAGGTAATATGCTTTTGAACACTCTTGAGGAGCTCTGTCATGTCAAGAGGGGGCTCTAAGGTAAGGTCTTCGTAGAGCTTTCCTTCCTTGAGGCCCTCAGTGAAGGCTGTTATGGCTGTGTTATCGCTACATCCGTCGATGAGAGTCAGTTCATTATTGAAGCGTGTGACATACTCTCTGAGAGTCTCATGGGACTTCTGCTTTAGAGAGAGTATGTAGTGTGGGCCTTTTTGAAAATGTTGGCTCCCTACCAAACGTATTAGGAACTCCTTTGCCAGTGTCTTGAAGGAGTCGATCAACTTCGACGGAAGGCTATGGAACCACATAAGTGCTGAGTTTTTCAGACTAGTGGGAAAGGTTCTGCACATGACATACTTAGATCCTTCTTTAAGGGCCATTACATGATGGTATGATTGTCAAAAGGATCGGTTGTTCCGTTGAATAAGTTGAGCTTTGGGGGAGTGAACTTCCTCGGAAAGGGCCTCATTCATGTTCTGGTCCACAAATGGCAGGGCAAAGAGGCGGTATAGTACGTCCAAATCATGCGCCTCTTTGCGGAGGGGGTTTCGGGGTCAAGCCTCTCTGTTCTGGCGGCAGGCTCAACGTCAACCACTCAGCCTCCCCTAATCCAATGAGAACTGGAGGGGCTTGGCTTTCTTGTGCTTGCTCCCTGCCATCCTCCGGAGATGGAGGCATGTGATGCTCTTGGTCTCCATCGGCAGGTGGTGGATTTTGTCGCGTGAGAGCCTCTACTTCCTTGGCTATCTATTGTATTTGAGATGTAAGACTAGTGGAGCGTTTGATATGTCCCCATGTTATCCGTTGTTGCATGATCTAGTGGTCACCATCTCTCTAGGTTTTAAAAGGATACGACGATAATGAAAAGTTAAGAACTTTGTTGTCCCCACGGATGGTGCCAAACTGATGCAGTCATGTTTTTACTCCCTACTTTGAACCAGCCCTATTAACCTACACAAGTAACGCACGTGAGCCACGAAGCACCGTTGTGGTGGTCGACTACACTCCGATGCTAAAGTCAAACAAGGATCTGAAGAAGGCGTAATGTTGTAAACAAGGAATTTGTAGCGTACCTTAGCTTGCCAACCTCATGTTTATTTATAGTGCAAAGAGTCCTGGTTCTACCAGGCCATCGAGGGCGTAGTTTAGGAAGGAGATCTTCTTGGAGATCTTTTTCTAATTAGGAGTCGTGTTGTAAGAGGGAAGTTCTTTGTTAGCCTTGTGTTCCTAAATACACGAGAAATAACTCCCAATCCAAGATCAATCCATATAAGGGAGTTCCCCTATGTGAAATGTACTTTGGTATTTTTTTCCTACTTGGAAGTGATATTCATGTAATTACTACATAATATATCCCTTAATTTATATATGTTAGTGTTTCGATTATTTTATTTTATTCTAATTATTTCGTTTTCATGTCTTTGTAGGAATTTGAGTATGAACGATGAAATCGCATTAAGGCGACAATTTAAGGAATAATCAATTGGTTGATTCTAGCGGTGGTACAAAGTAGAGGGTCACATATCTAAACCTAACCCAAATAAACCTAGGTCCGCCTAATTTAACCTAAACCCAAGCCCAAAAAGCTAACCTAGAAACCCAAGCCCAACCTAACTAGGAAATAGGAGAACCCTATTTAGGTTATTTTTCTTTTCTTTTCTTCCTCTCCTCTCTCTCCTTCCACGTTCCTTCTCCCCTCCTCTATTTTCAGCCACCATGGCAATCCACCCTACCGAAAATCCACGCTCAATAGGAGAATCGGCAGTGCGATCATCCCGCCATCACCACTTTCCCCTCGTCCTCCACCATCAGACGCCTCCACCATCACCACTTCGCGCACAGAACAGAGGAGAAACAGGGGGCACGTCCCTGTTTTCCTCCCTCGCAGCTGTCACGACCCCTTGTTGCTCTCTCCGCCACATCATCTTCCTTTTTGTTTCTCTATCTCTCTCGACCACCGTCCACACACCGGCTAAACCAACGACACCGCCCTGTTCCACCACGCGACAGAGCGCAACCGCCTTGTCTCCCTCCTCCATTCTCGGCCTCTTCGGTCTCTCTCTCTGTTATTCCTTCTCCCGGCCCTCTCTCTCTCTTTCAAGGACCAGAGCTCATTGGAGGATGAAGGAGCTCGAGCGGAGTAGCGGAAATAGGGAGCGCTCCTTGTTCCTCTTCCTCCTTCGTGTATTTTTTTTTCTTGTTGATTCCTCACCCTCTCTCTGTCTTTTTGCAGGTACCGAAGCCGTTCAGAGGGAGAAAGAGCTCGTGAGGACGCACAATTTTTCTGGCGGGAAATAATTGTTTTTAAAGTAGTTGGTTATTTGCACCCCGATGTTTGCTCTGAGCTACCACAGTCCATCAGCGACCTTTTCTCAGGATTCATGTTCGTGCAGAGATGAATTCCACTTCCATTGATGCTATGGCCACCACCACCATGATCTTCTACACCCCGCGCCGAGGCGAAGATGAAACCACAGGGTTTCCTAGAGTTTGTTGTATTTGAATTTATTGTTTTCTATATGCTTGAACGTTAAACACATTTGATTTCTGAGTTTCAATAATTTGGTTTCACCGATTATATCCGGATTAATTATCTAAACTAGTCGGTAGTTAGAAGTACCCTTTATTGATACTCAAAGCCTGCTTTAATCAATTAATCTGAATCTGTGATTGTGTGTCGTAAGAAGACATGCAATGCTAGTGGTTTATAATTAGTTAAATAAACCTGTGATTGTGTGTGTCGTAAGAAAAAACGCAATGCTAAGGGTTTATACCTTTGCTAAAATTAATTGCGAACTTAGATTAATCTTTAGGTTAGTCATGTTAATTCTTGAAAACAATAACTTGGATTACACAAATCTCGAAGAACCTGTGGTAGATTCGATGTCTCGGTCCCCTCTCTATCATCTTATCACTTTAATTTTAGTTGTCAATTTCATTTTCTTAATTTAGTAATTTTCATCTATTGTAACCCCCAACTCTAAATTAGTTCAAATAAGTCTTAGAATTCGATTGTCTCGTCAATCCTCGTGGGATCGACCCCGTATTTGCCACTGTCTACCAGTTAGACATCCGTGCACTTGCAGTAATACAAGTAAGGTTTATTAGCTTATTAATTTAGGTTAATAAAAACTCCATCAAGTTTTTGGCGCAATTGTAACGGAACAATCGAAATCTAAGGTTGTTTTTGCTAGTTTATAAATTAGGTTTAGTTTTCTTTTTAGGAACAGTGTTACGAGCCATTTTCTTATTTGTTTTATTTGCTTGAGTTCGAATTGTTTTTTCGCATTTATTTTGCAGCGGTCACACACATGGAGTTCAAGTGGGAAAGAAGTGAAATATTGCAATTCACGAAGAAACTCTCAGAAATCGACTTCTACCCGGCGTCGCAAGTAACCCGAAAGAGGTTCACGTCGGAGGTAACTTCTACCCACCGCATCTGCACGCGGTTTCTGTGTGATCACTTGTGTTTAGCTTGTTCTAGGTAGTATTGCATGCAAATTTGAATAGTGGCAGGATTGAGTTGAAACTTCCGTGCCCTCTCCCACGGATAGGTTAATCACCATCTATTTTAGGTTTAGGAACATAGGCTTTCACTATTTAAAATTTGTAACAAGATAAATTATCTAGGACTTGTGTGACGCTCATAGGATTCCTCTTTGGACATTTGATAGCTTAAAGTGGTCGAGTGAAGGAACATATCACATCTGGGGACATTTTTTTGAACTGGCATTTCACTTTGAGCTAGAGAGTGGAAAAAGAGGTGGGGGCAACTCTGTAGTTGCGGATTGATAGGAAATTACCGTACCTTTCCCACTGTTGGGTAAATTGAAATGAATATCAGCCCTGCATTAGTAAAAGAAAACTCTAAGGTCGTCTGCCATTTATTTTGTTTGTGCATCATCTAGGTGTCACTTAAGGTTTCGTTGTTTTATCTTTTAGAGTTAGGTCATCTTCATATAGCAGTTAGGCTTGCATAAAATAATAATAATAATAATAATAATAATAATAATAATAATAATAATAATAATAATAATAATAATAATAATAATAATAATAATAATAATAATAATAATAATAATAATAATAATAATAATAATAATAATAATAATAATAATAATAATAATTTGAAGTCTATGTAGGAGTGTTGACTTTGAACCTTCGTTGTCCATTAGTTATGCATACCTGGGTGCGTGATTCTAAGAGTAGACTTGTTCGACAATAATTCGAAGAGCTCTTTGAAGTCCCCATTACCTATTTAGGTTCATCATCCTTGTCCACTGAGATGGTTGAGGGGAAGGCCTTTAAGGATTACTTCGCCCCTCTTCCTAGTAGTGCTCCATCTTGCATTGTCTTACCTGAGACAAATGCAAACAATTTTGAACTCAAACCATCTATTATTCATCTCTTGCCCACTTTTTATTGTTTTGAGAAAGAGGACCCTTATCTTCATGTCAAAGAACTTCTTGACATTTGCGCTACCCTGAAGTACCAAAACTTTTCTGATGATTCGGTCCGTCTTAGGTTATTTCCCTTTTCTCTGAAAGATAAGGCGAAATCATGGTTAAACTCATTAGAGATGGGATCCATCACATCATGGGATGCGTTGTCAAGAAAGTTCTTGACAAAATACTACCCCATTCATAAAACGAATGCCCTCCGACGAGATTTATCTAATTTTAAACAAAAGAAAGGGTGCACATTTCTATGAATGTTGGGAAAGGTCCGATGAGCTCATTGTCAGGTGTCCCCATCACGAATTCGAGAAGTGGCGGCTAGTTCAATACTTCCAAGACGGTTTAACCCCTCAAAACCGTCGCATGATTGATGCCACTGGTGGTGGGTCATTAACGAAAATGAGTGTTAGTGAAATTTGGAAATTCTTTGAGACGCTTTCTGAAAATTCTCAGCAATGGGATTATTTGAGAAAGGAGTCTGATAGGCGTAAGGGCGGCCAATACAAAGTAGTGATACATCTGTTCAACCCCCATCTGCCTCAAAGTTCGAGACGGCTGTTATGACCATGACTCAAAAGATAGGTGCACTTTTGAATTTGAGTCGACCTGTACTTCTCGCAAACGCTTCATCTGAAGTCTGTGCTGCATGCTCGAGTCATGGTCATTCAATAGCTAATTGTGACTTGCAAAACGATTATCCTGCATATTATGCTGAGCAAGTCAACTCTTTTAATATGATGCAGCGACCTGGCAATAATCTGCAACCTAATTATTACAATTCAGGGTTCGCCAAATATCCAAGTCTCTCCTGGGCCCATGGCCCACACCAAGGGGAACCTGTTGTTGTCTCCCATGCTCCTCAAGCCTCTAGCCCTGTTAGGCCCCACCTTAACCAAGTTCCTCGATCCAACACAACAAGTTTAGAGGAAACGGTTAATCGATTTCTACAACGCTCAGAAAGTATAATTGAGCAGCATTCTAAGGACATATTTGAGTTGAAAGCCACGACTCAACACCAATCTCAAGCCCTCAATGGACTTGAGATAGCTGTGAGTAAGATTACTCAGTCCTTTTTGGAGAAAGTGCCAGAGAGATTTCCTAGTCAACCTGTTCCAAACCCAAAGGGTCAATTCGCAGTTGGTAGTACATCTGAGTCACACCATGAAGATGCCCAATCTATTACTACCATTCGAAGTGGAAAACATGTTGACAATCCGGTACAAGTGCCTGATTTGAGTGTCGTTGCATCTTTGTCTAAGTCAATGCAGATTGCATCTCCATCTGACAATGACGCTGATAAAGCCTCATCTTCTAAAGATGTGCCTCTTAACTTTGACCTCACTTAGGCATCTTATTTGCCTAGGGCACCGTTTCCATCACGGCTAGCTCCGGCAAAGAAAGGAACAAGTGTAAACGACGTAATGGAAAATTTTAAAAAAGTTCACATAAATATCCCATTACTTGATGCTATCAAGCAAGTTCCTAACTATGCCAAGTTTTTGAAGGATATTCCTGTTGGTGACAACTTTCTGCAGGATATTCCTGTTAGTGACAACTTTATGCTCCAGATCCCTATGACTTCTTTACGACCGCGGGTTCGTTTGCATTTTCTCTATGATTTTGCATGGCGTCTTCATCATTTTAGGGATGTGTTAGTTTTTGTTGTGCTGCATGTAGGTGCTACTACATGTTGGACGGATCCTCAACTTTTTCGGTTATTGCTATATGATCTAGTCAACATCATGGACTAAGTGTCTAGGTTTGGGGGAGTGTTTGCTATGTTCTTCCTCGTCATTTCCTGGTACATCATTTATGAGGAAGAATATATGTCGGGCTGACGACGTTAAACCAAGCGCTCCTAGGAGGCAGCCTAGCTTCAGTTGTGTCATTATGGTTAGTCTGTAACAATTTTGACTTACAATTTATACATGTAATTTTTTTCATTATTTCATTTGTATATCTTTTTGTGTCCTGTATTATTTTTATCAATTTATTATGATGAGTCCACAGTTCTTATGTTGTTGAGCGTTCACTGGTGGACGATTTCGTCAAAATTGGTAAAAACTTTCCCATGGTAATATCACTCTAACTCTCATCTTTTCTTTTTCCTGCATTTGTCATAATCATCATTTTATACATTGAGGATAATGTTTGGTTTAGGTTTGGGGGTGAGGTTTAAGAGTTTTTTCTGCATTCTTCGAAAATTTTGAAATGAAATGTATTTCACAATTGACTATTATATTCTACTAAATCTCCATTGAATACATAGTTAATTATGATTGTGTGAAAATTTTTCGATTTGAAAATGTATTCAAAATCTAAGTTTCTTTCCAATGAAGAAGACGTGCTTTCAAGTATGCCTTTAAATTTGAGGAATTCATACTTTCACTTGTCACTTTTATATATCAATAGAAATACGTATAGTTTGATATTATCATTTTCGACTCGACCACTCTTGCACTATAAGCCGAGTTAGTATAATTTGAAGTTAATCAGTAAGATATTAATTAGAAAACCTTAGAATAATAGTGGAGACTTAACCCTTGTGAGTTTCGAGACATTCTATTTTTCTTGGTGGTTATTAAATAAACTCCGACTCTTCTTGAATCTGCATTATTTCGTTGATGATCTCATTATTCTTGTTTCTTTTATTGATTGCTTTGAGAATGACGTTAAAAATTGAATTATTACATTAGAACTTCTTGATTTATTTAGTTGAGATGTTATTATACCGACTAGAGCTTAAGAAGTTATATAGGCATTTTTTTTCTTTGAACCGTTTTTTAGCCTTTTAGTCTACCCAATGATAAATATCCGTTTGCATCCATTTGAGCCTTTAAATGGACTTTTTCTTTGCTAACCCCATCTCCGTTACCTACTCCAGTTAGGGAGTAATATCCCATATTATTTTTATCCTTACCCAATGTCTCTAAGAATGTGTATGGTTGATGTATTTTTGAAATGGGCGAATAAAAAGAGTTAAAAATTAAATATTCCATGAATCTTCGGGACTGAAATGTTTTATTGTGCAGAAGGGGAAACCATGTCGTTGATCTTATAAAAAAAATGCTTCGAAAAAAAAAGATAAATGAAAAAAAAAGATTGAAAGAAAAAAATTCCGAATGAAGAAAAATTAATGGTGTACAACATTGGTTTATTCTTTAGAGCCCAACGTGCTTATTTAAGGGTTTATCCATTCTCAGAGAATTTTCTCGTATCCTTTTCCATTCTTGTTAGCCAAAATCTTAGCCTCATTACAACCTAATAAAGACCTAATTGATCTTAAGTAAATGTCTGGTTCATAGATGTGGAGATTAAATAGACAAGAACTATGGTGTATGATTCAACATTCTCAAGGTAATTGATATTCCTGTCCATGAGATCATATTCATTTCATTCTTTTAAAAGTCCGTTTTCATGATTATTATATGTGAGATATTTGTGTTTCCATAATTTATTCTCTTTCTCACATATAAACTGAGTGATAACTAACCAATCTCCGAGTGATTCATTTCTAAGTGACGAGATATTTATAGTCGAAGCGCACTATTCAAAGGTAATCTAGTGGTGTCTTTACTTAGAAAAAAGAAAATTGTGTTGATAAGGCCATACACACAACGTCGAGTTGAGAACAATTGATGAAATTTATTTTACCTTTGGATACTATTAAATTGTTGTTAGACGCTTTGATATATTATTCTGACAATGTTAATTATTTTTTGAATTTTTTGGCAATTAGATTATTTCTCTGAGGATAATAAATCAAGTTACCATGCTATGGAAATTTATTGAGTCATAATGTTTGTGTGTAACATTTCTGGAAACCCTCACGAGACTATAACTCGTCCACTAGAGGTAATCTAGCGGTTTAAAGCCTTGTTGCACGTTTAAGGTAAGTACAACCGATGATTCATGCGAAAGTGAGTTAGAATTTTATTTTTATTGTTTTCCTCAAGGACTAGAAAAATATAGGTTTGGGGGTATTTGATATTCACGTAATTATTACATAATATATCCATTAATTTATATATGTTAGTGTTTCGATTATTATATTTTATTCTAATAATTTCGTTTTCATGTCTTCGTAAGAATTTAAGCGTGAACGATGAAATCGCATTAAAGCGACAATTTAAGGAATAATCAATTGGTTGATTCTAGCGGCGGTACAAAGTAGAGGGTCACATATCTAAACCTAACCCAAATAAACCTAAGTCCACCTAATTTAACCTAAGCCCATGCCCAAAAGGCTAACCTAGAAACCCAAGCCCAACCTAACAAGGAAATAGGAGAACCCTATTTAGGTTTTTTTTCTTTTTTTTTTCCTCTCATTTCTCTCCTTCACGTTCCTTCTCCCCTCCTCTCTTTTCCAGCCACCACGCCAATCCACCCTGCCAGCAATCCTCGCTCGATAGGAGAACCGGCAGTGCGATCATCCCGCCATCACCACCTCCCCCTCGTCCTCCACCATCAGACGCCCCCAACATCACCACCTCGCGCACAAAACAAAGGAGAAACAGGAAGCACGTCCATGTTTTCCTCCCTCGCAGCCGTCACGACACCCTGTTGCTATCTCCGCCACCTTATCTTCCTTCTTGTTTCTCTCTCTCTCTCTCGACCACCATCCACACACCGGCCAAACCAACGACACCGCCCTGTTCAACCGTGCGACAGAGCGCAACCGCCCTGTCTCCCTCTTCCATTCTCGCACTCTTTGGTTTTTCTCTCTTTGTTATTCCTTCTCCCGGCCCTCTCTTTCTCTCTCTCTTTCAAGGACCGGAGCTCATTGAAGGACGAAGGAGCTCGCGAGGAGTAACAAAAATAGGGAGCGCCTCCCTATTTCACCGTCCCTGTTCCTCTTCCTCCTTCGCTTATTTTTCTCTCTTGTTGATTCTGACCCTCTCTCTGTCTTCTTGTAGATACCAGAGCCGTTTGGAGGCAGAAAAAGCTCGCGAGGAGCACGACTCGCTGGAGACGAAGGCGCACAATTTTTCTAGCGGGAATCAACTGCTTTTCAAACAATTGGTTATTTGCACCCCGGTGTTTGTTCTGAGCTACCACAGTCCATCAGTAGCCTTTTCTCAGGATTCGTGTTCGTGCAGAGATGAATTCCACCTCCATTCATGCCGTGACCACCACCACCATGATCTTCTAGACCCCGCGCCGAGGCGAAGATGAAACCACAGGGTTTCCTAGAGTTTGTTGTATTTGAATTTATTGTTTTTTATATGCTTGAACGTTAAACACATTTGATTTATGAGTTTCAATAATTAGGTTTCACCGATTATATCCGGATTAATTATCTAAACTAGTTGGTAGTTAGAAGTACCCTTTATTGATACTCAAAGCATGTTTTAATCAATTAATCTGAATCTGTATTGTGTGTGCCGTAAGAAGACATGCAATGCTAGGGGTTTAGAATTAGTTAAAATAAACCTGTGATTGTGTGTGCCGTAAGAAGACATGCAATGCTAGGGGTTTATACCTTCACTGAAATCAATTGCGAACTTAGATTAATCTTTAGGTTAGTCATGTTAATTCTTGAAAACAATAATTTGGATTACACAAATCTCGAAGAACCTGTGGTGGATTCGATGTCTCGGTCCCCTCTCTATCATCTTATCACTTTAATTTTAGTTGTCAATTTCATTTTCTTAATTTAGTAATTTTCATCTACTATAACCCCCAACTCTAAATTAGTTCAAATAAGTCTTAGAATTCGATTGTCTCGTCAATCCTCGTGGGATCGACCCGTATTTGCCATTGTCTACCAGTTAGACAGTCGTGCACTTGCGGTATTACAAGTAGGGTTTATTAGCTTATTAATTTAGGTTAATAAAAACTCCATCAAGTTTTTTACTGAGTGGAAGGATATAGAAATTTGTGTAATAAAAGTTAGACAAGGATCTGAAGAAGGCGTAATGTTGTAAACAAGGAATTTGTAGCGTACCTTAGCTTACCAACCTCGTGTCTATTTATAGTGCAAAGACTCCTGGTTCTATCAGGCCATTGAGGGTGTAGTTTAGGAAAGAGATATTCGTGGAGATCTTTCTCTAATTAGGAGTCATGCTGTAAGAGGGAAGTTCCTTATTAGCCTTGTGCTCCTAGATACACGACAGATAACTCCCAATCCAAGATCAATCCATAGAAGGGAGTTTCCCTGTGCGAAATGTACTTTGGTATTTGCTTCCTACTTGGAAGCAGAGAGCTGTTGTAGCTGCCCGTCCGAAGCTGATATTCGAGATACTTTCCTTAGTATGACTTATGGGTATTAAGGATAGCTGTGAGACATGTGGGTCAAGCATGTTGTTAGAGTTTGGGTGTGTCTGGCGGACTGAATTGGGCGAGCTTGGAACTGTTTGGGCCTGATCAGTGTTGGGCTAATGCTAGAGCCCGTAGTTTCTCGAGTTCATTTTGACATGTGTATGGCTCAGGGGTGTGACCGTCTTTATATATTATCAATTTTCCTTTTATTTTTTTTAGAAGTTACCCTCCTCGTGAAATTGATGATAATAATAGATTGTCAAAAATATGATTACTGCATCTCATTTCCATGTGTTTGTTTTATTATATGTTAATATAATTGTCGAGGGTAAAATATAATCAAAACTTTTTTGACTTGGGATTTGTCTTACTCACGTTTTGAGTTAGTGTACCAATTGGTTGTTTAGTTGAATGAAACCTATTGGAAACATATATCAAAAGATGAAGGGGAATAGGGTTTTGCTTGAGAACCAATTGTACTAGCTCAATATTTGTTAGCAAACAAAGAGGAAACTCAACATCAAACCTGAATGTCCCCCTAGATAATAAAAAAAAAACAAGGCTTGTCTAAACTAAGAAGAAGAGAGTTTTGAGGAGGAAGATAGGAAAAAAGGAAATATGAAGTTGTGGAAGAAAAAAATGTTGATTGTTACAATTACAAAGCCGATGAGCAAGAGGAATTTGTGGGACGATGATGTTAGTCTGGTGCATTGCTCAAACAAGCTCAAGATAACATTGGGAATTATGAGGAAGAGTGAGAAAATCTTCCTGCCCATGAAACATACTAGAAAATCTTTCTACCTGTGAAAAGCATACTAAGACACTAGATGAAGAGCCAAGGGACCTTTGTCTATGCAAGGCTGATAGAGTTTGATAAGGTGGTCGACAAACTGTGACATCCCAACTACCATGGAGGTGGAGGATGGTGATGTACATGCCACACACACTTAGGGTACCCATTGAAAGATTTGATACGCATGTGATGTTGGGTCGATTAGTGTCACATCATATGTGCGAAGAGTAGGCAAGTGGTTTATAACAAGTTTCCTACTCCTCAATTACATTGATGCCTTTTGAGATGAAAAAAATATCAAAGGCTCAAGTGGATTTGGATGGTTAAGTTGGAAAAACTAGAGTGACTTTGGAAATCACAATAGTTACATTACAGGGGCGGATCTGTGTAAATCTTTTGCCAAATCGGTACTGATGATACACAAAACTATCCTTTAATCCGTGTTGTACGTGTGTCATGATGATCACGTCACCAGAACAAAGGAGGTCTGATTGATTATCCACTCTGGCAAAACCCAGACGACATAGGTCACTTTGGCAGAATCTAGAAGGTTGGACCAAATTGCAGCCCCCTATTAAGCCTACACGTCACATGGTAAATCCCAATATTCGTAATACCTAATCAGGCAAGTATCTAGGGAATCGCCTTAGACGATCATGCCAACAATTCATTGGTGTGTCATGCATGAAAACTTCCTTGCTTGGATATCACTGCAAAAGGGAAACGTTTACCATAGATCTAGGAGCACAAGTCGTATAGGAAAACTCTTCTACATGAATGACTCCCAACTAGGAAAGGATCTCCAACAAAATCTATTTCCCAAACTATGTCGCCAAAGGCCTAGCTGAACGAGGACTCTTGCATTTTAAATAAGACATAGGGTTGATTAATAAAGGTATACTACAGAACCCAATTTACAGTTTTAAGCCTTTCACAAACCTGGTTTGACTTTAGCATCGGAGTGCCATCGGCCACCACAACTGTGGTCATTGGCTCACGTGTGTTCCCTGTGTAGGTCCAGGTCAAGGTAAATGAGTGCATGATTCGACTACATTAGTTTGGCGTTGTCTGTGGCGAATGACGAAGTTCCTTGAAAGACAATGATATCACCCTTCCTCACAGTCCAGAGAGATGGTGACCATGAGATCTCGCAACAATGGAGATATCCCTAAGCCCTCGAAAGCTCATATTGGAAGAGCACCACAATTTTTGGCTGATCTGGCACCACAAGAGGAACAAAATCAAACCCCTAAACCTATAGTAGCCGCAGTGGACTCCAGGGTGGATCTACTGTCAGCTCAGATGTAACAAATTGCACGAGCGGTGGAGATGCTCACTCAGCAGAACCCTCCATCCGCAGAAGGAGACCAGGAGCAGCAAAGAGCCCCATACGAAGAAAACATCAGAAAATACGTTCAGGAGAGTCACGCTGCGCCTGTGGGCTCTTAGTGGACCGGTGGTGGAAGAGCAGCCAACAAAGACCCAACATCTAGGGCAGATAGATAGGTCTCACAGAACCCCCTCTGGCTAGGGCCACCAATCCGAACGTGCTGTTCAACCTCATTGTCCCTCTATTCATTGATCATATCATGAACAAGCCATTGTCGAAATGGACCAAATGCAGGTCAGAATGAATCAGAGCCCGAATCTAGGCCCGACCCAAGTTCTCTCATTAAAAAAGAAAAATGTTGCACAAAACACAAGTCATGGAGGGAGCTACGCCTCCACGAACGCATCTCTATTAAGGAAAAAATTGTTACAAGGAACATCTCATTATGTTGCACCTCTCATGCTTAACTCACGCACGGAGTTAACCACGATCATTATAAAAGGTAAAGGGAACGTTCGACATAGGTATGCAACTTTAACTGAGTTTTGTCCAGATTTACTTACTTTTTCTAACAGAGTTGTTGACTTAAGCATCGGAGTGCCTTCGGAAACTAAAAGGGTCGTTCTTGGCAATCTAACAATTGTTTTGCAGGTCAAACTCACATGTGGACGATTTTTGGACGCATCAGTTTGGTGCTATCCGTGGGGAACGACGAGTTTCCTTTCAAAAAATAAGATTCACGGTAACAAAGCTCACACAATCTGATAGAAGATCAATGGAATACTCCACAAATCCTCAATCTAGCGATGAAGGAAAACGACATGCTACCTAATATCGATTTGGCAATCACAGTCGAATCAACCATACTTGCTAGAAAATAAGCTCCAACAAGTGACAGTGTAGACGTCTCTGACATCATGGGAAATCTCCTCGGATCCCCGAGTAGAAACACTTATGGCTTAGATGAATCACGTAATCGAGATGGTGGACAGAATCATCCGAGACTTGAAGGGAAAAAATTTCAAGAATAAATCAACCAGCTTAAGAGACACCAGACTAATAATAGCTCCAGACGTAATCAAGGAAGTTCGAAAATCTACAACCGAAAAAGCCCAAATACGAGAGATCGTTCTCGACTTTGATATCGATACCGAGGATTGTTGCAGTCTGAAAGACGAGATTGATTGTCATATCAAAGAGGGGCGACTCGGAAAATTCTTTGAACTCGAGGCCAAAACAATCATCTCAAGGAAGCGAGTAAAGGAAACAATGTATGTCTTGCATGTCACAACCGGGGAAATGAGCAATCCAATCGATCTCAAAAGCGTATAGTCAGACATTTACGTACAAAGATTAGATTCCAAGAACCGCCCGAGCACAACGTGCAAAAATAATGCAAAGGTCTCTAACTTTCTCGAACGAAGATGTTGATGGGATTAATTTCCCACACATGATGCTCTAGTGATCTCGGTCATGATAGCTAAGAAGGAAATCAAAAGAGTATTGGTCAACACCGGCCGCTCGACCAACCTCTTATACCTGACAGCTTTCTGAAGGATGTGATTCACCAATGAGATGTTGTCACCTAGTGATCAATCTATGGTTGGTTACAATGGGGAAAAATGTCACATTTGGGGATGATTCAACTACCGATTGAAACAGGAGAGCCAAGAAAGCAGCGAGTAATGTTGACAAATTTTCACGTCTTTGATGCCCCTGCTGCATATAACATGCTACTCGGGAGACCATGGATACATAAGATGGGCGCAGTCTCCTCTACTATGCACCAATGCTTAAAATATCATACCGACAATGGCATCGGAAGGATAAAAGGAGATCAACCAGCGGGTCGAGAGTGTCATTTTGCAGCAATAAAGACTCCTCATAAATAGCAATTACTGCAACGACTAGAAGAGCCTTCACAAGAAAAAACAATCAAGATCTACTTAGACAACAAAGTAGAAAATGCAGTCAGAATTGGCACAAAGATTCATCCTGAACTTTCCAAGGAACTAATCCGGCTGTTGAACGATAACCAAGATGTTTTTGCATGGACAATAAAGGATACGGTTGGAATAGATCCATCCATCATCTCTCACAAATTACAAGTGAATCCAGATAATAAACTGGTTCGACAAAAAATAAGACCAGTGGCCCCGGAGCATAATCAGTCGATAAATGAAAAAGTACACCGACTACTCGGTGCAGGAATGATAATAAAAGCTCACTACCCGGATTGGTTGGCCAACACTGTATAATAAAGAAAAAGAACGACAAATGGAGAGTGTGTGTGGTCTACACTGATTTGAATAAAGCCTGCCCCAAAAACAACTTTCTACTTCCATGAATAGATCAGATAGTGGATGCAAGGGCCGGACATGAAATGCTGAGCTTCATTGATGCGTACTCCGGGTATAATAAGAAACAGATGTACCCTCCTCACTAAGAAAAAAATTCTTTCATAATGAAAAGGGGTACATACTGTTATCAGGTAGTGCCATTCGAATTAAAAAATGCGGGAACAACGTACCAACAACTAGTGAACATGATGTTTAAGGATCAAACGACAAGACAATGGAAGTTTACATCGATGATATGCTTGTTAAAAGCTCACGCAGAGAAGACCACGTTGCGGATCTGGGACAATCTTTCTCCTAGCTGCTAAGGTATAAGATGAAGCTAAACTGGGAGAAATGCACCTTTGGAGTAGAGTCAGTGAATTTTCTCGGGTACATGGTCAACCAACGAGGAATTGAAGCTGATCCAAAGGAGATACAAGCGTTTCTCAACATGCAGTCACCGACAAACATAAAAGGTGTTAAAAGTCTTAATGGGAGCATAATACCTATAAACAAATTTATTTCCAGATCATCAGAAAAGTGTCTGCCTTTATTCAAAATCATGAAGAGGAACAAGAAATTCGAATGGAATGATGAATGCGAGGAAGCCTTAAGACTTATATGGAAAGCACAAAATTACTAACAAAATCGAACACGGGAAAACACTGTATATATGTCTATTCGTGTCCAATCACGCGGTTAGTTAGGCTTTGATATGGGAAGGAAAGGGTGTGCCTAAACTAGTATACTACATCAGCAAAACACTCGCAGATGCAAAAATCAACTATCTAGCCCTAGTAAAGTTGGCGCTCTCTCTAATCGTGTCGTTAAAAAAATTGCGACCATACTTCCAAGCATACTCAATCACTATTATGACCGAACAGTTGCTTCGGCCGGTGTTACACAAACTAGATCTTTCAGGAAGAATGGTTAAGTGGGTGATAGAACTTGGATATTCGACATCAACTATGCCCCTAGAATTGCTATCAAGGCTCAAGCATTAGCAGATTTCATCGACGAGTTTACAGGAAGCAACAAGCAATGGGCGGAAAAAGAAAGCAGAAAAGAGCAGCCCAAACCAATCACCGATGGATGAATCCTCCACTGTGATGGAGCATCCAACGAGGCAGGAAATAAAGCTGGACTAGTCTTGTACAACTCAAAAGGTATCACATTAGAGAAGGCGATAAAATCCAGTTTTAGAGCCTCCAATAATGAAGCCGATTACGAAGCTGTGATAGCAGAGCTGCAATTAACAAAACACTTAGAAATAAAAGACATTAGAATCTTTACTGATTCCAAGTTGGTGGTCAATCAATTAAATGGCAAATTTCAAGTCAAAGATACCCGAATGAAAGCCTACCACCAGAAAACCACAGAGCTAGTAGAAGGCTTTCAAAACTCTACCATTCAACGGTGTGCACTAGTAGAAGACAAAACAGCCGACAAACTAGCAAATGAAGCTTCGACAACAAAGGATAATGACAACTCATTCGTCATGACACAAGGATGCTCCATACTTGAAAACCAATTGGAAGAAGCATGTGCCGTAGATCAAGAAACCAACTAGACAACTCCAATCCTGGCTTATATATCAAATGAAAAACTCCCAACATATAAGATGAAAGCCAGAAAGCTATGAAATCGAGCAGCAAGATGCACAATGATCAATGACAAAATATACAGAAGATCTGCCACGAGCCCATTGCTGAGGTGCCTTGCACCAGGAGATGTTGAATACGTTCTACACCACGGCACATGCGAAAATCATCCAGGAGGGAAAACATTGGCCCATAAAGCACTCATATTGGGTTATTTTTGGCTGACGATGCAAGAAGATGCTCAAAAGCTAGTTCGTAAATGTGACAAATGTTAAAGGTTCACCCCATACACTCACATGCCAGGACCAAACCTGATCCCAATTAGTAGCCCCTGACCACTTGCACAATGGGGAATGGACATCGTAGGACCACTCCTAGTGACTGATAAGAATAAGTTTCTCCTCGTCGCAGTATACTACTTCCCCAACTAGGTAGAAGTAAAGCCCCTCATCAAGATAGGAGAAGGCCAAGTCGAGAAATTTATTTCGAGAGACATCATATGAAGATTTGGGATCCCAAGGGTAATCATCACGGACAATGGGAAACAATTTGAAGGAAAAAAGGTTAAGGAGTTATGCAAAAATCTGAATATCCAATAACATTTCTTCGCGGCAGCACATCCACAAGCAAATGAACAAGTTGAAGTCACCAACAGGACAATCTTGGAAGAGATCAAAAGAAGACTCGAGGCAACAAAAGGGCTATGGACATCCGAGTTACCCGGCGTCATTTAGGCGTATAGAACAAAAAAATGAACTCTGGCAGGATAAACACCTTTCGCCTTCGCGTACGTGTTAGAAGTAATGATACTCGTGGAGATTGGAATGCCAACGTTCCAAATCGAAGAATTCCACGCTGAGAACAATGTCAACGCATTAAGAGTAGGATTGGATCTCCCAGAAGAGAAGTAAAAAGCAACCTCCATTAAAATAGTAGCCTACCAACAACGTATGGCAGGATTTTACAACAATAAGGTGCGAATCCGAACTCTTAACGTCAGAGACTAGATACAATGAAAAGTCCAACTCAACAGGAAAGAGCCTGACGCGGGCAAGCTGAACCCGACCTGGGAAGGACCGTACCATGTAAAAAAACTCAACAGACCAGGAAAATACTAGTTGGAAACAAATAGGGCAAAATACTACCTCGACCATGGAATGTAGAACACTTGAAAAATTTATTATCAATAAAATCTTTTGCTCTCAAATTCGAAACAACAAAAATTTAATCGGGACAAAGAAGTAAGATTAAAAACCAACTCGAGGAAATATTCAGCACGGCTAGAGTTTCGAGCAAAAACAAATACATGTACTGGATGAACGAATCAAATATAAAACAATAACTTATGGCTTGTTCAAACATAAAGTACCAGGACATAAGAGCCAAACTTTTACATCGGCTGTAATGTGCGACATGGTAATCCGAATGTAGAAAAGGATAAATAAGAGTTTCTAAACGACTAAAACGTCGAACATCAAATCCATTAGTAAAAATATTGACGAACAAGTCAGAAATCTCCCAGAATGTCATAAATAAAAGCTGACAAGCTAGACATACTGGACACAACAAATGCAAATCAAAATTTCCATTTATCATCTACAAAAGGATATTACAAAAAAAAGATGCAAACAACAACTAAGAAAGAAAACTGACGTTGTGGCATTATCTCCAGGTAGCGTAGGATCATAAGGCTTTCTGATACCCGGATCACCCAGTGAATCCGAAACAACTTCCTCGACATCATCAAACTCCTGCTCAACAAAACAACAGTATTGGGCCATCTCCAAACCTTGCGACTCTAGGAAATCGTGGTGATCCTCAACCACTTTCTTCCAATCCATGGCCTCCGCCACCTTCAGCCTCTCAGTAACGGATGATAGCTTAGTGATGCAAATTTAACTAACCTAAATAAATAGGTTAATTTAACCTAATTTTATTAACTGCAAGTGCACAGTGTCTAACTGGTAGACAAGGGCAAGTACAGGTCGATCCCACAAGGACTGTGGTTGCAATTAAATTTCAGAGTTTATTTAAACTAATTTAAATGGGGTTACAGCAATTAAAATATCTAAATAAAAATCAAATTAAAAACAAAATAAAAAGTTTTAAAGAATATGAGAAAGGAAACCAAGGCATTGAATCCACCACAGGTTCTTTGAGATTTGTGTAATCAAAAATATTGTTTTCAAGATTTAACATGACTAACCTGAAGATTAATCTAAGTTCACAATTGATTTAAGCATAGGTATAAACCCCTAGAATTGCGTGTCTTCTTACAGCACACACAATCACAGGTTTATTTTAACTAATCCTAATCCCTAGCATTGTGTGTCTTCTTACGGCACACACAATCACAGATTCAGATTAATTGATTAAATCAGACTTTTGAATTTCAACAAAGGGTACTTCTAACTACCGACTAGTCTAGATAATTAATCAGGATATAATCGGTGAAAGCAATTTATTAAAAATCATAAATCAAATGTGTTTAACGTTAAGCATAAAGAAAATAATAAATTTAAATACACAAACTCTAGGAAATCCTGTGGTTTCATCGTAGCCTTGGCGAAGGGTTTAGCTATCCATGGTAGTGGTAGTCATCTCCTTGTGATGTGGTACGCCGCAACTCATCTCTGCACGAACGCGAATCTCGAGAAAAGGGCTGCTAAAGGCACTGGGGTGGCTCTTAGAGAACTCAGGGGCGTCAATAGCTGAACTGTTTGAAAAAACAGTTTTCTCCCGCCAAAGTCGCGCGCTGCTGCGCCTTCGTCTCCAGCGAGACGCCGCTCTGTTCCGCGCTGTTGCGGCTTCTTCGCGAGCTCCTCGTGGTCCCTGACTTGCCCTGGTACCTGCAAAAGAGAGATAGGATGAAGAACAGAGAAGTTAACGCAAGAAAACAAAGGAGGAGGCGAAACAGAGAGCTCTGTCGCGAGCTCTGTCTCGCGGCAGTGGCGCTTCTCGCTTGGTCTGTTGGCGAGGTTGGAGCAGAGAGATAGAAGTGGGGGAGGGATAGACGAGGAGAAGAGAGGAAAACAGGAAGGAGGGAGCGAAACAGGGTGGAAAACAGGGAGGTTGTGCGCGCGGTGGTGGTGGTGATGGCGGAGAAGGTGGTGCTCGGTGGTGGTGGTGATGGCTGTGTGGCGTGATGACGTGCAACAGGGTGTCACGCCCCTGTTTCAGTGGGATGAAGGAGGAGGTGGTTGTTGAAGAGGAGAACGAGGTGAGAGATGACGAGATGAGGGGTGATGGCGGGATTATCGCGCTGCCGGCTCTCCTATCGAGCGAGGATTGCCGGCAGGGTGGTGAGGTGGCTGGCAAAGAGATGAGGGGAGAGGGGCTGTGGAAGAGGAGAGAATAAGAGATCCCCCAGTTCTCTAAGATTAGGGGAGCTAAATAGGGTTATATTATCTTGGGCTTGGGTTTTTAGGTTAGCATTTTTGGATTTGGGCTTAGGTTAAATTAGGTGGATCTAGGTTTACTAGGGTTAGGTTTAGATATGTGACTCTCTGCTTTATACCACCACTAAAATCGACCAATTGTCTGTCGCCTTAATACCATTTCATCGTTAACGCTCAAATTCCTGCCAAGACATGAAAACGAAATAATTATTATAAATTATAATAATCGAAACACTAACATATATAAATTAAGGGATATATTATGTAATAATTATGTGAATATCAAATAACCCCCAAACCTATATTTTGCTAGTCCTCGAGCAAAACAATAAGATAAAATCTAACTCACTTTCGCAGGAATCATCGGTTGCACTTACCTTAAACGTGCAACAAGGCTTTAAACCCCTAGATTACCTCTAGTGGACGAGTTATAGTCTCGTGAGGGTTTCCAGAAATGTTACCCACAAACATTATGACTCATAAATTTCCAAAACATGGTAACTTAGTCTATTATCCTCAGAGTAAGAATTTAATTGCCAAAAAATTTTGAAAATAGTTAACAGTCTCACAATAATATATCAAAGAGTCTCACAAACCATTTAATAATACCCAAAGGTTAAATAAATTTCATCAATTATTCCCAACTCAAAGTGTGTGTGTGCATGGCCTTATCAACATAACTTTTTATTTCAGAGTAAAACAATTACTAAATCTCCTTTAGAAAGTTTGTTTTGACTTCAAACCTCTCATGTCACTCACAATGAAACACTCAGAGATTTGATATTTCACTCAGTTTATATGTGAGGAAAAGAGTAAAAATGGAAAACAATCATCTCACATATAGTAATATGAAGAACGGACTTTTCAAGAATGGAATGAATATGATCTCATGGACAGGAATATCAATTACTTTTAAGAATGTTAAATCATACACCATAGTCTTATTTATTTAATCTCCACATCTACGAAACTAACCATCTCTTAAGATCAACTAGGACTTTAATAGGTTGTAATGGGTTTTAGGTAAATGGCTAACAAAGAATGGAAAAGGGTATACGAAAAATCTCTAAGAATGTATATACCCACTAACACAAGGGCTATGAAGAGTAAATCAATGTTCTAACCAACGTTACTTTTTTTTTTTTTTTTTTTTTTTTTTTTTTTTGACATCGCTTTTCTTTCTTTCTCTTTTTTTTTTTTTTTTTTTTTTCAACTACATGTTTTCCTCTTCTACTCAATAGAATGTTTCAACACTGATGACTCATGGTATATTGATTTTGTTCTTTCTAATTGCCCATTTCCAACTAACATTCATCCATATACATTCTTAGATAAATTGGGTATTGATAAGGGGTTAACAAATAAAAGGCTATCAACGGCTCAAAGGGCTTCAAAAGGGAACTAATGAGTGGGTAAGTAAAAAGGCTAGAGAAGGTTTAAGAAAAACTTGCCTACATCATTTCTTAAGTTCAGGTTGGTATTATGACATCTCAACTAATAAACTAAAAAGTTCTAGTGCAATTAATTTAATTTTAATGTCATTCTCAAAAGCAATTGATAAGAAAAATGAGAATAATGAGATCATCAACGACTTAATGCCGAACTCAAGAAAAATTAGAGTATATTTATCTAACACTCAGAAATAAAAGAATGGCTCAAAACTTTCACTGGTTAAGTCTCCACTATTATTCTAAGGTTTTCTAGCTCATATCTCACTCATCAACTTCAAATCATCCTAATATGGCTTATAGTGCAAAAAGTAATCGAGTTGAAAAAAAAATCTCAATGAAATAGATTTAACTTAAAGATAATATCAAACCATATGCTTTCCTATTGATATATAAAAGTGACAAGTGAAAGCATGAATTCCTCAAATTTAAAGGCTACTTGAAAGCACATCCTCTTCATTGGAAAGAAACTTAGATTGAATGCATTTTCAAATCGAAAATTTTCACATATTCATACTTAACTATGTATTCAATGGAGATTGAGTAGGAATACAATAGTCAATGTGAAATACATTTCATTTCAAATGTTCAAAAAATGCAGAAAAAATCTTAAACGTCACCCCCAAACCTAAACCAAACATTGTCCTCAATGTATAAAATGAATGATCATGACAAATGCAGGAAAAAGAAATAGGAGAGTTAGAGTGATATTACCATGGGAAATTTTTACCAATTTCCAAGAAGTCGTCCATCATTGAGGCTCACAAACATAAGAATCATGGGATTTTCATTAGGAAATCGATAAAATGCAGACTCGACATCAACAAAGAAAACTAAAAAAAACCCAAGTTGTAAGTCAAATTAACTGTTATGGAGCTAACGAGTATGAATGAAACACAACTGAATAGGGTACTCGAAAATCAATCCAGACTAACAGCAAAAACACACAACTAAAGCTTAGGCTGCCTCCTAGGAGCGCTTGATTTAACGCCGTCAGGCCTGACATATATTCTCCCTCATGAGTGATATATCATGAAGTGACGAGGAAGAACATAGGGAACATTCACCTCAAAAGGGTGAAGGAACTCGTGTATACCAACAACTTGAAAAGTTGAGGATCAGTCCACTCAAAAATAGCAACCACATGCGACACAAGATACACTAGCACCATCCCAAAAGCTGCAAAGACACCATCTAAATCATATAGAAATAGTAAAGAAGCTCGCATTCCTTGGAAGTTAATAGGGGATCTTTAAACATGAAATAGGTCGCAAGTAGTGATATGCAACAAAGGATCATCCCTTACTCCTAAAATGGAAATCCTAAGTCTGGTTCAAATCAGAAGATTGGAAATTGCCACATCAGGATAGGTGAAAATATGAAATCATCTTTTACTAACAATGGATCCATATAAGTAGCATCAGTCAATATGAAAGGGATGGAAAGTGGTATGCCTATAATGATGTCGGTGTACAGGTTTATCGTAACAAAATGGATAACCAAGATGATGAGTTAGACAACGCAACAGACCCCCAAACCTAGAATTAGCACTACCTATGGCATGTAGTCTCATATAATATATCTCCCCCGACTCTTTGGGACAACCTGTTTTGAATTCAATGTAGATGGAATAGTAACAGGCAAAGTATCATCAGTACCTGAAAACGCATTACCTGAGGGTGTCAGTAATGTTTAAGGTCAAGCTCAGGTGGCTCAACTGATGGGACTAGTTTTGACTCACTGAGTGGAAGAGGCTCCACTTTAGACTTCCATTTATAACTAGGATCCACAATGGGGACTGAGTCAAACAAATCATTGACTTCCCTAATGGAATCATCAGCATCAAAGTCCAAACTAGAATGAGTCAAACAAGCCTCTAAATGGTCATGTGTATCATGAAAACAGTCAAGGGGAGACTCTAAAGACTGTTCACAGTGTTGATTCTATGCATGAGTCACTAGGAAGACATATGTCGAGTGGGTCTTCATGAAAATGGGGGAAGGAATGGGTCAGGAAGCAAAGTAGTTTCTATCACATTATCCACAAAACATCATCTGACTCGGATTCCAATGTGTTTCCTAACTCACTTTCAGATACTGCCTCAGTAATATGATCCACAACTATCTCAAGTCTTTGAGTCGTGGCTATCAACTCAGATATGTCCTTAGAATTTTGATCAATTATACTTGCTGGAGCGCTGCAAATACTGATTAATCTTTCCTCTAAACTTGATGTGTTAGATGGAGGAACTTGGTTATGGTGTGGCATAAACATGATTAGGGTATTGAGGAGCTTGAGAGAAAATATGTCCTCCTTGGTGTGAGTGATGAGCCCAAGAGAGATTTGATTATTGGCGAAATCAGGGCTGTTGATAGTTGAACTTTGAATATACACCAGGTCGCCAATTAGCATTAAAAGAATGGATTTGCTCAGCGAAATATTCAGGATAATCATATTGCAAATCACAATCAGCTGTAGAATGACTAGACTCGAACATGGCAACACAACCCTCAAATGAAACATTACTGGAGGTAGGGGGTTGAGTCAAATTCATAAGTGCATCTAATTTCTGAGTCATCGTCATAAGAGCTGTTTCAAGCTTCGAGGTAGAAGGGGAGAAGTAATCCTTAAAATCTTTACCTCGTTAGAAGGGGAGAGGAAGTCAGGATAATATGCGGAACCTGAGTTGTAATAATCTGAATATGGAGCATAATCAGGTGGTCGCATGGGATTAAATGCATTCCTGCGAGATGGATAATGATTAGATTTCATTTTTGTTTTGTTTTTTTTTTTTAAAAAAATTATGCAAGCCTAATCTATATACGAAGATAACCTAACTCTAAAATAAAAATGGTAAAACCTAATCAAGGCCTATATGATGCGCAAGCAAGATAAATGAAAAATGACCCTAGATAAGTACCTAGCAAATAAAACACACAGTAATCCACTTAGAAACCGCGTGCAGATGCGGTGGAAAGAAGTTACCTCCGGCGTGAACCTCTCTTGGGTTACTTGCGACGCCAGGTAGAAGTCGAGTTGACGTCGATCAGAAGCACCGTCCACCTGACGGCTCGCCAACTTCTGAGAGTGTCCACGCGATAGCAACCTGTAAACAATTCAAACCATGTGCTTTTTGTTTTTTGTTTTTTTTTTTTTTGATGAAACAAAATGAGAAATAGTAGAGTTTAAAAAAATTATTACACCACACACTCGTAAAACGAGGTGAAAATAAAATTAAAAACTCTCCTCACAAAAAAAATAAAATAATAAAAACTTTGCTTGACGTGTGCAGGATCGTTCAATTTTCTCGAGAAGCGTGTAATTTGTAATATATGCTTGCTTCCTATTAATACCTGCAAAAATAAAAATAAAAAACAAAAACAAGTATCAAAACTTCTAAGACTTAAAAGAAATAACTAAAAAAATTAAAATCAAGCCTATCCTAAAAGCAAAAGCAATCTTATATCTGACCTAATTTTTTTTTTTTTTTTTTTTAACCTAAACTACAAACTAGTGAAAATAAACTCTTGAATTCAATTACACCATTACAGTCCCCGGCAACGGCGCCAAAAACTTGATGCAGATTTAACTAACCTAAATAAATAGGTTAATTTAACCTAATTTTAATAACTGCAAGTGCACAGTGTCTAACTGTAGACAATGGCAAGTACAGGTCGATCCCACAAGGACTGTGGTTGCAATTAAATTTCAGAGTTTATTTAAACTAATTTAAATGGGGTTACAGCAATTAAAATATCTAAATAAAAATCAAATTAAAAACAAAATAAAATTTTAAAGAATATGAGAAGAGAAACCAAGGCATTGAATCCACCACAGGTTCTTTGAGATTTGTGTAATCAAAAATATTGTTTTCAAGATTTAACATGACTAACCTAAAGATTAATCTAAGTTCACAATTGATTTAAGCATAGGTATAAACCCTAGAATTGCGTGTCTTCTTACAGCACACACAATCACAGGTTTATTTTAACTAATCCTAATCCCTAGCATTGTGTGTCTTCTTACGGCACACACAATCACAGATTCAGATTAATTGATTAAATCAGACTTTTGAATTTCAACAAAGGGTACTTCTAACTACCGACTAGTCTAGATAATTAATCAGGATATAATCGGTGAAAGCAATTTATTAAAAATCATAAATCAAATGTGTTTAACGTTAAGCATAAAGAAAATAATAAATTTAAATACACAAACTCTAGGAAATCCTGTGGTTTCATCGTAGCCTTGGCGAAGGGTTTAGCTATCCATGGTAGTGGTAGTCATCTCCTTGTGATGTGGTACGCCGCAACTCATCTCTGCACGAACGCGAATCCCGAGAAAAGGGCTGCTAAAGGCACTGGGGTGGCTCTTAGAGAACTCAGGGGCGTCAATAGCTGAACTGTTTGAAAAACAGTTTTCTCCCGCCAAAGTCGCGCGCTGCTGCGCCTTCGTCTCCAGCGAGACGCCGCTCTGTTCCGCGCTGTTGCGGCTTCTTCGCGAGCTCCTCGTGGTCCCTGACTTGCCCTGGTACCTGCAAAAGAGAGATAGGATGAAGAACAGAGAAGTTAACGCAAGAAAACAAAGGAGGAGGCAAAACAGAGAGCTCTGTCGCGAGCTCTGTCTCGCGGCAGTGGCGCTTCTCGCTTGGTCTGTTGGCGAGGTTGGAGCAGAGAGATAGAAGTGGGGGAGGGATAGACGAGGAGAGAGAGGAAAACAGGAAGGAGGAGCGAAACAGGTGGAAACAGGGGAGCGTTGTGCGCAGCGTGGTGGTGGTGATGGCGGAGAAGGTGGTGCTCGGGTGGTGGTGGTGATGGCTGTGTGGCGTGATGACGTGCAACAGGGTGTCACGCCCCTGTTTCAGTGGGATGAAGAGGAGGTGGTTGTTGAAGAGGAGAACGAGGTGAGAGATGACGAGATGAGTGGGTGATGGCGGGATTATCGCACTGCCGGGCTCTCCTATCGAGCCGAGGGATTGGCCGGCAGGGTGGTGAGGTGGCTGGCAAAGAGATGAGGGGAGAGGGGCTGTGGAAGAGGAGAGAATAAGAGATCCCCCGTTCTCTAAGATTAGGGGAGCTAAATAG
This sequence comes from Berberis thunbergii, assembly GCA_003290165.1. Taxonomy (NCBI): domain Eukaryota; kingdom Viridiplantae; phylum Streptophyta; class Magnoliopsida; order Ranunculales; family Berberidaceae; genus Berberis; species Berberis thunbergii. The sequence continues at coordinate 320,199 of QNQO01007447.1, read as the reverse complement.
GATTCTATTATCTTGGGCTTGGGTTTTTAGGTTAGCATTTTGGATTTGGGCTTAGGTTAAATTAGGTGGATCTAGGTTTAACTAGGGTTAGGTTTAGATATGTGACTCTCTGCTTTATACCACCACTCAACAATTCGACAATTGTCTGTCGGCCCTTAAACCCATTTCAATCGTTAACCAGCTCAAATCCTGCCAAGACATGAAAACGAAATAACTTATTATAAATTATATAATCGAAACACTAACATATATAAATTAAGGGATATATATGTAATAATTATGTGCAAATATCACTTAGCTCGGGTTGAAGCTAACTTTCTATAAACGCCACGCAAGTTTAGCGAGATTGTTGATTTGGCCTTAACAAACTCAGATTCAGCTGTGTGATTCAAATAATATTAAGCGTTGATTTGGCAGAACATTCCTCAGTAGAATGAACAACTTCATCACCGCTCAAACCTTTGTGTTAAGACAACTCTTTCTTAGCAACATCCAGACGGGATTGCAACTTGCCCAATTCACTTCGGATGTCTTGAGTCAAGAAGCAAACATATCACAAATAGCCTCGAGTTCCCTCAAAGAACACTCACATAGAATCCGTGGACCTTTCATGCTCTATGCATTGCTCCTTCCACAAATCCAATCGACAGAGAACATGAGAAAACACCAGGATGTGTCCTGGCAAGTTTTCGGTCGATGTGTTCAACCTGGTAACAAGACACCTTACAATCTAACCCTATCAGTAACGTGCATCATACCCTCCATATGATGTGTGGATGCCCTCTTCAATATGTGTGATGAGGTTGTCGTACGGCATAGGAGCCCTATTGAGCCAACCGCCCGTGACAACATCCAATGAGGTTGCGTGTGTTGTCCTACACATCAACCTCAGTAAGCTAGACGGTCTCTAAGAGGAACAATAAGAGCATGAAGAAACACATAAAGAGTAGCAGGTGATCCCAAGTTCCCAGCCACGATGAAAAAACAATGAGCTTGAAATGTTGAGCTCGAGGCAACTACTCGCTTATCCACTGACGAATCATACTTGAGTCACTCCAAGGTCTTGTACCCTCCGGATTCTCGACTGCCAAAGGCCAACTGAAGCATTTTATTTTCAATGATGCGTGAATCATCAATAGATAGCCCGGTAGAGTGGGCAATCATAAGAGGCAACATGATTTTCTCGTGGTCGTCTAGAAGTGAGAGACTTCTTTCTCCACTCCTTTCGATAACTTGGTTTACCACATTGTCATCCAGAATAGAAGAATCATCCTCCGAGCATGACCCTCCCTTTCGAAAGAAGCAAGGAAACATGGAGACCTAGTAGCCGTCAAAGAACCTGAAGAAACAAGCTTTTTCCCTTTTCCGCCACATGGCTGGAACTGACAACCAACATCTTGGAAGGGTTGGGGATTTTTCATTTCTTCCACAATCAAACCAGCACCCCCTAGAACCTCATGTAGCAACTGAAACACGATGACCTACGCACTCGTTCAATGGAACCTCTTGGTAGCTGACGTCTGCAACACACAACGCACAATAGTTAATTTTGAAACACAACTCCGCTACACCTGATGAATAGTACCCACTACGGATAATGGCATCTGTAGTGAGAAAATTCCCACCAAGAAACCCAGGGAAGACACAAAATGACTGCAAAAACTCCTGCTCTTCCAAGACATAATAACTCGACATTCTTAGGCTTCCAGAATAATCGCAGAATCTGAATCTCGTGAAGCCTAAAAAGATTGGAAGAAAGGGTTGTGTAGAACCAAGACCTCGATTATCCCTCATACTCCTCTCGCATTTCCTTTTAACAAGAAGGAAAACACAACAATAGGTGCGATCGGGGTTTACGCCAAAACCCTGACATTCATTGGGATACGAGCCGAGGTAGCCCTTGCTAAGGTCGAAATCATTACTTTCCTATCATTAGGACTGTGGGCCAGAGCGATACCAACCAGATCCAGGTACTCCCAGATGATCATAGGAGTCGAAAGCTTGTGACAAAAGTGGAACATACTAGGGTACAAACATTGTACCCTGTTTTGTGTTACAAGGACTGTCGTCTTCTTTCGGGAATAATGATCTCCAGATCAGTTGACAATGAATAATTGTGACGAATGTTGTCCAGAGTTGCGTGCATTGCCCCAGTTACAAAAAAAAGCTCACAAGCATTAAGAAAATCACCACTTAATACTCTGAAGTGACATGTTACAAAATGAACTCAAGGATAAAAAAAATAACAACTGGAAAATGATAAGTTGTAGAGGCACTCAAATTTCTCCTTTTATAGGGATGGCAGCGAAGGACATTTCCTTGGGAGAACATGCATACATAACAACGCACACGAAATCCCAGAGATTACGCCAAAACAAACCGGTGGATGAAAATTCGGCAGAGACAACAACAACAACAGATAGCAAGAGCACTAAATGTGACGTAATGTTGAAATTGAAAACAAAACTGCCCAACAACAGTTAGTGATACATGATCATAACCCACTAACTAAGGGGGAGTAGCTGATGATACATTAAATAATAGACTGATCATCATGGTCGTACACATTGGTATAGAGACCCATCACGAGGGAATAACGTCCAACCTACTGGGCCAGCTCATAAAGCCAAGAAAAATAAAGCTAATAAGAAACCCAAACAGGCCCGCCAATGGGAGGAGACATAAACTGGGCCGAACCCATCCAAAACGAATTAGAGCCTGAAGCATGCCCGACATCGAGTTTTCCTCATAAAGAAAAGGAACGTTGCACCAAGAAAGAGTCGTGGAGGGAACTGCACCTCCACGAACGCATCTCCATTAAGGAGGAGACTATTACAAGAAACATCTCATTCCGTTGCAACCGCACATGCTTAAGTCACGCAGAGAGTTAACTGCGACCATTTAAAAAGTTAAGGGAACGTTCAACACAGGTACGCAAATTAACTGGTTTTGTCCAGATTTACCTTCTTTTTCCCAACAGAGTTACTGACTTAAGCATCGGAGTAACCGTCGACCACCAAAAAAGGTGCTCCTTGGCAGTCTAACAATTGTTTGCAAGTATAACTCATAGGATGACGATTTCTTGGACGCATCATAACCACATGAGGACAATACATGTTCTTAATCTAATTTATATAGATATGTGATAAAGTGGATCTCTATCATCATTTCATCTTTAAGGGAATAAATGAATTAAGTTTTGTATGTTATTATGGTTAAGATTTCTCAGACTTCTTGTTTTGTTAGGTCGAGTGCCATGAGTTTGGGATTTACACCTTTGCAAATCAATGTAGTGTTCTTGGCTTGCCAGTCTAAAATTTTGTGTCAGGAAGAGTTGTTGTCCATTCAGTTTTTCGATAATAAAGTCGATGATTTTGTATGGAAAAGGGGAAGGTTAGTATATTTTGTTGCAAATAAGGAAGAAAAAATTATTTCCATTTGATCAAGATGTCAAGATGGGAGGATTGTGATTTCATTTTTAATAGTGTAGTGATTAGTAGAATAGTTTAAGGTGGAAATTTTTAATTTGATGCTGATGTAGTTGATTTTTGCTCTCCTTCCTCACTGTTTACCTTGACCTACACAGGTAGCAAACGTGAGCCTAGGACGACCGTGTGGTGGCCGATAGACTTAGATGCTTTAGTTAGATAAGGCTTAGGAGAGGCTTAAATTGTAAAACTGGGTTATATTGCGTACCTCTAGTTCATCGACCTTATTCTCCCTTTTATAGTAAATGAGTCTTGTTTGGCTAGGCCTTTGGTGGTATAGTTTAGGAAAATGATCTTGTTGTGGAGATCCTTTCCTAATTTAGAGTTGTCCATGTAGGATAGTTTCCCTAACACGATCGTCTTCTTAGATCTACGGGAGCGGTTTCCCTTTCTGAGTATTTCCATGCAAGGAAGTTTTTTGTTTGCCGACTTATACTCCTAACATATGTTTCCTTAGTCGAGTCCACTGTGTTTCTGGTCCTGCCTGTCTTGGGTAGATTTCTCAGATACTTTCCTTAGAGGCTTAAGAGTGTTGGGCCTAACCGCGTGATGTGTGGCTTACTGGCTCATTGCAATTCGAACCTGACTGTCTGGATTTTGCCAATGATGGCTTATTATTGTTGGGCCTCACTAGATTGAGCATGCATAAGGTCGCTTCGTTTGGTTGATGTGATTATCATGACACGTGTACGGTGTTGAATAAGGATGACAGTTTGATGTATCATCAGCTACTCCCCCGACTTAGTGGGTCGTCTTATCAATCCACTAGGTCATTTCATGAAGCTGTTGTGCATAACATGATTAATTGAGTCTAAGTGATTTCCTTGAGTGGAAAATTGCATTAAATTAGGCCGTTGCGTCAGCATGAAAGCGGGAAAAATGGAGTTCAGCTTTCTATATAGATCTCTTGCATGTGGAGCATAGCTCCTTTACTTTTTCAATCTCAGAGATTCTACTGTCGTGTTGTCTGTTGTGCTTGTGACTTTGCTCGTCCTTCATATTCGAAGGCTTGTATTTATTTTCATTGGCGAGCCAAGATCAGCTTTGTGATGAACTGTTCATCAAGGGCCATAAGTTTTTTGAGGAGAGATTGCTTTCTGTATTTTATCTGGAAGTCCTCAATAAGACATTCGAGATTCCTGATGATCTGGTGCTCTGCACTTTGGACGTTGATCTGATGCCATTATACCCTCTTGAGGGTTTATCTATCTTCACCAAGCTATGCTGCAATTAGGTGTCCGCTTTCATGTTATCAAGGAGATCTGGGAGTTCTTGGCGTACCTCGACATTGCACCCGCTCAACTTGTGCCAACGGGTATGACTTTGATCGCCATTTTGATTAGGGTTAAGGATGTTGGTGTCCAAGTGTCTTCGAGGGCGATTCAATTGCTCACTTCTCCTTGGATAAGCGAGCACGCTGTGTGTGCGCTGGCATCATCGGACTGCTTCAGCAAACTACATGATGATTTTAAATCGTGGCAGAAGTTCTATTTCATGGCTCCTGCGGACTCCCTGTACTTTTGAGCTTGCTCATCATCCGGTCGAGTGTGAATTTAGACCACTGAGTAAGTTGATTCTTTTTCTAGTTTTGCATGTGTCAATTACATATTAAATTGATATGTCGTGATTTTTGCAAGGAGATTCTCTACTGCGCTTCTTTCTGCTGAAGATAAACAACTTTGGATGTGTTCCGCGACATGCTTCGTCTAGAGGTAGAGGTGTAGTCAAGGCTTATAATGTTGACAGCAGCAGTCTGTGGGCTTATTGACACGTGTTCTCCCACTATGTATCAAGTGAAGAATCCAAAGCCTTAAATGCATCTGTTTCGCGGAAGAGGAAGCTTCCCAAGATCAAGGTTCCAAGCCCTTCAAGGCTGGCAGAAATAAATGATGCATTTTCTTCTCCTGTGCACCAGAAAAGATCTCATGTTTTGTCTAGGTCTGACCGCAGTGTCTGGCCTTGTCCAAAGGACGTGATGCTATCGGAAAGAGCCTGATGATACCATTGTTTCTGAGGGGCGAGGCGCTCAAGTCGAGGCCCCTGTCTCTCTTCTTGACTTGGAGAGATAATATTTGCAGATGGTGGCATGGAGGATGTTACCAAACTGAGCACCAAGTAGGCGAAGTTTATGAATAAGATGTTGCCGCAGGCAGGCGTGGAAGCTTCAAATGGTCCTCCTTTTTCAATAAAAAAAACTTCAAGCTCCGCCTCTCTCTGGATCATGAATTTGTTGAAGAGTCGTCTGATCGTCAGCGTCATGGTGAAGTTTCTCCTTCTTGTCGCTCGTATTGTGCTCTATCTCGTTCCCATTCTCAGATACAACTGACAATGGGTCCAGGGAATAACTCGTTTCCCTATTCTCCTTCACCTGAAGCTAGACCAACATGTGAGAGGGAGCCGACTAGTGCGGGAAAAAAGAAAATTGTTGATGAGGGCCCTGATGTAGTGAAGACAGCTAAGGATGGTGCCGTAGTGATTCCAGTTTTGAATGACCTTCATCTCAATGCCTGGATCAATCTGTTTGCTCCGGATGTAATAAGGATGAGCAACCAAGCTTGGCATCAGGAGGTTGACATCTCTCACGTTGCGAGAAAACATATCCACAGGTGGAATGACTGGATGGCGAACTATGTTCCAAAGCCAATTGGAGAGACGCTAGGAGAACATTTGGATAAAGGGCAGAAACACCTTGTGCTGAGGATGTCATATCTGAATCAAAAGGCCGTGTCTAGAATTGAAATTGAGGCCGCACGTGAAAGGGTGTATACCATGGAGCGAGTCTTCACAAACTTGTAGAAGTCTTACCTGACGTTCTTCATGCGATTGAGTCTTTGAGGAAGCTACTAGAAGCTTTTTCACATCCTAGAGTGGAGTCTAGGTCTATGGGGTCGGAGGCTCAGAAGTCTTGCTTGGAAGCACTTGAGTTCGGCATGGGCAGTGTCCATGAGTGATTAACTAGAAAAATAATTGAACCTTGTTCGTCGTGACTTGCAGTTTGCCCGTGATTATGTTGATGGAGTGCAGGCTGAACACTAGGCTCTGCATGCTGAGAGGATTAAGAAGAAGTACTAGTAGATTGTCCAATGTCAGTAGTTGAATGTCAATGCTGAGTTTCATGCCAAGAATGCGCAGACCGCTAGGGAGAAGTTCCTTCTAGCGCAGAGTGAGTTGAATATCTCCAATGATAAGCTGGATGTTGAGCAGTCCAAGACTAAAATCCTATCAGGCGAGTTGGAGCAATTGAAGCAGGAGCTCGCTGAGTCAATAGGACGTGAAAAAAAGCTTTTCAAGTCCCATGGCATATTTGAATTCAACAGAGTCGTGCATGGAAGGCTGGAGCTATTGCATCTAATGAATGAGGAGTACCCCGACTGGGATCTCTCCTATTATAAAGATATTGCATATGCAGAGTTTGGAGGGACCTCTGATTTGTTTAAAGAGGAAGGCAGCCCCGATGAGGGGTAGGAGAGGCAACACAGATAGATGTGTCTTCTGCTTTTTCCCCTACTAAGTCTAGTTTTGTTGTATTTGACTCTCCTCCTGATGAGGGGTGAATTTTGTACATGAGTTTGCAAAATAATAGTACTTTGCATTTTTTTTTGTCTTCGTTTGCTTTTCTTGCTAGCTTTTACCTGTTTTGTCTCATTTCGACATTAATTGTCACACAAGGAACTTTGCTGGGGTAGGAAGTTTCTTTGATTCACTGTTGGGAGCTAAGACTTCTTGTGTTGCAGTGGTTGGTGAACTTCTAGTTAGATTCATTTTAGAGATTGGGGAGTGTATTACACCCTTTGTTTGGCGGCTTGGCTGCCTGTTGGACCAACAATTGCTATTGTTGTTATAAGCATCAGTCAGACTATGGTTCAGTGCTTGGGCCCTTGTAGATGATTGGACAATAGTCTTTGCAAGTCATCAGGGTTGAGTTTTCAAAAATCTAACTGGACTTTTGACTCGTTTTTATTTATTATTCTTGGAATAGGCTTAATTAAACCAGGGGTTGTTATCGCATGTTATGACTGACTAAATCGGGGTCAGGCTGGATTAGGTTTCAGTGACCATGGTGGTCCCTGGCAAGCCGTCTTTACCAAACTACATGAGGACTGACTAAGCTCCTACTTTCCAACCCATCTTGATCCGTTCGTAGTGGACTAGGAATTAGAGCTAGCCAGCAGTTATCATCGTCAATCGTTCTGAATAACTTTTGGCGGGGTTTGGCGATCATTGTCTTTAATTAGCCAATGATCCTTGTTAAGTTGTCTTCACCAGGCTACATAAGCACTAACTAAACTCCTACTTTGTAGGCTGCCAAAATCTGCACGCAGCAAACCAGGCTTCGATTAGACAAAACCATCGTCATCAGCAACCACTAACTAAGTTTTGGTCAGGGTTCGACGATTAGTGTCTGCATACGAGTAGTGACCAAGCCATCATAATCAAGCATCGAGATCGCTAACTAGACTCTCACTTTCTAGGCCGTCGAAAGCCGTTATTTGCAGATTAGGCTTCAAGCAGACCAAAAGCTATTGTCGTCGGTCGTCACCGACTAAGGTTTGGTCGGGTTTGATCTCTATTGCCCATGTTTGGACAATGACCCCTGGCAAGCCATCTCAAGTAGGCATCAAAGCACTGACTAAGCTGCCACTTTCTAAACCATTTACACCCTTTTAACTTAACGAACTGGGTGTTAGAGTGTACCAGAAGCTATTGTCATAGATCGGAATCGACTAAGCTTTAGTTAGAATAAGATTATGGGCGTGTAAGTTTGACTTGGTTGTCCTAACTTACTTAACTTGCATCTAGAATTCTGGCCGTGTAAGTATGACTTAGGGCTCGTGACTTCCATAACCTGCCTGTAGGATTCTGGCATGTAAGTTTGACTTGGGGGTCCTGACTTATTTAATTTGCTTGTAAGATTTTGGCCGTGTAAGCTTGACTTGGGGGTCTTGACTTACTTAACTCGCCTGTACGATTATAGGCGTGTAAGTCTGACTTGGGGTTCCTGACTTATTTAACTCGCCTGGCGGTTTGATTCTAGTGTCGGATCGATTGATCAAACTAATAATAGATTGATCAACTTTAATGAACCTCAGCGGAATAATAATGGAGTTGATGCCTTGGGTTTTATGATAACACTCTATCGTCGCGCTCCTTATTCTTTGGGCACTTAGGGCCTTTGTTGTTGTTTTTTTGCGTGTGCTGGGCCGGATCTAGCAGGGCATATGCTCGGGCCCATTACTAGAGCGACCCATTTATAAAAATCTTTATGGATCAACGTGCTAGGAATACGGTGCATTATGTGAGATGGTTTAGTATCGATTGCTCCCTCTAGTTAATGGGGTTGCCTGAAGGGTCATTAATTCAATGGATGTGGACTTGTACAGTTGCTATTGGATCAGTCGTTTTCCCGATTTCTCGTACGACATTTAATGTTGAAGTAACTGCTATATAAGGACTGGCCATTCTACGTTCATGCACTGCAATGAAAATAGTAGAGTGTGTTAATCAAATGCATCTTACTAGAGAGTTTGCTTTGGGTTTCCAAAGGCTGAATGAAAATCGCATCTACTGGAATCTTCGAATGTTTTCACATTTGCGCTGATGAGTATTGATAAGATTTGCTATTATGCGGTGCCGCCTGATCAGGGTAGGCCCCAGATTGATCTCATGAGATCATGTAATATCTTCTTAAATTGCAAAGAAGAATGACAAACTTTTTCTCGTGGGTCAAGTCTGTCTTCCATCTTTCGGTGCTCGAGCACTCTTTCATCCGTTTACTGCTGTCAAGTGATGGTCCTCGCAACTTTTTTATGGTTTATAGGTGTGTTGGAGATCTTGATTCTTGTTCCTAGGGTGTCACCTCTGCCTCACTGCATGCATTACACATTTGAGAGTAGCCCTCACCTCTGCCTCACTGCATGCATTACACAATCAATAAAATTTGTTTTATTTCTGGAATGTGATCTGTACGAATGACGTTTCTACACTGAAATGAAAATAGAAAACAAGAAACGAAATCAAAGAAAAAAAATAATTTAACTCTGAGCGGAGACTAAGCTAATCCGACCCTGAGGGAGGCATAAATGGTTCTGGTTTGGATTGCATGGTCCCTCTAGCGAAGTTTGTTTAAAAGCTAACAAAGTTATTAAATAGTGAACTTCGTGCTGGCAGGCAATTCCTTGCTGATTAACAGCTCTTGGAGTTGGTGCCCATTTGCTGAAGTATTGTTACTTAGCTCTTTGTTAGTCTGGATTGCTTTGCTAGCTTTCACTTCTGGATCTCTGCATAGTTGCAACTTTGTTATCTATGCTTTTCCGCCTGCATAGAGTGATTCACCTCTTTTGTCTAGGCTTGATGCCAACACGCCAGTTCTGTAGGCCCGAGCTATAACTAGCAACAATTCAGCTGTTTTAGGGCTGCATAATGGCAGCATCTCGCTGCTAGCTGATATCCTCAAATAGTCCCTTGGGCATGGTTGGCTGTATATTTAGGCATTGATGCAGGGTAGATACCACTGCTTCCATATGATAAAGCCATGACCTTCCAATAATGATGTTGTAGGTGGACATCACGTCAACTACCTTGAACTCTTGGACAAGGTACTTCCATAGCTATGGCTCTCTTGCCACAAACAACAGATTGATCTTTTCGATGGGGAAGCATTTCTCTCCACTAAACCCGACCATAAAATGGTTTGCGGGCGTTAGGTATTTCTCCTGTAATTGCATGTTGCAGAATGCACTGAAGAGCAAAACATTTAGTGAGCTCCCAGTGTCAACCTAAACTCTTTTTAGCTGCTAATTAGCGTTAAGGACAGAGACGACCAGGGCATCATTGTGAGGAGAATGTACCCTTGGAGATCCCTCTCCATAAATGTCAATGATGGGATCAGAGTATGAACTCGTGCGTGTTGCACTTGTCGATCCTCATACTAATGTCCTATTGTGAAACCTGTTTGATTGCTCTCCCTCGGGATGGACGCCGTGGAGGACATAAATGTCGCCAGGAGCTTCCTCTTCGATCTCTTTAACAACATCCAAACTTTCCTTTGCTCGACCCTGCCTCTTGTTCGAGCCTACGAACTCCTTGAGTTTACCTTTCCTTATCAAGTACTCGATTTATCCTCTGAGGTTTCTGCAATCCTCAGTATCATGTCTGCCTTCCTTTTGGTAGGCGGAGTATTTGTTGTTGTCATGCCTAGCAAGGTCTCCTCGCTGCTTAGGCATCCACTTCATTTCTTCCCAATCCTTGATAGAATCAATGATGTCAGACAAACTAGTGTTGAGAGGGGTGACGACCAGAACCCTACGTAATTCGAGCCTTGTCCTGCCTGGGGCGGCCTGAGTCGATCTTGCCATATGTATGCTTCCTCTTGTTACTATCATCGTCCTCTTTCTTATTCCCCTTTTTCCTATCCTTTGGGATAGAGAGTTTCTTCTCTGACTCTGACTCTGCCTCTCTCTTGGCGGCTAGCATTTCCTCAAGAGTGACATATCTCTGGGAATTTCTGAGCAAGTCTGTCATATTGGCCAGGGGTCCAGGGTGACGATGTCATAGAGGTTGACACTTTCCAGATCCGAAGTGAAAGTCATGACAGCGGTGTCATCACTACTGCCGTCGATGAGGGTCAACTCATCATTAAAATGAGTGGAGTACTTCCTCAACGTCTCGATTTATTTTTGCTTTAGGGTCAGCAGATAATGCGAGCCCTTTCGGAGCCATTGGTTGCCCACGAAGCATGTAAGGAACACCAATGCCAACGTTCGAAATGAATCAATGGATTTTGGAGGAAGGTTGTTAAAACCGTCAGGGCTGACATCTTCAACCTTGCAGGAAATGATCGACATATTATTGCATCGAACCCTTCTTTGAGCGCCATAACGTGCAGGAAGTGGCACAAGTGATCAGATCGAGTCTTATGTCCAGTCGTAAAACTAAAACTTCGGTGGGGTGTATTTCTTTTGTAGTGGTTTGTCCATGATATGATCCATGAACGGGTGGACAATGAGACTGAAAAACACATCTAGGTTTGTGGCTCTATTGCAGAGGTGGTTGTGCGAGGCGTGTTTGTCGGCTCTGGGCACTGGGTCTCTATTGGTCGTGCTTCCGCCTCTTGTCCATTGAAAGTTGTTGGGGCAACGCACCTCTCCTAAACATGCTCTCTCAAAATTTCTATGGAATGGGCCCTTCACTGCTCACGTTTTCCCTCTACAGGTGGGGGATATCGCGGGTTGAGAACTTATGGCGTTACTGCAATTTGCTGCATCTGTGTTGAGAGTAGGTCCATCCTCGGGTCTATTGCGTCTGCCACCGAAGTGGGGGTTTGAAGAGGCTCCTCTCGTGGCGTTGGTGGAACTGGCGACACTCTGCTGGTTTGAGCGTTTGAAGGCTCGACAACAACTCCATTGTTGCGAGACCTTGTCATCACCATCTCGCTGATTCTTTGGAAAAGGTGGAACTACAATTTTTGTCTGAAGAAGTCTGTCGTTTCCCCACGAATGGCACCAAACTGATGTAGTCGATTTCCGCTCTCCTTCCTCGCTGTTTACCTAGACCTGCACACGTAGCAAACGTGAGCCAAGGACCATCGTGTGGTGGTCAATGGCACTCTGATGCTTAAGTTAGATAAGGCTTAGGATAGGCTTAAAACTATAAACTAGGTTATATTGCATACCTCTAGTTCATTGACCTTATCTCCCTTTTATAGTGAAGGAATCCTTGTTTGGCTAGGCCTTTGGTGGCGTAGTTTAGGGAAAGTGATCTTGCTATGGATATCCTTTCCTATTGGAGCTGTCCATGTGGGATAGTTTCCCTACATGACTAGTGCTCCTAAATTCGCAGGAGAGCATTCCCTTTCTAAGTGTCTTCCATGCAAGGAAGTTTCTTTGCCCGACTTATACTCTAATATATGTTTCCTAGTTGGATCCAATGTGTTGCTAGCAGTATTGGGCCTGACCGTGACGTGTGAACTTAATGGCTCATTGCAACTCAAACCTGACTGTCTGGATTCTACCAATGATGAGCTTATTGCTATTTAAGCTTCATTGGATTGAGTGTGCAATTGGGACTGCTTCGTTATGTTGATGAGATTATCATGACACGTGTACAGGGCTGATCAAATGATAGTTTGATGTATCATCAGATGTATTTTTCAAATTTTAGGAAAATGAGTAGTTTTATGAGATTATAAAGTTTAAGTCATTTTAGATACTAGTATCGAATTAGGAGTCTTTTAGAAGACTTTTAGTTTATTTTGAAGTATTTGGGAGCTTATAGAATTAGCCTCAATTGTAAAAATGAATATCATTACTTAATTGAGTGAAAATTTATTAAAACAAGATTATTCCTACAAAGTTATTTTTTCCTTTTGTTCTTTGTAAAGAGTCATCTATGATCTTAGGAAGGTTGTTCAAAACTATAATAGGGTTCACCCCAAATACGCACTGCATCAGTATTGGTTGAAGAGTTTGTTGATGTAGTATAAGATTGCAATTCTGAAGACATTTATTAATTCTAGGTTATAGATAGAGAGTTGAGAAATTATAAGTGGGGGCGTTTGTTGAAGGGTGAAAGAGAAAAAACCAAATTTGGGAATGAGAAAAAAGGAAATGAAGGATTAAAAAAAACTAATAGGATACTGTTAGGGTAAAAATTACATTCGACCTCTTTTGATAATAGTATAAATGATTACTGCTCTCATTCCTCACCTTTACCTTGACCTGCACAAGTAGCACACGTAAGCCAATGACCATCGTGTGTCTTTCGATGACATTCTGATGCTTAAGTTAAATAAGGCTTAGGAGAGATTTAAAAATGTAAATTGGGTTTCTGTAGCGTACCTTGGTTTATCGACCTTATCTCTCTTTTATATTGTGAGAGTCCTTGCTCAGCTAGGCCTTCGATGGCGTAGTTTAGGGAAAGAGATTTGACTGGAGATCCTTTTGTGTTTGGGAGTTGTCCATGTAGATAAGTTTCCCTACACAACTTGTGCTCCTAGATTTGAGAGAGGGGTTTCCCTTTCTGAGTGTTGTCCATGCAAGGAAGTTTCCTTGCCTGACTTATACTCTAGCATTTGTCTCCTAGTCGGATGCAATGTATTGTTGGCTCGCCTGTCATGGGTCGATCCTCCATATACTTGCCTTATCAGGGCTTAAGAGTATTGGGCTTGACCGTGTGACGTATGGGCTTATTAAGGTACTTCACTTTGGGTCAACGTTCTGGAATTTGCCAATAATAGGCTTTGGATCTCGCTGGATCGAACATGCAATCGATATTGCTTTGTTCTATCAACGAGATTATCATGACATGCGTACGATGCAGATCAAAGGACGATTTGTTGTATCATCAGCTGCTACCCTCGATTAGTGGGCCATTATGTCGGTCCACTAAGTCGCTTTGAGAGAATCTGTACAGTTGTGATAATTGAACCAAAAACATTGTCTCAAGTGGCCCATCATCATTAAATGAGTATGTGACTTCTCATTAAAGGAGGGGGCGTGACTGCTCATTAAAAAAGGGGGCGCGACTTTCTGATGCTTATATAATTTGCTGCCTCTGCAAGGGAAAGTTTATTTAATTTTGTCTTTTTTTTGTCTCCATTTTATTTTCTTTATTCTCTGTTCCTTGCTGCAACTCTTTTTGAAAGTTAAACCTTTCTTTTCATGGTGGACAACGTCAAGCTTACTCCTGGACAAAATTTGTTATATGCTTGCCATAATTTTTACCGGGAACAGAAGGGATCCAATTTGGTTCAATTCCGAAATGACTATCAGATTTCTGAAGACCTGTAAGTTATGCCATTGGGCGCTACCCACAGTCCATTGACGCCCCCACAAGGGTTCATAACCTTGCACAAAAGCATGTTCTAGGTTGGGCTTGGCTTTTTACTTTCGGAGGATATTTGGTGCTTCCTGGCACACCTTTGCATTCCTCCTACTCAAATGGTACCTAACAGATTCAAGACCTTGATTGGTGTCCTTTTAGGGTGAAGGATGCCGGCCTTTGGTTATCTCCACCAGTGATCCACGTACTGACTTCTCCTCGGCTAAATGGTCACAAAGTCTGCTGGTTGAGTACTCCAAAGTGCTTGGGCTCTTTGTCTGATGATTTCAAGTTTTGGCAGAAGTATTGCTTTCTGGCTTCTTGTAACTCACTGTACTTCAAAACGGAGAGGCTGTCACTTGTCAGATATTCTTGAATGCACTAGAACATAAGGGTGGGTACCTGCAAAGCCATTCTTGCTCTCAAGTCAGTAAGAGGTCAAAGTGTGCAAGTATTAGAATGAAATTTTGCATACCTAAAGGTAGGTGTAACACTCCCTTTTCTACATGCTTCTTGTGTAACTACCAATTGATTTACATTAAAGAGTAATGGATTGATAGGCTTATAAATTGTATATTTTATGTGTCCAATTAATAAATAAAATGCTCTCATTAAATTTTAGGCCCCTAATTTTATCATCATGGATACATTTCTTGATTTTATTTTCAGTTTTTCTAAAAGTCATAAATTAAAGATGCCTTCACCATGTATGAGTCTAACAAATCTACCTCTTAATGTTTTAAGTATAGTCATAGTATAAGGTTTATAAATTATTTGTTAGATACTAGGTGCTTATTTAAGTATGGATACCTTTTATAATTTTTGATCATGCTTACGATGCTTAGAAATTACTATCCAGTTGGTTTGAATATAAGAACTTCATTTTCATATTTTCCATCCTTAGGTGAGGTGAGAACCTACCTAAGGATTAGTTAAGATTTGGAAGAACATAATTTGAGATTAGCCTAAGAGAGTCGTCAACCCATGATTGTGATCTCTAAAACCCTAAGTATCTCCACACTTAGTTTTAACTTAGTTTCTTAACATTTTGTATTAGCTTTTAGTTCAAACACCTCACCAGTCACTTCTTTTCTAAGTAGGTTAAGTTTATATCATAGATTTGAAAATTAGTTTTCTGATTTTATATCTCGCCTTGTGGGATTCGACCCATACTTGTCATTATCTAACTCATTAATAATAGTGCGCTTGCGATATGATTTTAGATTGATCATTGATGATTTTCTTTAAAGATGGGGTAATGAGCGAAATCAAACCCACTTTCTCTATAATCATGACAATGGTAACGACTAGTCAACGACAACTAACGGTCACTACAAGTTAATAGTTGGGTTATTTACATTTTGGGTACGCATAATTTAGGCGTATGTCAAATTGGGAAGTTTTGACCGTTTCTTCAATATCATTGACCAAGGTCAGACTTCCTCATTCAGTAAAGACCAAAATAACCCCTAAGTAAATGAGCATGTGATTCACATGAGGTACCCAAAGTGCAATTATAGTAGAACCATAAGTATCCATAATGCAAAAGGCTGAAAACTTATTAGGGGGATTTGGGTCTTTACCAAATGAGAGACGTATGACTGTGGTCATTGTCGTTGAACAAACAATCAAAATTCAATTTCGTGCTTGATCTGTAGTTATGCAAAACTTGTGTACCCAATGTGAGATACACTTAAATTATGTATACCCAAAATGTAAATAGCCATTAATAATTTGACTGTAAATTAATGGTCAGACGATAATGACTTTTCACTTGGAAGGTATGCTTAAGATCACATGGGGTATTAGTAGTATGACATTGATCTTACACACCACACATCTCAACATTCCATTCTTTATGATTTGTTACGTGTAAGAAGGGCCCACAAAGTCACATTAGTCATTTAGTTCTAATAGCTTTGGCGAATCATTGTAAGTGTTCCTAGCTTCTTAGCCAAGACCTATATATGCATTCGGATTGCACCCCTTTAGCATAATAATTGTAATTAGTATCGGCTTGTATTTACTCCAAGTAAGTTCTTTTCTTCCCTTAGCACGTCATATTTTGTGTCACAGCATGTTGTTTGAAGTTTGAAACATTCAAATCAAACTCTTTTGAAATTGTTTTAAGGTTTCCCTAAAAAATATCTTTCTTCTCAACTAGAGAATTTTTTTTCCTCTGTAGTGTCAATCTTGCGTAGAAAGCTCATTTTTTAAATAACCAGCAACACTTATTACTTTTTTGGAAATTTTCTTCTAAGTTAATTATGGTAAGATTGACATAGTTTAAGTTCACTTTCTTATAAGCTCGAGTTAAAGACACTTAATGAGAGCCTTTGAATGGTTCATTAAAGTGAGCTTTTGTTGGCTCCATCTTGCTAAGGCATTCAATAATATTCACAAGATCCATTTGAATGAAGGCGCATCAATGTTCATACTTGGTTGCTCCATTGTCTTCACTATTATCGAATAAGGATTTTGAATCTGCATCCGAAACTTCATTTTCTTATGTTTTTTCTTGGCTTCTTACTACAAAAATTTTGCATGATTTCTCTAAATCTAATATGGAAGAGTCATACATTGTGGGAGATGAGTGGGAATCATTAGTCACATTCATAGCTTTGTTTTTCCTTGGCTCGCTGGGGCACACCATTGATAAGTAGCTAATACTGATGCATGTGAAATACTTTATCTCCTTAAAGTCATCATTCCTTGTTGAAGTTGTTTCCTTCTTGTCATATTTTCTGCTGCTAGAGAATTTTTGTGGCTTCTCATTTTTATTTGTCTCTTCTGGAAATCCTTTGATAACTTCCACATTTTTCAAATCATTAGCGCATAAAGTTCATCAAAACTATCTTTCGAGACTTCATTGGACAATGTTCACGTTTCATCTTTAAAACAATTCTCGAATCCGGCATCTTAAGTTAGAACTCTTGAGGTTCTCAATCATCAACTCCTATATATTGTTTTCCTCAATCACTTAATTTTTTTCATCGTACTTTGGTGTCGTTGATTTCATCATCTTCTTGATGACTTGAGTATTTGGACTTTTTTTTCGCAATACATTCAATAGTATTTAAAAACTCATTCATTTTGTCTCAAAAGCGGGTGAAGATTTCTCAGTCTTCCATGTGGAAAACTTCTAAATTGGTGTGCAACATTTGAAGATTTCATAAAGCTTGAAATCTTTAAGTTGAGCTCTCAAAAGCGATGAAGATTTATCCATCTTCCATGTGGAAAACTTCTAAATTGGTGTTCAACATTTGAAGATTTTGTGAATCTTGAAATCTTTAAGTTGAGCATTTCCTTTGTTTTTGGAGGCCACAATATCCCATGCTCCTTTTGATGAAGCTACAAAATTTATGATGGATTTAAAATCTCATTACTCATCACTTAATCCTACAAGATTTGCCTAGTTAAGCTTCAATTTTATCAATGATTGACCAAGTTGATGGTAATCGTTTTCTTTCCATCCTTAACTACATTGATGTTAGGGTTCTTGTACCCATTTACAAACATTAGTCACACAAGCTCGTCCATTGCTATAAGATAAGTTTTCATCTTGTTTTCCAAAAACTATAATTGTGATTGTTTAAACCATTTTATCTTGACAAGATATGAAAATGCACATCATAATTACTCGGGATGCTAAGCCCTTACTGAGTCACTTGGTTCTGATACCAATTGAAAGTGTATCAGTTGTTCAAAATTTCCCTAAATATATGAGCAATACTAGAAATGGGGTTGTGAAATTGTGAGGTATGCAATAATATTTACAAAGAGTGCACTGGTACTAGGTTAATATCAACAAGAAGGGGTGAATAGCCACTTTCAAAAAATTGAATTTATTTTGAAAAATAAGCGAAGTATTTGACTTCAAAGTTATTCGCATAAAGTTATCGAAGGTTTATGGTGTGACTTAAGCTAAGTCAATTTCACAATTTTCATTGATTCACTTGAAAGTGAACACCCAGTTAAAAACATTTTGCAAAATCTCCCAAAGAAGTCCTAGGCATGTAAGTTATACATACAAACATTTGTGAAGACAACTTAATTAAGTATGCAAAATAAAGTAAATAAAATCACAGGGAGAACAAAGCAAACCAGTCAAAGAACACCAATATAACGGTTCATGTAAGCCGTAATTTTGTTGACTAAAACAATTAAATTACCGTTGAAAAAGGCTCGCAAGACTCAAGTCTTTATTACTTGATCAAATAATAACTCCATTTTAATCAACAGTCCACAGCCCAATGTCTACTTGTTGCACTCCTATGAAATTTACCAACACAACCAAGTATTTTGTTCCATGAGTCTTACAAACACATTGGCCGTCACCAACAGGATGCACCACAACCAAGTATTATGGACGTGTGCTTGGGATCCTGAAGATGCAATTTGGTCTTACATTCTGCTCCATCAGACTCACCAAATAGCCAAGGATCAGATCATCATGGGATGCAACACAACCAAGTCTTACCACCTACTTGGGATCGCTCGGTGACACTTACTTGGAGGAATCCACTCCAAAAATGTAAGAACCCACACAAGGTGAAAGTGAGTTTAGGCAAGGATAATATTCAAAGGTTTTATCTCTTCTAGTGTCACTTGTTTGTCGGATTAAGAGGCTTAAAATCTCTTTTATATTCACTCCCTCACAAAATGGAAAGGATGATATGAAGTGATTGAGGCTCAACAACTCTCCAAAAAGCATATACCAACACTCTTCAGCTCTTTTCCTCACTTCTATTGTCTTTTCTTTTTTATATAACCAAATAGCTTATGAAGAAAATACGAGTTTTTTCAACAAAATCATGGATTTCTCACAAGGGGTATTGGTTTGAGTAGTGATAAGCATCCAAAACATTGATTTTTACGACCCATTTAGTTTTTTTATTACCAACGAAGGTAGTTCTAAAGTTACCAAATGAGTCAAAATGGTACCATAGAGGAATAGTAGTGGATGTGATTGTACAAGTTTCATATTCCTATTATCCAAATGACTTCATCATCCTAAACTCTAGCCCGAGTCCAGATAATCAAATTCATGTCATCTTAGGGAGACCTTTCTAGTAACTGCAGAGGCCAACATCAATTGTAGAAGCGCTAGCATGTATGTTTCCTTTGGGAACCTTAAAACTGAGTTAAATATTTTAAAGGTCATTCAAATGAGAAATGAACTTGATATGATTTAGGATGAAGAAAAAGAAGAGTGTATGATTCAATATTTTGAGTTTATGACTCAATCATCAGCGTATGATGCATTACTTCATTGTATTTTTCACTTTGGTATGAACTAAGATATTTACGAAGCTAATGAAAAAGTGAACAATATGTTGGATAGTGTTTCTATACTGCATATAGCTGAGTCTGAGTCATTATTACTTTATCAATATGAGGAAGAGTTCCATTCTTCATTTTCCTTCCCAAGTCAGTCACTAGAAAGTGACTCATCCATAAGCTCTCCTCAATCATAAGAACTTAAGCCTTTGCCAAATGAATTGAGATATGTGTTTCTCAGTCCATAGGAGAATTATGCAGTGATTATTGCGTCAAATCTCACTGAGGAGCATAGTGACAAGTTGTAGGGAGTTCTTAAAGTTCACAAGTCAGCCATTGCTTGGAGTATTGATGACTTCAAAGGTGTTGACCCTGCTATCTGTGAGCATCATATCTATTTACAAGATGAAATCAAAAACATCATAAAACCCCAACGACGTTTCAATCCCATTTTGAAAGATGTTAAAAAGGAAGACTATTGAACTCCTAAATGCAAGTATCATATATACTATCTCTGATAGAAAATGGGTTAGCGTAGTTCATGTGGTTCCTAAAAAATCAAGAAATACAGTTGTTGAAAGTGATAACAATGAGACTGTGCTAAAAATAGTGAAAAAAGGATGGAAAGTATGTATTGATAATCGCAAGTTAAACTCTAATACTCGAATGGATCACTTTCCCTTCCCATTTATTGGTCAGATGCTTGAGAGGTTAGCGTGTCATCCGTACTATTGTTTCTTGAATGGATATTCTGGATATAATTAGATACCCCTTGTACATATGAATCAAGAGAAGACCACATTCACTTGTCCCTTCGGATATAATCAGATACCCATTGCCTTTTAGGCTATGTAATGCACCCGTGACTTTTCAAAAGTGCATGACTGACATATTTAGTAATATAGTGGAAAACTTTCTTTAGATTTTTATGGATGATTTTTAGTATTTGGATCGTCTTTCAACCAATGTCTAAATCTACCTCTCACTTGTCTTAAAGCATTGTGAATAAAAATGTCTCGTTCTAAATTGGGAAAAGTGTCATTTCATGGTGAAGCATAACATTGTTCTTGGGCACATTGTCTCTTCAAAAGGTATTGTAGTAGACAAAGCTAAGATCAATGTCATTTCATCTCTTCTGATTCCCATATTTGTTAAAGATGTAAGATCTTTTTAGGGCATGCTGGGTTTTATCATTGTTTCATCAAGAATTTATCCAAGATAGCATGCCCGTTGAGCAATCTCTTGTCAAGAATTGTAGTTCTGCATTTATGCTTCTCAAGTCTAAACTATTCTCAGCTCATGTTCGACGCTACCCTTTGAGATTATGTGTGATGCATTTGACTACATTGTAGGCATAGTTTTGGTTCCGAGGACTACTATGCTAGCAAGACTCTGAATGAGGCTCAACGCAATTACTCGTCCACTGAGAAAGAAATGTTGTCCATTGTATATGCCTTAGATAAATTTTGTTCCTGTCTAATTGTAGCTAACGTCATTGTGTACATTGACCATGCAACCCTTATTTTCCGTCTCAATAAGAAGGACACCAACCCTCATTTGATATGATGGGTCCTTTTGCTGCAAGAATTTGATCTTGAATTACAAGATAAGTTAGGTATAGAAAATGTGGTTCACCGACACTTGTCTAAGCTAATATCAGACTTGTCTACTAGTGTCTTGCACATTCAAGAGAACTTCCCATATGAACTTCTCTTGGTTGAGCAAGTGCTTCTTTGGTATACTAACAATGACAATTTTAGCAACTGAGGAACTCCCTTCACACTGGTCTAAGTGAGATCATGACAAGTTTTTATCTAGGGTCAAGTAATATTTTTAGGATGAGCCATATTTGTACAAATATTGTCCTAACCAACTTATTAGAAGACGTGTTCCATAAGTTGAACAGTTGAGCATCCTCTCCTTTTGCCATGATCAAGCTTGCGGTGGGCATTTCAGTTCTAAGAAAACTGCGAAAAAGGTTCTTCAGTCAGGTTTCTATTGGCCTATCATTTTTTAAATGCCCATGAGTATTGTAAGTCTTGTCACCGATATCAACAACTTGTGTCAATATCTTGTTAACAAATGATGTTTCTGAATCCTATTCTAGTGGTTGAAGTTTTTAATGTTTGGGGTTTTGGCTTTATGAAACCGATTTCATCCCCCAATGGTATCAATACATTTTTTTTTACAGTAGATTACATCTCTAAATGGATAGAGACAATTTCACTAAGAACAATGATCACAAAATTGTTGTTTCATTCATAAGGAGTTTATCTTTAGTAGATTTGGAAATCCCAAGGGTATCTTTAGTAATGGGGGTAAGCATTTCAGTAACCGAGTATTTGAGAATCTTGTCAAAAAGTATGAGGCTACTCACAAAGTTTCCCTTTCCTACCATCTTCAAATAAGCAGTCAAGTTGAAGTCTCAAATCGTGAAATCAAGAACATCCTTGAAAAACTATCAATCCTAATGCAGTCATTTTTCGCACCCTGCTCTAATATGGTTCATGTTGACCTGTTGACATGCACAAGTAGCACACGTGAGCTACAGACCACCGTTGTGGTGGCTGATGGCACTTCGATTTTAAAGTAAGACATGGCTATGAGAAAGTTGTAATGTTGTTAAAGAGAATTTGTAGTGTACCTTAGCTTACCAACCTAATGTCTAATTTATAGTGCAAGGAGTCCTGGTTTAACCAGGCTATCATAGGCGTAGATTAGGGAGGAGATATTTGTGGAGTTCCCTCACTAATTAGGAGTCGTGTTGTAGGAGGAAAGTTCTTTGTTAGCTCTGCACTACTAGATGCACGAGAGATAATTCCCAATCCATGAGCACTCTGAAGAAGGGAGTTTTCCTGTGTGGAAGATACTCTGGTGTTTGTTTCCTAGTTGGAAGCAAAAAGTAGTTGTAGTTGCCCGTTCGAAGCTGATTCTTGAGATATTTTCCTAAGGAGGGTTTACAAGTATAGATGACAGTTGTGAGATGTGTGGGCCTAGCATGCTGTGAGAGTCTGGTCTGCCTGGCAGACTGAAGTGGAGCGAGCTTAAACCGCTTGAGCCGGATCAGTGTTGGGCTAATATTTGGACCTATAGTTCCTCGAGATCATCATGACACGTGTACGGCTCAGGGGTGTGAACGTTTTTATGTCTCATAAGCTACTCCCCCCGAGTTAGTGGGCTGTCACATCGATTTGCTAAGTCATCTCTTGATGGGATGCGCCGCTCATGATGATTGAGTCTGAATCGTTGCTTGAGTCGCACGCTTCATTAATGGCACGTGTGTTGGTTCAACGGAAAAGAGGCGTGAAACCATCCTTTGTTTATGTCATCCACAGTGCAGAGTCTGATCCCTCTACTTTGTTCGCTTTCCAAGATATTGTTCTAAAAAAATCGTTAGCTTCTTCATGGCTCAAGAAAACCTTCTTGATGATGCTGTTTTGGTTGAGGCCCTGAAATTTTCTGAAGAGAGGTTGTTGTCCGAGCCCGGGTTTGCTGAAATCTGTACAAATTTTGGGGTTCCCAAGGACCTGCCATTGTGTTTCCTAACGGGAATGGTGTTAAAATTGAATTATTATACTAGAACTTTTTGATTTATTTAGTTTAGATGTCATAATACCGACTAGAGCTTAAGAAGTGATAAAGTCATTTTTTTCTTTTAACCGTTCTTTAGCCTTTTAGCCTACCTAATGATAAATATCCGTTTGCAGCTCTTTGAGCCTTTAAATAGACTTTTTCTTTGCTAACCCCATCTCCATTACCTACTCCAGTTAGGGAGTAAGATCCCATATTATTTTTATCCTTACCCAATGTCTCTGAGAATGTGTATGGTTGCTGTATTTTTGAAATGGGCAAATAAAAAGAGTTGAAATTAAATATTCCATGAATCCTCGGGACTGAAATGTTTTAATGTGTAGAAGGGGAAAGCATGTCAAAAAAAAAAAATTTGATGCTTCGAAGAAAAAGGAAAAACAAAACATGTATGAAGAAGAATTTTGAAGGAAGAAAAATTAATGGCGTACAACATTAGTTTTTCTTCAGAGCCCAACGTGTTTATTAAAGGGTGTATCCATTCTTCGAAAATTTTCTCGTATCCTTTTCCATTCTTGTTAGCCAAAATCTTAACCTCATTACAACCTAATAAAGACCTAATTGATCTTAAGTAAAAGTTTGGTTCATAGACGTTGAGATTAAATAAACAAGAACTATGGCGTGTGATTCAATATTCTCAAAGTAATTGATATCCTGTCCATGAGATCATATTCATTTCATTATTTGAAAAGTCCATTTTCTCATGATTATTATATGTGAGATGTTTGTCTTTCCATAATTTATTCTCTTTCTCACATATAAATTGAGTGATAACTAACTAATCTCTGAGTGATTCATTTCTGAAGGACAAAAGAGATTTGTAGTCGAAGCGTATAATTCAAAGGTTATCTAGTCGTATCTTTGTTGAGAAAAATAAAGTTATGTTGATAAGGCCATGCACACACACACACTTCGAGTTGGGAATAATTGATGAAATTTATTTAACCCTTGGATACTATTAAACCGTTGTTAGACTCATTGATATATTTTTCTGACATTGTTATTCGTTTTCAAAATTTGTTGGCAATTAGATTCTTACTTTGAGGATAATAGATTGAGTTACCATGTTTTGGAAATTTATGAGTCATAATGTTTGTGGGTAACATTTCTGGAAACCCTCACGAGACTATAACTAGTCCACTAGAGACAATATAGGGATTTAAAGCCTTGTTGCACGTTTAAGGTGAGTGCAACCTATGATTTATTCCTGCGAAAGTGAGTTAAAATTTTATTTTTATTGTTTTGCTCGAGGACTAGCAAAATATAGGTTTGGGGGTATTTGATATTCACGTAATTATTACATAATATATCCCTTAATTTATATATGTTAGTGTATCGATTATTATATTTTATAATAATTATTTCGTTTTCATGTCTTTGTAGGAATTTGAGCGTGAACGATGAAATCGTATTAAGGCGACAATTTAATAAATGACAATTGGTCGATTCTAGCGGTGGTACAAAGTAGAGAGTCACATATCTAAACCTAACCCTAATAAACCTAGGTCCACCTAATTTTACTTAAGCCCAAACCCAAAATGCTAACCTAGAAACCCAAGCCCAAGAAAATAGGAGAACCCTATTTAGCTCTCCCCAGTTTGAAGAAACTCCTCTCTCTTCTTCTCTCTTTTCTTCCCCCTCTGGGGCTCTTCCAGCCACCACGCCAATCTACCCTGCCAGCAATCCTCGCTCGATAGGATAGCCAGCAGCGCAATAACCCCACCATCACCACCTCCTCTTCGTCCTCCACTATCAGCCGCCACCATCTCCCTGTCCCTGCTCCACTCCCCTGTCCACACAGCCACCACTACCATCTCGTTCTCCCACCATCAACCACCACACACACCACGAAATATATCACAACCACTGCCACTGACGACCATGAAACAGGGGCGTGACAGCCCTGTTTCACGTTAAAAACTTCACCTTGCCACCAGATAACCACCACCATCTGGACCTCTCTTCGCGTCACTTCGGTCTCTCTCACAACCGCCACCATCACCCAAGCACCGCCACCACCACCGCGCGCACAGAACAGAAGAGAAACAGGGAGCAAGTCCCTATTTTCCTCCCTTGCCGCCGCCTTTGTTTCTCCCCTATCTTGGCCCTCCTTCCTGTTTTCCTCTCTTTTCCACGGTCTCTCCCTCCTCCACTTCTCTCTCTCTGCTCCTACATCACAACAAACCACGCAACCACGTCATCAGCCACCGTGAAACAGAGCTCGCAACAGGGCACCACCGCTCCTCTCCTTCTCGTTGTTTCCTCACCCTCTCTTTGTCTTCTTGCAGGTACCAAAGCCAGTTAGGGAGAAGAGAACGCTCATGAGGAGCGAAGCAACAGCGGCGGAGCATGGCATCTCACTAGAGATGAAGAGCGCGACTGTTCTGGTGGGAAATAACTGCCTTTCAAATAATTTGGCTATTGGCACCCCGAGAATCTGTAAGAGCCACCACAGTGCATTATGAGCATTTTTCTCGAGATTCGCGTCAGTGCAGAGATGACTTCCACCTCAATTGATGCTTTGACCATAGATACCATGATCAGCTAAACCCTTCGCCAAGGCTAAGATGATACCACAGGGTTTCCTAGAGTTTGTTGTATTTAAATTTATTATTTCCTTTATGCTTGAACGTTAAACACATTTGATTTCTGAGTCTCAATAATTTTCTTTTACCGATTAGATCCTGATTAATTATCTAGACTAGTCGGTAGTTAGAAGTACCCTTTGTTGACATTCAAAGCCTGATTTAATCAATTAATCTGAATCTGTGATTGTGTGTGCCGTAAGAAGACATGTAATGCTAGGGGTTTAGGATTAGTTAAAATAAACCTGTGATTGTGTGTGCCGTAAGAAGACATGCAATGCTAGGGGTTTATACCTTTGTTGAAATCAATTGCGAACTTAGATTAATCTTTAGGTTAGTCATGTTAATTCTTGAAAACAATAATTTGGATTACACAAATCTCAAAGAACTTGTGGTGGAGTCAATGCCTTGGTTTCCCTTCTCACATTCTTAAAAAAAATTATTTTGCTTTTTAATTTGATTTTTAGTTTAGATATTTTAATTGTTGTAACCCCATTTAAATTAGTTTAAGTCAACTCTGAAATTTAATTGCAACCACAGTCCTTGTGGGATCGACCTGTACTTGCCCTTGTCTACCAGTTAAACACTGTGCACTTGTAGTTATTACAAGTAGGTTAAATTAACCTATTTATTTAGGTTAGTTAAATCTGCATTAGGCAACTAAATGCCTGTGTCACCTCTTGTCGATTTCATCTGTTTACATCGTGGGATGCTCCAAAGTGGAGTGTGTTTTCCGGTATAGGACGTTATTTGGGAGTTCTTGGATCTTTTAGGTATTCCTCCAGCTCAGTTGGGGCCTAATGGATATAGGATCATCCACATGATTCTACTCAATTTCAGGGAGGCTAATGTTAGCGTGACTCTGCGGGTGATCCAGTTGTTGACCTCTCTTCAGCTAAAAAGCAATGTTGTCTGTAAGCTGAAGTCGCCAAAGTGCTTCGGTAAACTGCCTGATGATTTCAAGTTCTCGCAGAAATACTACTTCTTGGATCCTGCGAATTTGAAGTATTTCTAGTGCAGGGGTCGTTCGCTCGAGTGATAGTTCAAACCGCTCCATAAGTTCAATCCCATTATCGCGATTTTGATATGCTTGATAGCAAGCTGACTGCTCATTACTTGTATTCCCTTGCAGGAAGGTTTCCTACCACTTCTCTAACCTTAGAGAAGAAAAACACCATGGAGACATTCCATGTCATGCCGCAAATGAAGGTGGTCAATGTCATAAGAGTTTCCAACTTCATCCGTAGTCGACTGCGGGACAACTAGCACGTTGACCCTACTTTGTATCGTGAGTCATGCATTATGTTGGAAGATGGGGCCCCTTCTAGGAAGAGGAAGGTTGTTGGGGCCAAAATTCATGTTTTATCCGATGTAGAGGAGTAATCTAAGACATTGCTTCCTTCGTGAGGAAGGGGGCTTGCATTAGAGTTGGGCCATCTTCGTTACAAGCCGCTCCAGTGATAGAGGAAAGTGAGTCTGCTGGGTTGTTGAGGCAGAGACTGATGTTTCCGTCTTGAAGAGAGATTACCTACGATTGGCAGGAGTCATGGACAGGTTGAACCTTCGTGACGCGCACGTCAAGGCTCTGAACGATCGTCTGGTGCGGGTCGCAATGGCAGCATCTACTGGTGTTGATTCGCATGGGACCATTGGTTTTTGAAGTTCTTGTGAAGATTCGCCTGAGGTGGTAGAATCTAATCGCCCTATTGTTGATTCGCTTGAAGGTGGTCGCAGTACAGGCCGTGTCTATTGTGGTCCACATTGCTCACCATATCATTCTAGGCCACAATTGGAAGTGTTGGGGATCCTTTAGATAAATCGCTCCCTCTTCTCCCTCCAGATCCCATTAAGTTGTCTCGCAATATAGGGTCGGCTATTCTTGACAAAGGAAATGCCACAGAGGAGAGTCTGAGGACAGTGGCAACAATGAAAGGCAGCACTGGCGTAGTACCCGATCAGGGAAGGCTTCACCCAGATGCACAGATAAACATGTTTGCATCTGACTTGGTAAAGATGAGCTCACAAGTCTAGCATCAAGAGGTGGATGTAGAGTATGCTTCGAGGAAGCACATAAGTAGGCGCCACAGCTGGTTGATGGATCATGTTCTGAAACTTGAAGAGGATAGGTTGGAAGGATGCATAAATAAGGGTCTGAAGTACCTTATGTTGGGTATATCTCATATGAGTCATGCGGTCGTTGCTGGAACAGAAATCGAGGCAACTCGTGAGAGAGTTTATACCTTTGAGCATGTCTTCTCTCACATACAATTATTGTATTCTGATGCGCTTCTTGAAATCGAGCGGCTTAATAAACAAGTTTTAGGAGAAAAGGTTGGATCTGTCAACTATGGTCGCTGAGGCTCAGGGGGTTTGTCTAGAGAACCTCAAGCGTAATTTGACAGAGACGATATTCGAAAGGGACAAACTCATGCAAGAGTTGAGTCGGGTCTATCAAGAAGTCGAGGTTGCGCAGGATGCTGCGGCTAAGGCATGTTTGAGCTACAGACTTTTGCTGAAGAGAGTGCTTCAAAGGAAACTGAATCGGCTGCTGAGGAGCAATGGTATGGATTCTATGCCCATGAGGTGAGAAAGGCTGGGGACCAGCTTGAACTGGGGTGGCATGAGCTTAGTGCTGTGAAAAGCAGTCTCAGGTTGACATGCTGACTGGCAAGTTGGAGCTACTAGAGCGTGAACTTGTTGACGTGAAGTTGTGAGAGGAAGAGCTTCCTTAGGAGCAAGGCAAGTGTGAGTTTTGCTGGGTTGTACATCGTTGGTTGGAGTTGTTGGCATTGATGAAGGAGAAACATCCGAAGTAGGATCTTGGCCAATATAAGAAGATGTCATATGTAGATTTGTCTGTTGCCTTTGCATCGTCGGATGAAGAAGACAATGTGGTCCCTGATACGTAGACCGTGGCGCATGTGGATGCTATCCCTACTCCATCTTCTAGTAGGCTTAGTTCTTCTGTTTCTGTACTTTCTTCTGGTAGGGAGTGACCTTGGTGCGATTGCACCCATTTTAGTTTTGACCATTAATGAAAACAGTTTTATCAGTGTGTGCATGTTTGTTTCTATTGTATGTTTTTTCATTTTGCCTTGTCGTCATGGTTAGGCTGGTTGAGTCAATAGGACGCTTGACTAGCTGTCTGCAATAGAGAGCTTGATCACTTTGTATTGTGAACGACTCAAGGTCGTTGTTGCGAAGCCATGTTTCATGGTGGGCATGTTGCACATAGTTTAGCTGGAGTTTGCCCGCATTGTGTCTTGTTCCCGAGGTAAGCTTATTGAGGCTTATCCTGTTTGTCGGACCGGTCGGTCACAGTTGTTGCTAAGAGTGAGTTGTAATGGCCAAGCGCATGTGCCAGAGCATTCGTGCCGAGTCAGGCGCCGTAAGCTTGGGCTGGCATCCTAAATAGCTTTTATCTGGGCACTGGCCACACGAATATTAGGATGTTAGTTTTTTTAGTGGGGCTGATTAGGCTCCCACCTTTCGAGTCGTGTATGACGAAGCAAAGTGGACTACGGATTTAGGGAGTTAACGTTTGGCGACCAGGCAGAAGAGTAGTGGTCTCGTGGCAAGCCGTTGAGATCAGTATGGGACTGAATAGGCTCCCACCTTCTGAATCATGACCAAGTGAAGTGGGCTACAGATTTGGGGAGTAAAAGTCTGGCGACCAAGCTGAAGAGCAGTGGTCTAGTGGCAAGCTGTTGGGATCAGTGCGAGACTGACTAGGCTCCCACCTTGTGAATTGTGTATGACCAAGCAAAGTGGGTTATGGATTCGAGGAGTAAAAGTTTGGCGACCAAGTTGAAGAGCAGTGGTCCCATGGCAAGTCGTCGAAATCAGTTTAGGGCTGACTAAGCTCCCACCTTTCGAACCATCTACACCCGCCCCGCGCGGTGGGGGCTACAAATTTGATAGAGGTTTGGCGTCTAGTCTGAAGAGTAGTAGTCTCGTGGCAAGCCATCGAAATCAGCTCAGGATTGACTAGGCTCCCACTATCAAAATTATCTACACCTGAATGCACCAAGCTACAAATTTGGGAGGGTTCGGCGGCCACGCTGAAGAGCAGCAATCCCGTGGCAAACCATCGAAATCAGGTCATGGCTAACTGGGTTCCCACCTTCTAGACTATCTACACCCTCACAACGCGGGCTACAAGTCTAGGTTTGGTGATTTGGCGGCCACGCTTAAAAGTAGTGGTCCCATGGTGAGCCATCGAAATCAGTTAAGGACTGACTAAGCTCCCACTTTCCAAACTATCTATACCCTCGCAGTGGGGGCTACAAGTCCAGGTTTTGATCATAAGCTTTTGTGGCTAGTCGTCACCAGCTAGACTTACCTGATTACGTTTGGCGATCATTGGCCGCAAAGGAAAGGCAATGATCCCTAGCAAGTCGTCGTTACCAAGCATGATAGCGCTGATTAGACTCCCAATTCCTAAATCATCGATTCCCACGTTGAGTTGATTAGGTGTCGGGTTGAACCAGAAGATATCGTCATCAGCTTTGGCTGACTAAGCTTCCATGGTTTGAAAAGAAGTTTCGCCTATTGGGGGCGTGTGAATTTAGTGGTAGCATAGTGTGGACGAAATTACTTCGAATCAGTAGGTGATTTGTAGGTACAATCCGAAAGTTAGGATCGGCTAGGATCTATTAATGTTCGTGCCAAACATGCTACAGAATGTTGTTCGAATAATGGGCCGAGCCCATGGGCCTGCAGAGGAGGGGCTAGAGCGCAGTGTGTTGCGTGTTCGTCGTAAATCGCGTGGTAACACGTGTACGACATGGGGTGTGTAATGGTTGAGTATTGATTACTCCCCTTGAATTAATGGGGTTGCCTGCAGCGCCATTAATTTGAATGACGTGTTTTGCGCTGTTTCTTTGGGAACCGTCGTCTCCTTGTTTCCCATACCGTATTCAATGTTTGACAGTTAATGCTGGAGTGCCCGCTTAGTGAACCATCATTTCTATATAATGGTGTTTTCCAATCGTTGTAGGCACTATCTTTCGCAGAGCTTATATTCTGAAATGTTCTCACTTGAAGAGAGTGTTTTGGGTTTTCCAAAGGCTGAAGGTGGATCTTCATCTCCGGAGTCTCCGAATGTTCTGACATTTGCAATGGTCAGACACAATAATAGTTGTCGTTATGTGTGGTCACCTACTATGGGTGAGCATGTACTTGACCTGCTGAGATCTCATAATTTCTTCTAATTGCGCAGAGAAGTAGTACTGATTTTCTACCAAGGGAGATGCCTTGGTGTTACACTGTACCTCTTGTGTTTTCGTGTGCTCGGATCCTGCTACTAATCGATGGCTGATCGAAGTGTTTGTTGATGTGCGTTGATTCCGGGTGTGGTAGCTCTTAGTCACACCTGCCATTGCATATGTGAAAAGTGGTCTCTCTTGACGACATTGTGAGATCGTGACTGCATCGCTATTTGTGGCCATCTTCATCTTCATTCTTCTATGCCCTTTGAGGAGGTTGGATAGACGGTGGGATGTCTCTTGAAGAAATCAACAGCTAGTCGTGAGGTTTACAATGCCATTGTACAAGCACTTTCCTGGAGTGATTTGACGGAGCAACCTAATTGCTCAGTCCTTTCAATTCCCTCTTACACTTCGTTATTGTCTTCGGAAGAGGTCGAGCATTTTTTATCTTTGTTATCACTAGCTAATTACTCGCATCAGAGGGTTTTCCAGTTTTCGTCGGACGCTGTACATAGCCGAATTGCCTAAGTGAGTCTTTTACTTTAGTTCACACTATATTCAGATTCTTAGTCTTTTGTATCTATCTCAGGGCATTTGTAATATGTAGTATTCTGTATCTGCCTTAAGGTGTTTGATGTTACATCTTTCCAATAATCAATAAAGTTTATTTTTTGTAATTCTCCCTTTATTTCTTAAATGATTACAAATCACATAAGCCTTTTAGGACTAAAACTCAATATTGACTATGGAAAGGGAAACAAACAACTTAAAGCAAACTAATTGTTGACGGAGAGCAACTGATCTTGGCCTTGAACTAAATTCAGGTTGCTCTTCGCGGATCATTTTAGCGGACTGTTGAGGCGTTATATAGGTCACTAAAGAGTAAACCTTCTAAAGGATCTCTGCACCGAAGGAATGTCAGGGGAATGTGTTCCCGCTTGCCATTGCCTTTACGACTCACTGGGCAGGAGAGCTGATTGCTCTTGTACCGCTCAAAAATGGTGTCTCTTCCGTCTTTTGGTCTTGCACTGGGTCAGGCTATTCTGCGTGATGTAGCTGAATCTGGGAGCACTCTATCTATTTCAGTGCGGCGTAGTGGCAACCTCGTGCCGCAGGTTGGTCCCCACATATTTTTCTATGCCAGTGGTTAGCAGTATACCTAACACACTGGTGAAGGGTGAACTCCACTGCTTCCATCTGGTGGAGCCATGGTCTTCCCTTGATGAGATTGTAGGATGATGGTGCATCTACCGTCATGAAGTCCAAAAATAGGACCTTCCTGAGTGTTGTTCACCTGCTACCGTAGCTAATCTTATCCTTCCAATAGGGAAGCATTTCTCCCCGCTGAATCTGATTAGTGGGTGTTTTGAAGACTTCGGGTTTTCCTACTTGAGGTCCATGTTGCGGAATGTGTTGTAGAACAGAACGTTGAGTGAACTTCCTGTGTCAACCAGAGCTCTTTTTACCTCCCGCCTTACTATGGAAACCAAGATGACTAAGGCGTCGTTATGTGTCGCTCGAACTCCTTCAAGGTCCTTGTCCGTAAAGGTCAAGGTGGGAATAGGGCTCTGGACCTTTGAGTGGCTGATGTACTTGTCCTCATCCGTGATTGTGTTCGCATATCCAGTAGTGTCCGCTTGTGGGACCGGTGTGACTGGTCTTCATTTGGTCCGACTCCATGAAGGACGTATATTATCGCTGGAGTCTCCTTTTCTATTTCTTTAACTGACTCCCCCTTGTGTTTTGTTTTCTCCGCTGGCTTCTCGAACTGCAAGAACTCTTACAGTCATTGGTGTTGTGGCCACTTTCTTTGTAGTACACGCAGTATTTGTTGAATGGCCTCCGCGTGTCTTTGGGGGCCACTTCAGTTCCTTCCAGTTTTTCATTGATTTGAGTACGTCCGACAGGTTAGCGTTTAGGGGAGTCGTTATTCTAGATCCAACGTAGTTGGACGATTCCTCAGGCCTGAACCGATCAGGGTCCGGTCTATTGTCACCGCGCTTCCTCTTCCTTCGTTCCTCATTCGGGGGTCTCTTTCCCTCCTTTTTATCTCTGTGCGTGGAGGTCCTCGACTCTTCCAGGATGATGTGTCTCTAGTCGCTTTTGAGGAGCTCTGCCATGTCTAGAGGGGGCTCCAGGGTGAGATTTAATAAAGCTTTCTCTCTTTGAGGCCCGTGGTGAAGGCTGTCACGGCTGTATCATCATTGCACCCATCTATGAGGGTCAACTCTTTGTTGAAGCATGGGACGTACTCTTAGAATGTCTCGCCGAACCTCTACCTCAAGGAGAGTATGTAGTGCAGGCCTTTTCGGAAGCGTTGGCTTCCGACCAAACGGACCATAAATTCCTTCGCTAGCGTTTCGAAGGAGTCGATGGACTTTGGCAGAAGACAGTGGAACCACGTCAATGCGAAGCTTTTTAGATTAGTGGGAAATGTTCAGCATATTACGAATTAAGATCCCTTTTTAAGGGCCATTACGTGTTGGTAATGGCACAGGTGGTCGAAGGGATCGGTGGTTCTGTCATAGGAGACGAGCTTCAGAGGAGTTAACTTCCTCGATAGGGCATTGTTAATGATTCGGTTCACAAATGGCGAGGCGGAGAGGAGATACAGTATGTCCGGGTCATGCACCCCTTTGCGGAAGGGGGTTCCTAGGGTCGAGCCTCTCTGCCCTAGCGTTGAACTCAGTGTTAGGCGCGCAACCTTTTTTAGTCCAATGGGAACTGGTGGTTGCTTGGCTTTCCTATGCTTGCTCCCTATCGTCTGCCGGAGGTGGAAGTCCGTGCAACTCCTGCTCTCCATTGGCGGGTAGTGGATTCTATCACATGAGAGCTTCAACCGCTTTGGCGATCCGCTGTATTTGGGATGCCAGCGTATCAATTCTGGGATCTGTCACTGTTGTCGTTGGTACGGGAACGTGAATTGCTTGCGCTTGAAAGATAGGAGTTGCGGAAGGAAGCGGTATAGGGACGGTCGAAATGTTCGACGTGTCCTCTGGTTCTCCGTTGTTACGTGACCTGGTGGTCACCAATTCTCTGTGTTTTGAAATAAGACGGTGCTTAGCATAAAGTTACGAGCTATATCATCCCCACAGACGGCGCTAAACTAATGCAGTCATTTTTCGCTCCCTGCTCCAATCTGGTTCCTGGTGACCTGTTGACTTGCAAAAGTAGCACACGTGAGGCATGGACCACCGTTGTTGTGGCAGATGACACTCCGATGCTAAAGTCAGACAGGGCTCTGAGGAAGGTGTAATGATATTATAAGAAATTTGTAGCGTACCTTAGCTTACCAACCTCATGTCTTATTTATAGTGCAAGGAGTCCTGATTTAACCAGAACATCGTAGGCGCAGATTAAGGAGGAGATTTTCATGGAGATTCCTTTCAAATTAGAAGTCGTGTTGTAGGAGGAAAGTTTTTTGTTAGCTTAGCGCTCCTAGATACACGAGAGATAACTCCCAATCCAAGAGCATTCCGAAGAAGGGAGTTTCCCTATGTGGAAGATACTCGGGTGTTTGCTTCCTAGTTGGGAGCAAATAACAGTTGTAGTTGCCCGTACGAAGCTGATCCTCAAGATACTTTTCTAAGGAGGGCTTAAGGGTATTGAGGACAGCTATGAGGCGTGTGGGCCTAGCGTGCTGTGAGAGTCAGAGTCTGCCTGGCGTACTGAAGTCGAGCAGGCTTAAACCGCTTGGGCCCAATCAGTGTTGGGTTGATGTTGGAGCCTATAGTTCCTCAAGATCATCATGACATGTGTACAGCTTAGGGGTGTGATCGTTTTTATGTATCATCAAATCCTAATCGGAAAGATTAGTTTTTATGCCTTTCAGAAGCTTTGTGGGCATATCGAACTGCATTCAAAACTCCTTTAGGGGTGTCTTCCTATAGATTGGTCTTTGGTAAACCTTGTCTCCTCCCTGTCGAACTCCATCATAGAGCATATAGAGCTACAAAGATTATAAACTTTGACCTCAACATGGCTGGTCAACAACTACAAAGATAAAATGAGCTAGAAGAATTAAGGTATGACCCTATGACTTATCCAAGAACTACAAAGATAAAATGAAGTGGATACATGACAAAAAACATCATCAACTCTCATCTTCACATCTTTTTGGGTAAGTTAAAACTTCGTTGGTATGGTCCATTCATTGTTCGTGATGTTATAGACTATGGTGCCACCACCACTTACTAATGGTTGTTTTTCAAGTAAATGGATAACGACTGAAGCCATACCTTGAACTTCCTGCAAGGTCAATGGTTTAGTCATGCTCACACATTCCTACTCCACTAAGCATGGTTGGGGGTGGTATTCACCACCCCTTGCATATGGCTGATGACATTAAACTTAGCGCTACTGGAAAGCAGCCCAATCAGTTTATGCATTCATTCATTAACAAAACAAAATAAACAAAAATATTGCCAATGCATGTTTGGGGGTGATGTATTTTTTTCTTAATACATCAAGTCCATCAGCTTGATCTTTTTTCATTGTAGGGACGGTACATATGTTTAACAAATCACCTGGGGTAATAAGTTCCAATTTTTATTTCACTTTCCATTTCATTTTTTTAACACTAACGACAGTGTTATATTTGTTAGGGGTGAGGAGACTTATCGAAATTCATACCTCTTTTGAAAAATCTTATTTCTAGAAAATAAACTAAATAAAGTGGTGTGGTGAACTAGTTATGGTGAGATGGTGAGATTGGATTACTTGACTCACTAAATTTAGGCAAAGAGATGTTGGAAGTTTACTACTAGAGTAAACATTGCATTTGAGAGTTTATGAACAAATATTTTTGCACAATGGCCACAAATATAGTTTGGAATAAATAAGTAACTTCCTAAGAATCTAAAGGAATAATAATGGAGACTCTTACCTTGTGAGCTATCAAACCTTTCATTTATTTAGAGGTATTTTATACAACTCCGAATCACATGATGGCTCAAATTTATTGGATCCCATATTAACGATTTGTGACGTCTCATTATTCTTCTTTTTGGTTGATCACTGAGGATGACATCTTTTTCGAGTTAAGAGAAACATATAGTCTATTTTAAACTTACAACCATTACTAAACCTTAGACGGTAAATTATGCATCTCGTCCAAAACCATCTTGCTAACAATTCCATCCAAAGCCAATGTGAAAAGTGTTAGAAGTTTTATGAAGAAAATGTGACGACTACAAAGTAAAAATCCAAGGTACAAGGTGAAAAAAAAAATGGTTGTGAAGAATAAAAGGGGGTTGTGAAGAAAAAAAACGTTGTTAAGAAGAAAGAAAAGTAAAAGGAAGTGATATATGTGTTTTCTATTATGCTACCTGAAGACCATACATTTTTAGAAACATTTTTTTTACTTACCATCTACCCCACTCTTCTTTATAAAACAAATAGATAAATAAATAAATTAAATCATTCAAGCTAGTTTTGTTTTTCTTAGAAAAGCCTTAACTAACCCTATGGTAAGGTATGGTGAGAAATGGAGAGTAGAGGAGAAAATGTTATAGCGAGTAATTCGACATTCTCGCAAGTGATCAACATTCCTTCCATGAGACTATTATTTTTTTTCATATCCATTTGTTCTTATGAGCATGTGTGATGTTTGAATTTTCACTCACTCTTTTCCTTATATGCAAGAAAGTAAATATTTAACCAATCTCAGAATGGTCATTTCAGAGAGATAAACTAATGACTATTAAAATCAAGATGACTAAAACTCCTCATTTAGTGTCATGTTAGAGGTTCAAGGCATTGTTGCACATTGGAAATATAATCAAGTCATACCAGCGAAAGTGACCTTAAGTTTTTTGTGAAGTTTAGGAACAATAATAAAAACTATTTTGTGAGTTTATCTTTCTTTTCGCTTCTATTTGCTCAAGGAATAGCAAAACGGTGTCTAGGGGTGGTGTGATAAGCGCACAAAATATTGATTATCGTGCCCCATTAAACTTTTTATTAGTCTCTAGTTCTGTTTAAAATTTATTAAATGCCTCTATTTGTCTCGAATTTTATTAGTCATAATTTTTTGAGGAACTCGAGAAATACGTGAAAATTTGAGACAATTCTACTATAAATTTGTATGATAATGAACAATTGGATAAATTACAAAATCAATGAAAAGTACGAAATTCGAGGCTTTTGGGACATATTTATGGCACATGTGGATCAAAAGTTTCATTTCAAGACCATGTTATGGAAGTCAAGTTTTGATTCCAATTAGTGGTGATTTATGATGGAGACATGTGGCAAGTTTCAAGATAAGAACTTCAACTGTGGAGTGTGATGCAATAATCAAGACGAATAAAACATAAACTCAAAGCATATTTTAATAATCAAATAACAGAACTCTCTTGATGTATCTATCTATAATTACGACTCCCTTGGTTTTATTTGATATGATTTGTAATATAATCAAGAGATTTGTTGGATTTTTTTTTCCCATTTCTAGCTTTTGAGGAGAACATCATAAATATGCTCTCACACTTTTGGAGAAAAGATATACATCTCATACATTTCTTATCTCTAGCATAAGTTACATTAGTTTTTGTCTTTAGTTAAAGCTTTTGTTCAAGTCAAGTTTATTACATGTAATTTTTAGTTTTAAATTCAATAAAATTTGGTATTTTTTTATGCATTACTTTAACGTTCAATTTAATTAGTTTACTTCCTTCTCTCCCTTCCTAGTTCTAATCTTATATTAGTTCATCACAATAACAATGGTAAGTTAAACTTCTACTCTCAATGAGAGGGATGAAACCTACTTGAGTCATGTATAGTTTTTTTTATTTTTTTAACACAAAAGAATTGTTGCTAATCCTATATTCAACCAATAAGTCAAAGTTGTCAAATCGAAAGATGGACAATGAAGAATTATGCGAAATGAAGATAAGGACTTGGAAACAAGAATTAACTACAAAAATCTGACATTAGGTGGTGAACTTATATGTGATGCTTTGAAAGTTGTCACTGGTTTCAAGTTTACATGAGAAAATTTGGTGAGTCGTCA
Organism: Berberis thunbergii; assembly: GCA_003290165.1. Classification (NCBI taxonomy): domain Eukaryota; kingdom Viridiplantae; phylum Streptophyta; class Magnoliopsida; order Ranunculales; family Berberidaceae; genus Berberis; species Berberis thunbergii. The sequence goes on along the minus strand of QNQO01007447.1, from coordinate 282,218 downwards.
CATATTTGTTCAAGTAAAATTTTGGTTCCCAGTTCCTCACATAAACATTTTACAATATCACACAAAATAGAGAGGAAAAATTAGAGCCTAAATGAAATATATTTGGCGAGGAAAATTAACGCCTCCACACATTTCATCCAATGCCCAATCAATAGTGAAGAAATAAAAAAAATCCAAAAGTGAGGAAATAACTTCTTTCTCCCACAAACCTAAACCACATATATAGTTATCTTCAATATCCTCCTCCTTCTCTTCTTTCTATTCAACAAAGAAGGTGATCCTCCTCGTCACACAAACATGGTGATCCTCCTCCTCACACAGACAATGTGATCCTCCCCCTCCTTCTATTCAACAAAGAAAGACAATCCTCTTTCGTCACTCTTCACCTATCCTCGTCCTCCTCTCTCATCTAGGGTTACCGAATAGAACATATCCAATCGATTGATTGAGCTTCTTCACTCAAATTCAGGGAATTCAATCAACTAAGCTACCTGCATATGAAACAATTCAGAGGTGAGAGCATCTGAGCGAGTTCCATTAGTGTTCGTTTCTTTGTTTTTTCTTTAATCGATCGATTTGTTTGCTTGCTTGGTTTTATTTGTTTTTGACTGTCTTAAAATATTTGTATTTTCTCAGTCATAAGTAGTTGGATAATGGATTGAAAAAATGTAAAAAATGGGTTGATTAATGTTGAGTTGCATGTAGTATTGGTAAACTGATTTTCTGCTTCTTTGAAATTATGCTTAATAGTTCAGTAAAATGATCTAAACCGTGGTTTAGCGGAAAAAATGATCTAAACAGTAGATAGATGGTTGATTTCACCTTCTTAGCTCCTGCTTCAATCAAAAACTACAGGAAATCAAACTTTTCTTGCTCTTAAGTATTTAAACTTTTTCCACTTTTGCTTGGTCCTATTATCTGGAGGAAAATGACTTTTTTGATTTTTGTTCAATCAAACAAATCAATTGGTTAAGGGGCTTGGGCTTAAAGGATTGATTTGGGGTTTTCTTGACTAGTAGTGCACTTTCTTAGCCAATTGGAAGCAAGGAGCACATTTGATTGAGATTTTGAGGTAAGTTTAAGTTTGCAAAGTTTTTCATCAAACAATAGGTATCGATTTTGTGAATGAACCAAACTCCTGTCTTTTTTCAAATCAATGACAACTTAGACCAGTTGTTTTCTTTCCCCCTTATTAGTGTCGTTTTAGGTTTTGGTTATGTTAAACAAAACTATTGGGGATTTGTTTGAAGTAGGTGTAATTTTTTGTGGTTTTCTAAGTGTTTCTCTTACATTTATAAGTTCGCAATTTATTTTACTGAAACTTTTGATCCTTCATTCTCTCCATTAGCATAAACATAGTGGAAAGGGAAATATTTCACAATAGTTGAATAGATCAGCAACATCAGGTTGAATAGTGGTAAGATGGAAATCATAATATGAAGGTCAACATGTGGCACAAAAAATGAACATCAAAACTGACAAGGATGACATTGTTGGGATAAAATTGGCTTGGATAGTCCCACATCAAATAAGGATGAGTCGTCACTAAGGTTTATAAGGAAGTGGTCCACTCCCTAATAGCAACGACGTCTTTTAAGATAAAAATCCCACACCCGTGCCCCGGATGGTAGACCCAAGAAAGTGGGTGTTTAAGTTGGGGACAATATCGTTGCTATGTATAGTGAACCCAGGTGCGCGCACACACTCGGCGCGCCAATAATTGGTATCAGAGCTGATGGTTTGGCAGGGAATTGGCAAGTGGTGCAAGGCGACACATTGTTCTGGGGATTAGGCACAAGGTAGCGAGCTCTAGTCAGGTAGAGCGTTGCATGTGCACGGACCGCCAAATGATCCTTGCCAAGGGACTTGGAAAGTGGTGCAAGGTGGCACATTGTCGCATGTGCGCGGTCCGCCAGATGATCCTCGCCAAGGGAAGGTATCCTACAAGTCCGATCGAGGTGGAGTTAGTGCGGTGGTTGCAACACTATAGAATAGCAGCCCGTACACCGAGTGCTACCCACAGGATCGTGATCGCACATAAGACTCGAGGAGGATGTGTACTTCGAGATGTTGCAAATCGGTGGTTGGATTGTAGTATGTGTGACGATTTGCGCCGAAGGTGGTGATTGTTGGGATAAAATTGGCTTGAATAGTCCCACATCAAGTAAAGTTGAGTTATCACTAAGGTTTATAAGTGGTCCACTCCTTAATAGCAACGAGACCTTTTAAGATAAAACCCCACACCGTGGCCCAGATGGTAGGCCCAAGACAGCGGGTGTTTAAGTTGGGGACAATATTATTGTTATGTATAGTGGACCCAGGTGCGCACACGCACCCGGCGCGCCAACAGACATGAAGATTGCTGAAATCTAACCTGGCTTCACAAAATATCAAAGCTCGAAAACTATGAGTTGCAATTGCGCGTAGCAAAGAAATTTTTTTCAGACGATGTTCAAGATAATCTTCGAAGTTTTTTGAGATCATCTGTCATAATGTACAAATATTGCTACTTGGACAGCTGGACAAACCTCCAATGTACATTAAAAATGGCTTCAAATATACGAGGTACATCCTCTGTCATCACCCCCTTATATCTGTATAAGACATGACAAACAGATAGTAGTCATCCTTTTTCTACTAGGTCCTAGTGTAAGATGAGCAAAACTTAGCTAATGCTCAATTAGAAATAAGTAGTGATACATTCACGTGATATTCATCCCTTTGATATGATCCCCACATGCCTTGAAAGTGAGATACACACCTAAATATGTTTTTAAAAAATGCTAAACTATCACGTGATATTCATTCTTTTGATTTGATCCCACTACACCACAATTGGCAATAAATAGCATTTGATAATAGCGTTTTTTTAGTTTGTGCTATGAAAAGCTCAAAAGCTCAGTTTTTATAGCATTGTAATATTAAAACGCTGTGGAAAGAAAGGGCAGGAGTTAAAAAAAAAACAGAGCTCGATTTTGCTCAAAATTTTCAGTAAACCTCTCTCACCAAAATTAAAAAAAAACATCTCCCTCCATCTTGCTCTTGTTATTGCCCTATAACATAGCAAAATTGAAAGAACACAACAATCCTTTATTCCATCTTATTCTGCGAGCAACATACCATCCTTCACTCCATCTTCTTCTGCAAGCAACAGGTATGTGCTCCTTCAATCTTATTTTTTTCTCATCCAACGCCATTATCTCTATCTAATTTGGTTCCCTTTAGATTTGAATTATACTATTCTTTAATCTCACCAATTTCTTTTTCTCAGCTCTCCATTTCACTCACTCAAGAACAAACGACTCTTCAAACAAGCAAAGTGAAGAAAAAGTGTGTTGATTTGAGCCGAAGCGGAGGAGTTGTGACGGTGAGAACTAGCGAGTGATTGTGGTGGCAGAATTGGATGCATTGGTTGTGCGCCATCAATGCTGGTTCTCAGAGATCTAGGGCTTCTAGATCTTAGCTTCATGTTCTTATTCTTCTTTGTGTCAATTGTGAGTTTCTTAATCAAGCAAAAATGGCAGAATTGGGTCAAGAAAAAGAAGGAGATCATGTGCCTTGTGGCCATGGCATCAGAGTAGGCGACAAGGGTCGAACTTGAAGCTGTATCCGAGTACGGAGCTGTTTTCACCATTCGCCGGACTCAATGTGTTGTTTGTTAATGCGCTACCACCACCAGGTGCTTTAGATGTAAAGTTGTTTGGTACTGGTGAGTTTTTCCCTTTTGCTTTTGGGTTTAATTTTGTTGTTGGGTTTTCAATTACTTGATTAATTCATGATAATTGGTTGTCCCTTTGGCTTGACTTTGATTTCTTGCATATAATTGGGTTTTGTTATTTACATAATAATGGAATCGAAGCATGGTAGTGATTGTTTGTTTTGTGTTTTTAGAGATTCATGTCATATAATAACCAAAACCACAAATGGTTCAGCTAAATAATAGTAATCATCATAGAACGTTTCATCAGTCCTGACACAGTTTCATGAACCGTTTCCAAAAAAAGAAAAAAAATTCTATGATAAGAGAATACAAAGAAATATGTTATGACTGATTTTAAAGAAAAACGCCCTAAAGCTAAATCCTAAATATTTTAAGAAAAACGAATTAAATTAAATACCACAAGCTATATAAGTTTTTCCAGTCTCAAACTAAATTTTATGGGCTCGAGAGTGTGGCACCCATCAAGTAACCTTAAACACCAATTAAGAGATCCTAATCAAAGCAATTTAGGGAACACAATTCAAGATGTACAAACTCGTGGAGGGTGCATCGCCTCCTATAGACGAAGGTGCACCCTTACGCTAAGGAGAGCAACACTTTCTCTAATAAAATTTCAAAAAATAAACCCATACACACATACTTTTCAGGCATAACCACAATGCCACCTAAATTCTTGATTTTTAACACAAAATAATTCTTCTTTTTCTTATATATATATAAATATACCCTTAAGCTTTTCCATTAAGGCATACTTCAATAGTTCATTCCATTACATATCCCTTCAATAGTTTATATGTGGTGAACAGAATGCAAGTGGAGGTTAGCAAACATACGGAAGGGGCTAAAGAAAAAATAGTAAGTCCTCACATGTATCAAGATTAAAATTTCATTCTGCAAAATAAATCATTTCAGCAACAAATGGTAAGGATTTCAGAGAGAACAAGCAAATAAGTAGATGACCTAGTAGGCCCAACTTGGACAATTAAGAATGAAGTTGAAGATGACCTAGTTTCAGTTTTTCACAGTGAAAAGTTTATTGAGAGAAATCCTGACATAAACCTCGAACTCTAGTCTCCATTTTTATTTACGTATTCACGTCTGTATTGCAACTTGTTGAAAATAATATGTAGATACACAATAAATATGAAAACCATATACACATGTTAAAAGAGTTTCCATAAAAATTTATTACTATAAGGACAATAGTTCTGGACCACACTTGGACCTCTAATGGGAAAGCTCCCTTAGCTTAATTGTTGAAAAAGTAACTTGTCTCCTGTTCCAAATATGATGGAGATTACTTGCACCTGGTCGTAGGATGCTAAACTCATATACCTGAATAAAATTACACACATACCATGTATTATATCAGGTTATACCATCTTCATCCATGCAATCCTCCTTACGTTAATACAGTCCCAGTTGTTAAGAAAAAAAATGGTCAGAGTCTTCAATGTTCGAGAAAGTGCTTCTACACACACATTTTTTTTTGCAACCAGTTTAGTGGCAGGTTGAAGAGCATTTTTTTAATCTAAATCAAGATATGTGCAGCTACATATCTCAAGATCCGTCAATAAATGCATTTCAACCCGTCAGTACACCTGTTAAAAAAACTTGTTATCATGTTTTTTGTTCGTTAAAATCTACTTGTAAATCTAATATGGGTGGTGTTTACAGTTTGGGTTTTATAAATCTTGTGATCTTAATTTCTATGAACAATATAGAAGGCAAAGTAAAAAATTAAGTAATGACATGATCTAGGCTAATGTGCTTACTGTCACAGCTCGGTAGAAGGAGATGGTTGTTAGTTCAGTTTCTGAACTTGTGCTAGCAATAAAGCAGCCAATTTATTATCATCATCGGTTAAGGAATGGTTTTGGTTGATGAAGAGTTTTATTAGTTTGAATTGAAATCTTACAATGGGGTTATCGGGCAACCTTGGATCAGTAATGAAAAAATTCTTTTCTATACGTTCAAGTGTGGTGGCTAGATTAGTACCCCTTTTCATTTCCTTCTTCCTTACTTTATCGTCTAAACTGTCAGGTCTTCCATCATCATCATCATCACTTTCATCATCTGTTATGGAAATGTCTACCTGAGGGGTCTCTGCATTTTGGGCTTTCCCTATACGCCTGAATGGAATAAAATATATCTTTATTCAAACATTGGCAGATTTGAGTAAAACAAGAAATTTAGAAACAAATTTCTTCGATATATAGATGAGATGATGCTACTGGTTTTACTTAACAATCGCTGTGGAATTTTGAGGTTTTTGATGGAATTACAGAGGAGTCGTAACACGTTTACCACAGATAATTCCTACTTGATGTGGGGCTAATGCTAATGCTAATGCAACTGTGCTTACACATACCATCACATAATTATGTGGGGTGTCACAATGTGGGTCTTTACTCGAGTCATAGTTCTATTTTGTCCCATCATCAAAGTTTGTTCTACTTATAAAGCGTTGTCAAGAAGAAAGTATCTATCACATTTATGATAAACATACCCCATGAAAGAACGTAAACCAGATTTTATGGGTTTCTTGTCTAGATATTCATTGATCTTTTGCATTGAATTTCGTCTCTGTGGTTCCACGTTCTGGGAGCTTCTTCTCCCTGGGAGTTCATATCTAAGGGGTCATCCACCCCTTTATGAATTCCTCATCATTGGTTGATTTGTAGAGTCTGACAGTCCTCTGGCACCACACCAAAATGCTTGTTTAGCTACGGGGAGGTGGCCACGGCTCTAAGCCGTTGGTTTATTTGCCACGGCTAAAAACCTTGGATAGAGTGGCCAACGGCCTAAAACCGTGGCTACAAAAATAGTTGGCCACGGCTCTAAACCGTGGGTGCATTAGCCACGGCCAAAAACCGTTGCTATATTGTGCAACGGCCAAAAACCGTTGCTAAACTAAACCGTTTTTCACGTGCCGCGCTCCTGCGAGTGAGTGATTTGGAGAGTCGATTTCGCGCGCTGGAGAAAATGGGGGGAGAGTAGATTTCGCGCTCTGTCGCGCTTTGGAGAAAAAAATTAGGGAAAAAATTTGGCGCTGTCATTGTGAAAAATTGGCGAAAAAGAATTTGCTATTTCGACCTAGATCAAATTGCGCGGTCATTGCGAAATTTTTTTTGACCTAAATCAGAGAGAGGTTTGGCACAGAGGAGAAGAAGGACGAAAAAAGGAGAGGACGAACTGAAGAAGAACGTGAATAACCGAAGCAGATTCTCAAACTTTTCTTCTCCTTCTTCTTCTTTAGATCTTGAGAGAATCGAGCTGAAGAAGAACATCAAATTGGTTCAGATCTCCTTCCAGGTAAGATCCTTCTTCTTCTTTAGATCTCTTCTCCTTCTTCAGATCTGTTTCAAGAGAACAAAATCCTTCAAGAACCCACACAAAGTTTGTCCTTTATAAGTTTTTCTTTGATGACCCCATTTCCTATTTTGATCCCAAACCATGGGATTTGAGTACCCTTTTGTTCTTTGAGTGCAGGGAGAGTGAAAAATAAGTGGGATTTTAGATACCCAAAAGTAAAGATGATTGTAGAGAAGCCAGGTTGGGTTAGGCATGAAGGAATGCAGATTTTCTCCATTGATATTCAACCTGGTAGCATCAGGTTTGCAACTGGTGGAGGAGATCACAAGGTAGCTTCTTTTTCATTCTTGGTTTTATCTTCACTTATTTCATTACAATCAAGTTGAGTTTTTTCTTCTATTGTTCAACTTCAATCATGATTCTTGTGAGTGGGTTTTCAACTTGGGAAATTTTGATGTCTTGGAAAGTTATTTTTATTTCAGGATCCTTACTTTTGCTTTAATTGAATTAGGTTGTCATCCGTTTAGGGTTCTAGTTAGTCTCAGTATTAAAATATTGTATATGAGGTGTTTCCTTTCTTGGAAAGTGAATATATTTAGAGTAGTAGTTTGGGAATTTATAACTTCATTTACTGGGTTTAGCTACTTGGATGGTTTAAGCTATTCTAAGATTAGAATGTATATGCTGAAAAGCTTTAATTTTTGTCCTTAGAGACTCTTCAGTAATGTCGAAATATTGAGATTTGTTCACGTTCAGAATATACAATTCAAATATGTTATGAGCAAGGAGAAAGAAAATTTACGATACAAAAGTTGAAATACCCACGTAAAAATGAAACTATGAGGATGATGTTCAGGTAAGATTTATGTGAAATATATAAAGGAATATGAGTACAATGAGGATGATGTTCATGACTGGTTATTAGTTTTATTAAAAAATGTAATTTAATAAATATACTTTTTGAGGATAGTGTTGAAATTCCACTGCAAAGCAAAACAAAACAGTTTGATTTTTTTTTTTTGATCTTTTCTTCTTATTTTTTTTCTTATTTCAGCAAAGCAAACCCTAGAACTCACTTTCTTCTTTTCTCGAGCTCGATTTCTGAAGAGGAGAAGAAGAAGACTAAGATAACACTTAAAACAACAGGTAAGCTATTCAACATTCTCTCATTTCCTGTCTTTGTTCATTGCCTCATTGGATTGTGAAACATATGGGTGCGATTCTAATTGGGGTGTTGGGTGTTTGGCAGCTGTTGGAGGTCAGGTACATTTCCTCTATGTGATGGAACTCATGTGAAGCACAACAAAGACACTGGAGATAATGTTGGTCCTTTGCTATTGAAGAAGCGGTAGAAGAACTACTTGGTGAGTATAGGGTCTTCTTTAATTTTTTGAGACTTTTGTTAGGCACTAATGTTTATTATGTACAAGGGAACATTTCAATTGGAGGGATTTGAGTCTGCTACTATGTATAGACCATCAACATGATTTACTCAGTAGTTTTCTTTAGCCATGTCTGTGTGTTTGTATTGTTATGACCATGATCATTTGGGTATTCTAGCTTAATTGGTTTAAATGTTTTTTAACGTAATTGCAAAAGACGTAATGAAACAAAGAAACATATACTCAATTGGCCTCAATAGCAATATGATGTATCCATGGGTTGGGAAAATTTAAGCTTTAGACTTCGATTTTAATATGAAAAGTGGACTATTCTTAAGATTTAAAATTCATTTTAACTATGAAAATTTGAACAGTGCATATAATTTTATAGCAAGCAAAAGTCCTCTCTTTTAGTAGATGTCAATAATTGATTATACAAGTCTCTATAATGTGTGTGTAGTTTCTCTCATGATTGCTCTTATGTTTCTGTAATCTAGATTTGTTCCTCCTGTGAAAACTGTAGAATCTGCCTTTCTACTCACCTTGCAACTCTTTAAACAACATTTGGTTTTAAGACATTCACTTAGAAGCAGTATTAGTTTTTCAGGAATGAACAATTTACATAGCTGACAATCTGGTTTGGGTTTCAAGTTTCAAAGAAGCAATTTCACTGTGATGGGTTTGGATTTTGCAGGTTGAATCCTCTATCCTTAAATAAATAAATAAATAAACATGGTTCAGTTCCACTTAGTTATTTGCTTCTTTGAATTGGTGAGAGTTGTTTCCATTCACAAAAAAAATTGTCTTGCGCATTATCAGATTAAGGTCCAACAACATCACCACCACCACCACCCTTATTTCTCAACTCTCACCAACCATGGACTGTGTTGTTACTGCTGTATATGGAGCAGCAGCTAAAATGTCACAGTAAGACATTTCCAAGTATTTTGAAAACTCATATACTGACAATGTTTGCTAGTATAATGTATTAGATGTTTTACTCAAGCAAATTCCAATATGCAAATATAAAGCATAAATCCACCCAAACAATAAGCATACAAACAATACCAAATGCAAAAAACTCAAATCCGAATCTTTATGCAAATGCAAATAAACATACTAATGTAAGCAAACATTCTTTGAAAAACAAAGGAAATCTATGAAGTAAATTCATCCTTAACATACCTGTTTGTTGTAACTTCTGTATAAGAGTCAACTGCTGTAAACAATTCAAATAAATAGTTAGGAACAAAAATACCAATTTGTTCTTGGGTTGAGTCATGGACTAGGTCGCTCTCTTTAAGACGTTTCGCGGCTCTGCCCAAGATTGTGCAAGCAGTGTACTAGCCCTACCGTCCCCAGGATAAAACAGCTCAGAATCTTCTCTGTCTCGTTCAATCAATTGCACATTTGATGAACGGAATACTTTCACCCTTAAACTCTGTTTTGCTCGGAATCACCAATACATTTGATATAAATCAACAACAAACAAAAACTCTTTTTTGATTTGATTGAGATGCTAAATGAATACTGTTTGCAAAAAACGAAAAAACGATTTCGAAGCATTTTTGCAAAACTCTCTTGTTGTTCTCTCTGATTTCGTTTGTAAAAAACTGTTTTTTTTCTTTTCTTACCTCTTTGAAGCTATAAGTCTATGGTATTTATAGGGCGAATACCATTCATTGAAATACGAAAAACAGGGCAGGTTAATAAGCATAATTAGCGCAGAGAAGGCAAATAAAAAACATAGAAAATGTGGGAGAGTATATCACGGCGCAACTCATGCAAACGTTTGATTTAGAAAGATGTCTAGATACATGTACACAATCTGTCTAGATTCATTCACTCTTTAGAAATTCAAAATTTATTTACATTAAATAAATTTGTAGCAAAAAGAATGAGTTGCTCTCTTAATGACCCGACCCGGACAGACAGACGAACGGCGGCGGCGGGCGCGGGCGCGAGAGTCTATCTCTCCCCTCCTCACAAAAGAGTGGTACCCCCAAGGGGTCCAAGCCCAAGTCCTAACAATCTCCTTATAAATTCTACCACAAAGAGTTATATAGTAGATATGGGACTAAAAATTAAAGAAAGAGATCCAGGGTTCAAATCCAGGTTCACACCTATTTTCTTTTATTTTAAAAAACCATATTTCCAACAATCCCCCACTTGGATTTAAAATCAATTTTCATCGAGCAATCTAAAAATATAAGATTGTGCATAAACAAAAGTGTCTTTCGACTTGAACTCTTGCGTAGTGTTCATGCTTTAGATTATACTAGAGTAACTCGTAGTTTTGAACTCTATCTCTAACAGACATTACACGCACAACCTTACCAGGGTGAAGTCTAAAAAGCCCGTGCCTTACGGCCATGCACGTATATCCCAGTATAGTGAAGGCTCTAGGAATTTTGCCCACAAATTCCATAGGAAGCGACCAAACTTCCACAATCACTTAGGTGAGTCTATCAAGAGTACTCCTGTAGCTAGGTACTCCACTCCACATAGAGTATAGACCTCATTAAGAGTTTTTAACTCATCCTACTATCGCTTCAGGAATTCATGCTTTAATCTAGGAATGAGATTGCTATTTTGTCAACATGATTCACCTCATATCATTCACGACTTGTTATTACCCATTGAACCTATTTATTGGGATCTCCAGTCTATAGGTTGGGTTACCATCGTGAATAACTCATCAATCTAAGGGCTTTAGTCCCATTCCTTTCGAGGTTTTGAAAACCTTCTCTCTAGATAATCCTTTCGTCAAAGGATTAGCCAAGTTCGCATCGGTTCGTACATGATCCAATCTCACAGCACCAGTAGATAGAATTCTCTGACCGTACTGTGCTTACGACGTATTTGTCGTTTCTTGCCCTTATAATAACGGTTTTGTATTTTTTTCAATAGCCGTGGTACTATCGCAATAGATCAAGACAGCTGGAATCGGTCTTTCCCATAAAGGGATCTCTGCTAGCAGGTGTCTTAGCCAACCTGCTTCTTCACTAGCCGTGGCTAGTGCTATCATTTCTGACTCCATCGTGGACTGTGCCAGAATGGTTTTTTTCTTCAATTTCCAAGAAACAGCTCCACCAGCTATATTGAAAATATAGCCACTGGTGGCTTTGGAGTCATCTGAAAGGGTGTTCCAATCAGCATCGCTATATCCTTCAAGGACAGCGGAAAACTTCTGTAATCCGAGGTTCTTAGTCCTCTTAAGGTACCTCATGACCTTTTCAATTGCATCTATAAGGCTCCTTGAAATCTAAGGGAAACCTCCTCGACTGAAAAGACATAGTAATAGGGCCCAAGGTGTTTAGAAGGTCGTTTCCTTTTACTTTTCCTAGGCTCAGATTCTATGACTTTATCAGATGCATTCATCCTTATCATAGGCACGTTATTTGAGGATGTACCCCCACTATTCCTCGAAATAACCCCCACTATACCTCGAAAATTAATGAAATTTATCTTTCCATGAATAATTCCTTGTGCAACACAAAAAATCTTCGCACAAAAAAAAATCAGGATCCACAAAATTATTTTTAGCATGTATAATTTTAAAAATATACGTAAGCTTTCCATTAAGGGACTTTTGAACTTCGGTCCCTCTAACTATTGTCAAAAACAGGTTTAGCCACCTTTTGAATGCATACTAAGTGACGGTCTTCTTGCTATCTGAAGCGGACCATGCATTCAACTGTTAAGGACCCACAAAATGAGAATATCGAATAAAATGCCCATTCTATTCACCTCGTTATTCTCATTTTCTTTTAAGTTCAAGGATCAACTAAGAATATCATTAGAAAACGTACCTTAAATTTAGCTTCTGAATTTTTCAAACTTTGATGTAATCACCAAGCTATATTTGTGCATCCTCTGGTAATTTAGTTGCAGACTTAGATAACAAAGTTCCGCAACAAAATCAAGCAATAGCTTGAATTGTTCTAGATTGCCATCAACATCATCATCATGAGAACATATCCTTTCCATAAGAATTCATGTCCTCATGTGGAAGTCCGACCAACTTATGGTCTGAGCAAAATCATTTATGTATTGACATCAAGAACAAAATTCACAGGTCAATCTGTATATAAATGATTCCTTATAGCCTCCTTATATCAGCTTAACATCAAACATCAACTGTAACATTAATCACAAGGTTTTTCTTTCCATCAATAGTATTGAGGAATAGAAGCATACCCATTTTTCACAATAGATCAATTATTGTTCTCACCAAAATAAACTGAATCATCCAAAGTCCATAACATAATTATTATAGAACTGCATACTCATTATCTAAAGAGTAACACGCATAGATAATATTGTTCACTTCTCATGAAATGTTCAAATGTAATTTATTGATTCAAATTTCATGATATTCCAACTCAGAAAGCCTAAAAGAGCAACACCTTTAATTAAATTTCTATGAAATTTAATTTTAAAGCATGGTGTTCTATTCATACACAATCTCCTCTAGTTAGTCCTCCATGGTTTTAGAGTCTAGACTACATTTTACATAGTCAACTTGTGTACAAATATGTCAATCCCTAATCACGCTAGTCATAATGATAACTAATTTGATTTCACTTCCTGACAGGGATTTAGTTGACTATGTTTTTAAAACAGCCTTCAAAAGATTCAAAATGTTATGAACATAAGCACTTCCAGGCTTCTAGATGTTATACAATCAGTCAAACGCGGTGGATATGCAAAACTAAAAACAGATGCATGATCCACCAAGTATTTTCTAAAAAAGGTTCAAGATGTGTGGACTATAAGCATATTTACAATATCAATCGTCTTTCAAAATCCAACACTATGAACATAACAAAGTTTAGCATGCCAAATATTAAAAATACACAAATCTCAAAATCATGTGGATTTTTTTTCCTTTCAATAAATTCAAACAAATATAACCATCTTTCCAACCTTTCAAATGTTGCCATGGGGTTGTATCCTTGCATAGAAAACTGCTCCCAACTCAATTTGACAACAAAAACTACCACCCAAGGTAACAAAGGTACATAGTGCAAACAAAACTAAACTCCAATCCTTGGAAAAAAGTTTGTTTAGGCTAATGGGTTCTAAAACAATTAATTTAACATACACATAGAAACAACAAGGCAATAACATACACTTCCTTGAATAGTCCAACTTGTAAAAAACAAGGAAAGCGTCTCATTCATATATTCTGTTTGGCTCTTCAGAAGCAATATTTCAAAGCTTTCATACATACATATCCTCATTTATTACGATTAGACTTATATAACCTTCATAAACATGGCTGCTACTCCATTTTTATGCTTATTACATGACAGGAAAAGATTCTCAAACTCAATTGAAGGTTTTTCCCAATCAATGAGCATATAACTAATACATGAGAACAATGACGATATAACTAATCTATAACCATGAATAAGAGTCAACATCAAAATGCACAGAATCATCCTCTCTACTTAATGCATAACAAAACAGTGTGTCAACAAGCTTATAGAACACAACTTTTCCTAATATTTTCACATCAATGTAATGTTTGGCAACCTATCCCTGGATCCCTTTGGAGCAAGGAATAGTCCATTGTTAAAGTCAGTGTCATAACTCAACTTCACTTCTAGTGTGTGCATTCTTGTATTACAAATATATGCAAACTTTGTTTAGAAAATTCAGTATTTGTAATCATGGCAGAAAGGAACGTCTTAAAATTGTTGTTACTGCTGTATATGGAGCAGCAGCTAAAATGTCACAGTAAGACATTTCCAAGTATTTTGAAAACTCATATACTGACCATGTTTGCTAGTATAATGTATTAGATGTTTTACTCAAGCAAATTCCAATATGCAAATATAAAGCATAAATCCACCCAAACATTAAGCATACGAACAATACCAAATGCAAAAAACTCAAATCCGAATCTTTATGCAAATGCAAATAAACAGACTAATGTAAGCAAACATTCTTTGAAAAACAAAGGAAATCTATGAAGTAAATTCATCCTTAACATACCTGTTTGTTGTAACTTCTGTATAAGATTCAACTGCTGTAAACAATTCAAATAAATAGTTAGGAACGAAGATACCAATTTTTTCTTGGGTTGAGTCGCGGACTAGGTCGCTCTCTTTAAGACGTTTCACGGCTTTGCCTAAGATTGTGCAAGCAGTGTACTAGCCCCTCCGTCCCCAGTATAAAATAGCCCAGAATCTTCTCTGTCTCGTTCAATCAATTGCACATTTGATGAACGGAATACTATCACCCTTAAACTCTGTTTTGCTCAGAATCACCAATACATTTGATATAAATCAACAACAAACAAAAACTCTTTTTTTATTTTATTGAGATGCTAAATGAATACTGTTTGCAAAAAAAGAAAAAACGATTTCGAAGCATTTTTGCAAAACTCTCTTGTTGTTCTCTCTGATTTCGTTTGTAAAAAGTTGTTTTTTTTTCTTTTCTTACCTCTTTGAAGCTATAAGTCTATGGTATTTATAGGGTGAATACCATTCATTGAAATACAAAAAACAGGGCAGGTTCATAAGCATAATTCGCGCGGAGAAGGCATATAAAAAACGTGGAAAATGTGGGAGAGTAGATCACGGCGCAACTCATGCAAACGTTTGATTTAGAAAGATGTCTAGATACATGTACACAATTCTGTCTAGATTCATTCCCTCTTTAGAAATTCAAAATTTATTTACATTAAATAAATTTGTAGCAAAAAGAATGGGTCGCTCTCTTAATGACCCGACCCGGACGGACGGCGGCGGCGACGGGCGCTAGAGTCTATCGCTCCCCTCCTCACAAAAGAGTGGTACCCCCAAGGGGTCCAAGCCCAAATCCTAACAATCTCCTTATAAACTCTACCACAAAGAGTTATATAGTAGATATGGGACTAAAAATTAAAGAGAGAGATCCAGAGACTAAAATCAAAAAGAGATCCAGGGTTCAAATCCAGGTTCACACCCATTTTCTTTTATTTTAAAAAACCATATTTCCAACAAAATGTACCAAGCACAACTAGATAACCACAACACCACCAAGGAAAACCATCTTGTTGCTTGCAATACCTCACTCCCTCAAGTGTCTGAAGATGGGGTAGGAGGTTTTAGGAACTGGGTTTCAAGGAATTATTGTCAAGAAATGGAGCAAAAGTTGGATGAGGGTTCATGGTGGGTGGTAATGAAGGAGGAGGTTTTGGGTCAGTCTGTGCAATGAGTCCTGGATCTCAATCAAGTTGTATTACAGCACCCCCACCCCAGCAAATTTCCCCAACTGGAGGAGGAGGAAATGAATGTGTGGTGGCTATGGAGACAACAAAGAAGAGAGGGTCAGGAAGGAAGGTGGTGGGACAGAAACAACTAGTTCACAGGAAGTCCATAGACACATTTGGTCAAAGGACATCACAGTGTATAGGAGTTCCAAGGTCTGTGTTCAAACCTGGTGTCTTTAATTTATTTTACCTTTTGTTTTTTGTATTTTTGGGGTTCCTATCATCATTTCATTCATTCATTCATTCATTCTTCCATGATGTTTTTTTTGGTCTTGTTTTGTTGTATGATTTTACCTTACCTTACCATTTTCATGTCTCCTTGTTGGGTTAAAATTTTTGGTTTGAATTTTGCTTTGTTTTGATCCATTTTTTCTTCATCACAATCAAACATAGATGGACTGGTAGATATGAGGCACATCATTGGGATAACAGCTGCAAGAAGGAAGGTCAAACCAGGAAAAGGGAGGCAAGGTTGGTTGTTCATGAAATTAGAAAGAAACTTGGAGCAACTCTTTGGAGGTTTTTTTTTTCATTTTCAATGTTGTATTTTTGTCTTTCTCTGTCTTGTAAGTTTCTGACTAGTACTCACTAATTATTGTTTGTCACGTTCTTCCCTTGTTCTGGATGCCATTCAAATCAAATCACACTATACAGTTTATCTTGGTAAAATCTCTAACCATTCACTTAATGTTTGATTACAACTTTTATCTATTGTGTTTTGTATTAATTAATTAAATATAATCATTCTCCATTGTTGATTAGGGGTTATGATATGGAGGAGAAGCTGCAAGAGCTTATGATTTAACAGCACTAAAGTATTGGGGTCCCTCGACCTACATCAATTTCTCGGTAACAATATATACTGTTTGAATTAACATGCTGATATATCGTTTATTTATATGTTATGGAACTTAAGGTTACTGATTGGTAAGTCCTTTGTTGTTTTAACGGTTGGAGAATTACCAAGTGGAACTCGAAACCATGAAGAACATGAGTAGGCAAGAATATGTTTCTCACTTGAGAAGGTATAATTTTTTTTTTATGGCTTACTTGTATTTCACTGCATTTTGGTGAATATAATGAATGTGTTATTATTTTGTCTTGTAGGAAAAGTAGCAAGTTTTCGAGAGGTGCCTCAATATACCGAGGAGTAACGAGGTTTTTACTAATTTCTATGTATCAAAAACCCTTTAATTTGAATACAAATATGAACTTTCCTCTGATATCTACGCTCCCCCGTGTTTGTTAATTTGGCAGGCATCACCAGCATGGAAGATGGCAAGTGCGCATTGGCAGGGTCGCAGGGAACAAAGACCGCTACTTGAAGCTTTAATTTCAGTAAGATACTTGAAGCTTTAAGATACTTGAATACTTGAAGTAAGGGTCGTAGGTACCTTTATCTTGGGACATTCTGTAAGAAACTTGAAGTTTTAATTTGTTCAAACAATTATTTCTTGTTATCATTATTACCATAATTGCCTTTATGCAAGCATCTTCATCAAATATTCATTTTTGAGAGATTAAAGAGAGAGCTCTTAATGCATATGTACAAGGCACTCCATGCTCTTGGAAAACCATCTTTTTAGTCACTAGGGATGCTTTTATAAGGCTAAGTTTCAACCCAATATAAGACTGTATAAGTTCCATTTTTCAGCAACTAGACTTTTATAAGGCTGATATCTCTTGGATCATATTAAAGAAAGAGAGAAAGGATTTCTTTGCGCATTTACGTGCTCAACCAAAGTCTAACTTTAATGATTTCAAATTCTTTTTTTTTCTTTATTTATTATTTACTATGGGAACAGTGAGAGGGAAACAATGGGCCAAATTCGTTATTCAAGATAATGCTTTTTGCTGATCTGCATTACGGAGAAAATGCTTGGGATGATTGGAGTCCCCAACACGATGTCAATTTTGATAAGTGCCTCACCACTCTACTTGATTCAGAAAACCCCGATAACTTTTTAAGCATTAATTTCAACCAAAATTTCCTGTTTTTTAATTAGTTTATTTATTTGGTATTATATAAAAAAAATGAAGATATCTTCATGGGAATTCAAGAACAGTAGTGGAAGTAAGGGTGTTGTTATCTATGTTCAATGGTAGTAATATATATGATAAATTGCACATTAAATAGTTCAGCGAAGGTGTTGTAGTTTTGGTGTATAATTTCAGTATTTATTTATTAAATTTTTGTAGGAAACTTCTAAGTTTAATCGATTGCTTGAAGTGTATTGGATATGGGTACTTTAAAGATAAACGATCTATAATTTTTGTAGGCAACTTCTGTTCTCTATTACAACTCATTTTTTGCAATTGTTAAATTGTTTATGCAGTGTGTAGCTTCTCATCCAGACACCCAGACACAGTTCCTCAGTGGTAAATTTTCTAAATCTTTGCAATGTATAATGACATGTGCTTGCGCAGCATGGAGATGGACGGTGATTTGTCCAAAATGGTAAATGATCTTTCTTCGAAATATCCACTCTTGCAGTAGAATGTTGTTTAGTTGTTGATTGTCCTAAATGTTAGGTAGTTATAGATAAACCTTAAATTGAACCTTATGGAAATCGGGAAATCGAACCTCTTTTTTTTTTAATGTTTAGTTTTAGTTTTTTAATCGAACCTTAAATGTTAAGACCTCCTTTTTGTGACTTAAAGTTCACTTAATAAGTTATGTCCATCAATTGAAATAACAACATACCAGTTGGCATGTTTTTATTGATGTCTTCTAATTTTTTGGTTGTCTTTGTAGGTTGTGATAAAGTTGGTTGCTCAACTAAGTCAAAAGATGAGAGAGACGTCAAATATGTGGGCTCCTGCGATATATAAAAGACTTCTTAGCATTGATAAAAGGGAAAGGGATATGGCAGAAAGATGCTTTCTGAAGATAAGATCTGTTTTACTTCCTCCTCTTTTGGTTCTTTCTAAGGTATTTCCTTTTTATGTCAGAAACTTGTTGAATGCTTCCTATCATTACTTACTAGTGATGCATGTGTGTATGGCATCTATTTAAGTCGTATATGTTCCTTACCTAATGCATTGACTAAAAAAAATTTATATTTCTGAATGAACAATAAACTAGTTAAGTTGTACATCATGATTACCATGTAAAAGAATAACCAATGTTTTTATATTTGTGCCGAAAGTGTTGTGGATTTCATGTTATAGATCTTCTCATTCTGACCCACAAGTTCAGATAGCATTTTCTCATTCTGAATAGCATCTCTGGTATTCCTGATTAAATCTAATGTTATCTCTGGTATTCATTGAGAGGGGTAAGAAGGTAAACTAATGAATGCTCTTTATCCTTTTTTTTTTTTAATTTCCATTGATTGATTAAATGGAATGAAATGGGGGGTGGGGGGTTTTTAATGTACTTCTGTTTCGTTCTGTTGTGGATTTCATGTTGTTGTGGGTCCCACAAACAGCAATATAGCACTGTTTTATATATCAATTGCACCCCCTCAACCAACTGTATCACCTTTAGACATATGTATTATCCTCATACAAATTCCTTTGTATTACTGAAAAACTTATGGTGGATATATGAAAAAAAATTCGCTATGAGACCAGATGATAAGGTCTGTGTAAGATGTTAGTTCTATCGAACCATTTTCTGGTTAGCCTATTTTGTTTTTTTTCAATATATTACAATACTTCTAAATGTCCACTTAGATGAACAGATGATAAGGTCTGTGTAGGATTTTTTTTATGTTAACGATATTTTTCATTAAGATGAACAGATGATAGATGGATATTTCGACATCTGTGTTTCTTTCAGGAGCTGATGAGCCAAAACCTAAAGAAAAGCGCCCGAAGGGAGCAGGGTTGGGTTTCCTTGCTCTCCTTACTCTTTCAGATGCCCTTGCCAATTTTTTGGGCATAGGAGAAAGCGAATTGTCACGTTCTGATGTGATAAAAAGATTGTGGGATTATATAAAAGAACACAAACTACAGGTAATTTTGTTTTTTTAACACTGAAAATTATATACCTGTTAAATAAATTAGCAGCATTAGTATGAGCTGGAGTAAGAGTAAGGATACGCGTTAGGCTGATGGACGCTGTTAAATAAATTGCATATTTTTCCACTCAAGTGTGAAATGAATCATAACAAATAGAATGTTAATGATTTGAGTTTGAATGTTAGTTATTTACTTTTCTTCCTGACATACACAGATGTCTTCTTCTTTTTCTTGAAAGTATGAACTTTGAACATGTGTTCCTGCTAAAGGGTTGAAGCTAGGATGCACAAGTCACAAAGCAAAACCAAAAAGAGATTAGGGAGTGGTAATGTCTAATGAGGATGTTATAATTGTGGGTGGTCACATTGCTTTGTTGGAGACAGTGGGGAGAGAACACCGATTAGTGCCTGAGGAGTTGATTAGTGTTTGGGGAGGGTGTTCAGCACGTACCAACTCTACTTCTCTGTCAGACAAGTAGTTTACAAACATTAGTGTTTGGGCAATGGTAGGTCCTGGAACCGAGTGCTGGCAGAGCACTCTGCTGTAAAATAGAGTGTCCCCTATTTTTCGGAGTGGGGAGAGGATGCGGACTGGAAGGACTGGGCACTGGTTGTTGCGGACTGGACTGGTGGTAAGGCCGTGGCGAGATGGTGGATACGCGTTAGGCTGATGGACGTTGTTGCATCGCAGAGCGTCCTGTTGCTGTGCTGTGTTCTGAGCTGCTGCGATGCAGTGGCCTTCATGCGAACACACTGTTGCGACACTCTGCTACGTTTCAGCGTGCTGCGCTAAATCTGGATATTGAATTTTTGCATTTTGTTTATTCAGGATAGAATGCTTTGTCTTTGCCACTGTTCTAAATGATAGCTTGTATGTAGCATTGTTTGGTATTGAAAATATGTGTAGAAGCTTCATGAAATCTTCGTTAATTTGTGGTTCAAATATTTATCCTAGTACAGAAAGTTCAGTTGCCTACCCAAAATGTTAATTTGTGACAGATATTTCTTTTTCTCTTGATTTTCCCTTCTTACTTGAGCGCAGCCCTTTAGTTTCATTCTTATGTGTTTCCTTTGTGAACACGGACTTAATTCCATGAGATAATCAACGTGACATCACATTTCAATGCCCAATAGCCTTTTATCCATGTTGGATATTCCGCAAGCTCAAGTTATTGAGCTTGACATATGCTTCATCAATTGTTGGAGTTACCTCCTTTTTTTAATTTTCTATGACATGTTTTACATTGCCAACTTGTCATTTCTTTCCTGTGTTGGACATCTGACAACTCTTGGAATCATTTTTGCACTTGGAAACCTGGTTATTAATTCATCAAGTCATGGTCTACACTCTAAATCGATAATCAAGGAAATGGTATGCGTTCACTGACTCGTCTTTTACTTTTCGAATTACTGCTACACGGACTGTTTTTGACACTTGGAATTATGATTCACCACCTCAATTGTACTAAACTGTCTATTACATGGTCCATTGATAGCTTTTCATGCAAAGCTTCAAGCCTACCATACCCAGGATTCTATGAACCTTTTTGATCAACTTCCTAAGTATATATATAATTTGATTTTGAATACATAATGTCAATCATTTGATTTTGAATACATAATATCAATCATTTGATTATTTTGAATACATTTCACCTTATCATTTATGCCCGGTTTTTTGGTACTTGTTCTGTGCTAATGACTTGAATCATAACAACTAGAATGTTAATGATGTGAGTTTGAATGTTAGTTATTTACTTTTCTTCCTGACATACACAAATTTCTTCTTCTTTTTCTTGAAAGTATGAACTTTGAACATGTGTTCCTTCTAAAGGGTTGAAGCTAGGATGCACAAGTCACAAAGCAAAACCAAAAAGTGATAAGGGAGTGGTAATGTCTAATGGGGATGTTATAATTGTGGGTGGTCACATTGCTTTGTTGGTGTGACAGTGGGGATTAGAAATTGGTATTCCTGTCTGGTCATGTTAGAAATTGGGGATGTTATATTTGAATTTCATAATGTTTAATTTGTGCAACTTTACGTGGACAACTGCCTTGCACACTTGGATGAGATGATGGGCTTTGAAGGCAATGCTCATGAAAGCCGATCTCTTTCATCTCGTTTCAGGCATGTGGAAGACTCCGGTAGAGCGCTGCTTTTTGTGGATGGGTGGGTTCAGGCCCTCTGAAATCATCGCGTTTGCGACCAGCAGCAAGCTCGCATCAGTGCGTCCCTCGCAGAGCAGCAGTAGTGCGTACCTCGCATCATCAGCAGATCGTCCCTTGCAGCAGCAGCATTGCGTCTCTCGCAGTAGCAGCATCAACCGCAGTTCGTCCCTGGCCCTGCCCATAGAATCAGACCAAGAGGGAATACCTGAATCAACACAGGTTAGTCAGCATTGCGTCTCTCATATCATATCATATTGCATGAATCTATCATATTTTGTATAGATGACAAGCTTCCATTGGTCAAAAGCCATTTTGCTAGGCATATTGGATATTCTTCTTTTGTATCCATGAATGTCAAAGAATAACAACTTAGCTTCCATATTGGATATTTTTTTACTGAAAACTATTTTGAACAGTTGATTTGTAGTGTTTTTGTGTTGCATTCCTTTGTATGGGATCACTAAATAGGTTTTGCGAGTGAAATTAGATCTGATGAGGCTCGGATAGTAGTTTTATAGGTCTTTCTGAGCTATTATTTAGAGGAACTGATGGAATTTGACATTATGAGCTGAAGTTCATTCAATTAGTTGGATTTGCAAGCAAATTTTGCTAGGTTTTAGTTAATGCGAGACAATAGAACTTCTAGTCAGTTATAAGTCTTAGGTAGATTGTATTTCTTGTGATTAATGATGAAATGTGAAGCTGAAGGCTGAAATGACTAAGATGTATTTGTTTTAGATCCGTTTCAGTCTGAGGTTATTTAACAGTGAGAGAAATGGAGGGGAGAATGTACAAGTACAGACAAACTAGTCCAGAGAGGGCTATAGTTTGGATTGAGCTGGCCTGCAGCATTTGTCGTGCTTCAGGCAACTTACTTCCTCATTCACTATATATTTGCTAGTCAGGCTGCTCATATAGGAGCTCTGTATTCTTCATTTCTTGCTATGCACTTGGCGGCTAGAGTTCCTGGTGTTTTGTCAATCCCGGGAAACTAGTTGTTTAACTTTTGTTGCATTGCCAATCCCACAATAAAACATTAAATAGAAAACCCACAAATCACTTGTTTTGGGGTCCTTTTCAAATTGTATCTCTTTGATTTGTGTTCAATTCATATATTGCTCTGTTGGTCTTTCTAAAATTTTAAAAATTACTAGTTAGAGATTAGTGTATGGGGGTCTTTTGAATGGGTCTTTTTGGTCTACGAGAGCTTAGAAACACACAAATCAATGTTTTTTGGTTGAATAGTTCTCTTGGGGTTTTATGTGAAAGTTTGGTGTGAGGACTTTGAAGAGTAAAAGGTTCAACTTCTTAGATTGATCTAATGATAGTTTGATTAGAATTATTTGATGGGGTTCTCTTTTAGATTGATATGAAGATGTTTGGTTAGGAGTTTCAAGACTCTTCGAAATGCAATTCTGCAAGCTAGATTTGAAAACTATGTGCAATTTCCTCTGCTTTTTCTAATTATATCCTTCCTAGAATTATAGTGAAGATTTGTGGAATCTGTCCTAATACATTATGTTTTGCTCCCTTTTCAACTTTATTTTCTTGATTTAATAGACAGGAATATTAGTAGTATTTGTTTTGTTTATTCTTTATGAGCACATTTGCTTGATTCTCAAGCTAAAAGCTCTGAGTGGCATTGAGATTCTTTCATTCAATATAGGGCTTGCCCCTTTTTTTTACATTATATTTATATAGACATAGTGATCAAATGATCACTTTTTCACTTCATTTAATTTTTTTTGGGGCAATTCAGGACTTGATTAATTTTTTGCCTTTTGTTGTGGCAGAATTGTGGTTGACAATGATGCTTGTGAGCATGCAACTGTCGTTCAGATGAGCTTCTTATACCCTTTGGGATCTTCTGTTCGTTCTATCGGAGACTTGCAAGAAATTAAAGATTTTCGATATCACTGATAGTGAAATTTTGTTTATAGGTTGATAGTGGCAACAAACATGGAATTGTCTTGGAAGTTGTGCAACTTCTTACTAATCTCAACCTTATTATAGTGAAAGCGTACATATCTTCTGATGGAGGATGGTTTATGGATGGTAAGGTTTCCATTCCAGACTACTTGATTTGATTTGAAATGAACTCAAACCCTTTTATTATCATTCTCGTGCTAAACTTAAGATCATATCTTTCAGTGTTCAAAGTGATGGATGATGATGGAAATAAAATCAGAGATGAAGGACTTATCAATTATATCATAAAGGTCAGAATTCATAAACTGATTGATACTCATCTCCATTTATGTTCATAACTTTCATTTCTACCAAAACCTTTTGTGGTGCTTGCAGTATTCTACTAATAATCAAACTGTTTCATTTATGATTTTCAGTCTCTGGAAACCAATGTATGCGTTTTCTCATCTTTTAGAAGCTCTGTTGGGGTAATGCCATCTAAAGAACACACATCGATTGAGTTAACTGGCACTGACAGGCCGCCAGGTTTACTATCCGAATTGTCCGCTGTATTGATAGTTAGTAAAACCTTAGAGGTTGGTCGTCCCTCGCAGAGCAGCAGTTCGTCCTCACAGCAGCAGCAGTGATTCCCTCGCAGCAGCAGCAGCAGTGCGTACCTTGCATCATCAGCAGATCGTCCCTTGCAGCAGCAGCATTGCGTCTCTCGTAGCAGCAGCAGCATTGTTCCACTTTCTTTGTATTTGAGATATTTAAGTTTGTGTGTGTGTCATTGTATTTGAGATATTATTTGATAGATTTTGACTCAATGTAATACATTTTCTTATTAATTACATTACTTTGCCTCCATTCATGGAAATGTTTAAGTTTGGCACATTAAATTTTTATTTTCTAGAAATAAAACTTATAAGATGTAATAAAAGTCATTTGATAGCAAAAAAATTAAAATTAAAAAAAATTAAAAAAAAAATTGCCACGGTTTAAAACCGTGGCTAATTATTGCAACGGCTAAAAACCGTGGCTACCTTGCCACGACTTATAACCGTGGCTAGTACTGGCCACGGCTTAAAACCATTGGTAAAGCTATTGCAACGGCTTAAAACCGTGGCTAAGATTTTGGCAACGGTTTATAACCGTGGCTAAATCATCAACCGTCCTCAAGATAAAACCGTTGCTAATATTTTAGCCACGGTTTTTAGCCGTTACTAGAGATTTAGCGACCCCTCTACAACCCACGGTTCTAAGCCGTGCCAATGGGTTAAAACCGTTGCTAATGGCCATTTTTGGTGTAGTGAAAGGTAGAATGCAAATGTTTATTAGAACCTTGTATGGATGCTAGATTAGTGCTAGCATTCAATGGTTTCTATATCATGATTCATGGTGTTTCGATTCTTTACGACGACTTCTCATACATCATGGGGCCCACATAAGGTATAAATCAGGCCATGAGAGTGATTAAAGGATTGATTGGTAATTATGAGGAAGAAAAGTTATGGCAGGTGTATCATGCAACCACTTTAGTAGCAGAACACTTTGAAAGGTTACTCCCCAACCTAGAGACGGTGAATCTAGAACTAATTACGTTCTTTATTGAAGCTTTGAAGCAAGTTTTTTGTTCTGTAGATGATGTAACAAGTGAACGTATGAGCGAATGTAAACTTTATCATCATCTTTTTTTATCAATATAAGGTTTGGGGATCCTAAAAACCCCAGCTCAATTTCAAAAAAAAAAAACACCATTCCTTAACCAATATAGTCGAGCATACTTACAGAAAGTCTACTTTGGTTTTGCAGATATTTGCATCGGATAGCTTCTTGGAGCTGACAGAATACAGTCGTTAAGAGATACTGGGAAGAAATTGCAGGTATAATAACTCTTGCCACTCAAAAGGCTTAAGATGAAATGTTTTGGGGTTGCATTGGTTTAAATCCTCAACATTTGCAGGTTTCTTCAGGGCCCTGAAACTGATCCAGCAACTGTAAAGAAAATAAAAGGCATTGCAGAGGTTCATTTTGTTGTAATTTTGTCATCTAAAATCATCAATTTATCCTGGTATTCAAACTTTTAAGACTCCATTTTCGTGATTTCTTCCATGATTGAACAGACAGATGCAGAGCGGTCTGCTCCTATTACAGGGCATGGATCAAGTTCACTGCCACATGGAGTTGAACAATTTACGATGAGGAGTCCTAATGACAAGGTAACCACCTGTAGAGTGACATTTGCTTTGTTGGAGCAAATGCCTCTGTAATTGTACTACTCATAGGATACAACTACTTTTTTGTTAGGTTGCTTTAATGATTGGTAAAGGGGGTAAGACCATCAATAACATGCAAAACAGGTTTGGAGCTCGTATTCAGGTTGGTAGTGATTTTTTAATGGAAATTGATATGCATTGTGATATTTTTGCATGCTTTATGATGAATATGACTTGTAAAATAGTGTTATACTAGTCCATAAGCAGGATGTAATATTCGGGACTGAATCACAGAGGTACTTTCAACATGAATCACAGGTCAGTTATATTCTCTTGGTTAAAAATCTAAAATCTTAACCACCCTGTATTTTCAGCATTTCATGACATTGATTTTCCTAGCTACTCCTTTGACTGTTAAATTCTAAAAATTGTGCCATTCATTTTAATACTAAAAAACATTGATTCTATAGAGGAATGCATAGAATTGAACATAGTAAAATAAGAAATTGAAAGATTGCGTTGAAATTGTTGGTTCACCGATTCAGCTAGTTGATTTATGATTGCGAATTTTATGTGAGAGATTGTGCATAGTGATAGACTAATATTTGATGTTTTATTTCAGGCAATTATGAAGAGCTTTGTTGCAACTGGCTCAAATCCATCTAAGCCAGACAAATTTTTGGCATATATGACCCCCACTCCAGATGAGGTTGGTATACCTTTCGTATATTCTAGGCTCTTGTATTATTGAGGCTTACCAAGTGGGCTAACTAGTTTGATATAATTGTGGTGTCAGCTGGGGAAGGATATATATGATGAAAATGAAGATGTCTCATATAACTGGGTCAGGGAGTACCATTGGAATGTAAGTTCCTTTGACATGTCAATATATTCTTCTAAGATGTTAAGCTATTAAAACACAACTTGAGAATAAGCTAATATGCCATGCAGGTCTGGGGTGATGATGCTAATGACCCTACTACATACCTTGTGATGTTTGATGATGATGCAACACGCTACTTGGTAATGTAGCTTGGAGTAGTTATGGAGGTGTGCTTTTTTCTTGGGTGATTCTGATTTGACTTGAATTACCTTTTACTTTGATGCAGCCTCTTCCTACAAAGCTTGTTCTAACGAAAAGACGGTGAAAAAGGAAAGGACGAATGAGGAGGTTGAACATTATCCTGTTCCTTCTAGGGTGACTGTTAGGCGTAGATCAACCGTTGCTGCAATTGAACTAAAAGAATCAGGAGTAATGAGCTCTAATCATTATTCTGTCACTATGTCATGCTTCCCCAGGTTGTACAGGCTCTTATTTATTTTTGGAACGTGTTTTCTTGAACCTCTCCCTCGCAATGTTTTTAGGGTTATACAAATTCAAAAGGATACTCCCAATTCAAAGAGAAGAAGAGCAGTTGCGACTGAAGTTGCCCTTGAAATAAGACACAAGGTCAGACGAGATCAAGACATGGATCACTACAGTGAGGCACAATACAACATCTCTGACTAATTGCTGGTGAAACAGATGGTACGTGTCTAATGAAGGAAGTAAAAGTTTCCAAACATCATCCTTAACGACATAAATGAAATGCCTAGTTGTAAATCCTAGCTCCTATAGAAGGTGAGCTAGCAACATGCATTCAGTCCCGGAACTTTATACTTTTATCGAGGGTAGTCAAGATTATATTAAAATGTTGAGATCTTTTCTTATTCACAGTTAACTGCATGTTCAAAATATATTTAGCCTTTCTTTCTTCCTTGCCCACCTTTGTGATTGTTGTTTTGTTTTGTCTTTCATCAATTGTAGTTTCTGCTGCATGAGCTTTTCCCATTTCTAGGGTAAGGCCGTTGTTTGATTTTTATGTTGATTTTTACATGTAAATTTGGCTTCACAATTCTGAGGGTGTTCAGAGAATACCAATTACTTTCTCATTGCCTGAATGCTGTTTTTAACTCATAACCTACAATATGTCATGGGCATCACAAAAGTTTTGCTTTACAAGAAGTGAAACAATCAGTCTATTGCGTTTGTTGGAGATTGTGATGATGATGTTAGTTGTCACGTCTACATATTTCATTGAGAAACCTTAAAATGGAGAATACAAGGGAGAAAAGGAATGATTTGCCTTACTCTTAACCCTAATTCGGTTATTGTTTCTCCCTCCTACCATTGTTCTCCAGTTTTCAGTAGAGCATGAGCCAAATCGTTCCTTAAACTTGGTTATACACTTGTGCTCGTAAAGAGTTTTTGATTTGACAATCTCTTTCTCCATTCATCTACTTGTATATTTTTTGTGATACCAAGAGTTGTAGGTGATGGAAGAGTTGCAGGTTAGTATATATCATAATAGGCACTTGTACTAGCAGGGAAATAATATGCATATAATTATAAGCTCCTTTTTGCAGTGCTCTCTTTGCTACTACTCTGCTAGTCTTTTATCTTTATTTATTTATTTTTGTTTTTCCCTTTCCTATTGAATCCATTGATTCAGTTTTTTCCTTCAGGTTTATGATGAATGCAATGCCAAATATGGTTAGCTACTGAAGCCAACATGATCGGTTCCCTTGTTGGGGATCGATTGTCCTTACTAGTTCAAGTCTTCTTTAGCGCGGGCATAGCTTTTGTGTTGAGCGTAGTGATCACATGGAGGGTTTTCATTGTCTTGATTGTCGTTCAGCCCATAATTGTTAGTTGCTTCTATTCAAGGAGTTTTTGATGAAAAATATGTAAGAAAAAGCCCGAACAACACAAAATGAAGGGAGCCAACTTGCTAGTGAAGTCGTGGTTAACCACAGGACCATCACTGCATTCTCTTCTCAGGCAAGAATATGACACCTATTTGAAGCAACACTAAAAGGCCCTCAGTGTGAGAACATCAGACAGTCCTGGTTCACAGGTGTTGGCTTGTTTAGCTCCCAGTTTGTTACCACAGCCTCCATAGCTTTGACTTATTGGTATGGAGGGAAATTGATAAATCAAAATTTGATAACTCCCAAGCAACTATTTCAAGCTTTCTTCATCTTGATGAGCACGGGTAAGAATATTGCAGATGCAGAGAGCATGACTTCAGATTTAGCACAGGATGGAGATGCCATAAGATCAGTTTTTGCAATTCTAGACAAGAAAAGTAAGATCGAGCCAGATGTTCCAGAAGGAATTAAAGCCAAATGGACAATCAAGGGTCTTGTCGATTGAGCTTAAAAATGTTTTCTTCTCTTACCCAGCAAGGCCAGACCAGATGATCTTCGGGGGTTTGAGTAGAACGATTGAAGCAGGAAAGACGATGGCACTGGTTGGTCCAAGTGGCTCAGGAAAATCAACTATCATTGGACTGATTGAGAGATTCTATAATCCACTTAAAGGGTCAGTAAAGATAGATGGGCAGAACATCAAGAGCTACAACTTGAGACTCTTAAGGTCACATATTGCACTGGTTAGTCAGGAACCCACTCTTTTCCCTGAAACCATCCGGGAAAATATTACCTATGGCAAGACAATGTGACAAAAGCTGAAATACAGAATGTTGCAAGTCTTGCCAATGCACACGGTTTCATAAGGTAAGATCTATCAATGCCTCACCTATTTTCTTGAATCATAAACTTGATATTTCTTCAGTGGTCTAAGAGTATTTACATTTTCACATTGCAGCTCCATGAAGAGTGGATATGAAACCTACTGTTGAGAAAGAGGATTCCAACTATCAGGAGGTCAGAAACAGAGGATAGCACTTGCTCGAGCAATACTGAAAAACTCGGCAATCCTGCTATTGGATGAGGCAACAAGTGCTCTTGACAGTGTATAAGAAAATCTAGTTCAAGAAGCACTTGACAAGATGATGGTTGGGAGGACTTGTATAATAATAGCTCACCGACTCTCGACAATACAAAATTCAAACTCCATAGCAGTGATTAAGAATGGGAAAGTCATGGAACAAGCGGATTTAGATTTTGTGACTCGATGTAATACATTAGCTTATTTATTACATTACTTTGCCTCAATTCATGGAAATGTTTAAGTTTGGTACATTTAGATTTTTATTTTCTAGAAATAAAACTTATAAGATGTTATAAAAAGTCATTTGATAGCACTTGATGAGTGGTATAGAAAAAAAAGGCCTTGAGAAACACTATAGAAATTAATACAATAGCATTTGTTAAATGCTTTGTGAGAGAAGACAATAGCGTTTATGAAACTCTATTGGTAACTATACAATAGCGTTTCAGAAACGCTATAAATACAATTCTATAGCATTTCGGAAACGCTATAAATAAAAGTACTATAGCGTTTCAAAAACGCTATAAATAGTCAACTTACAATGGCATTTTTAAAACGCTATAATACTGTTACTATAGTGTTTCAGAAACGCTATAAATAGTCAACTTACAATAGCGTCTTTAAAATGCTATAATAGACCTTGTATCTATTATAGCTCTGGCAAACACAGCGTTTTTTCTAAAACGCTATTAATGAGCATTTTTCTTGTAGTGTCCCCACATGCCTTGAAAGCAAGATACACACCTAAATATGTAAAAAAAAAATAAAAAAATTCTAAACTATCACGTAAACTAACACTAAATATGAATAATCAAGTGCCAAAATGAGCTTCGAGGAGAACTTGCAAAACATTCCTTTTGACCCTGACTTTGTGTAAAACCAGTATAAACTGAAAAGTTGCTGCAAGTAGAAAGTGTTAATTTCCAAACTCTAGACAAACTTGATTTAGAAATAACTACTTGTACATCAAATTTTTTTATTTAGTCTACTAGAGGCTCTATTTATTTCAATCTAAATCTTATACAACAAAATAAGCAAATGCGAAAAAATTACTTTGTAGTATTATGAAATTACCGTTAAACGATGATCGGATTCGGTCGACCTCACCAAGTAAACTTCTTTTCCTTTGTTCTCAGGAACACTAAAATTCACAAAAATAAAAAAACAAACAAAAATCAGTAAGTATCTTGACCTACAGAAATAAGTATCAAGTAATTTTTGGCAATTAAAAAAATAATCTCTGTATCTACTGTTAATTTAGTCCTAATAACATAAACTCTAGTTGATTCAATGGAAATCAACAAGAGTTGCTCTGATACCAATTTTTAATTTAGTCCTAATAACATAAACTCTAGTTGATTCAATGGAAACAAAGGAAGAATAGAAACATACCTTGATCCATAGCGATTTCCTTTTGATTGTGATGAGTTGGATCTACTGATTGATTCAAGCGTATAACTTAGAGTCTCTATTGAGAGGATACAGAAAGCAATCTTTTTCATGCAACGCTCAATCGAGGACCAACCTGTATTTATAATGCTCGTAAGTCATAACCTTATAACTTACGGGTTGTGAATTTCCAATTTTGCCCCTCATTGAATAAGAAATTACATCTTAGTTTACACCATGTTATTTAATAATATCTTATAGTCCAACACCCCTATTAGATTACATATTAGATGGACTACACCTTAGATAGCAATACACATTGTATTACATATGTGTGCCACATTATTGGATTTTTTCCAACATCTACTACCATGCCCATTTCTCCATCCTGTTTCAGCTGGGATTCTATAACCCCACCTTCCCTAAATTTCAGAAATTTTTTAGTGAACTTGTTGTTTCTTACATATAACTTGTTGATTCAATCACTCCTCTCTTTTATAACCTTTCTCATCTTCCTCTCCACCTTCTCTCCTTCTTTCGCCACCTTTCATGACGATCTCTGCCTCCGACTTCCCAATCTTTCAATCAGAGAAGCTGATTTTCCAGCTCAATCTCTTCCCCCAAAGATGCAAAATCGGAGCCAGTTGACGACATCATGATATCTTAGCTCAGGCCAAAGCAAAGCTTCTTGACGTCATCTCCAATGAACCGTTCTTGAAATCTTGGCTGGTCAATTTTGCAAACAAAGGGTTTTTAATACCTCTCTATGCGAACAGGTGTCTGGTTTATCTATTACTTTTGGTAGTTTATGCATTTCATATTTACATCACTTCTGAAGTATGGAGCTGATTTGCTAAGTACTTTTTTTAACTTCATTAACTGTCAGTACATACATAGAATTGATTAACAGTAGCACACACTCTGGAAATCGGTGTTTCCCTCTACTGATCTCCACCCCATAGATATTGCGTATGTAAGAAATTTTAAACTGAAGTTTTATGATTTGCAGGGTTTGGTCGGATTCGGTATTGGTCTAGCAGCAATGGTGTATTTCACCTTCCTGTTTACATATTATTATTGTTCCATCTCAATTGCATTTTCATTTTTTTTTCTTTACACTGATTTAGACTATTGGGTTTTTACTTAATAACACAGGGGAACCGAGCTATTGCAGAGATTCAGTTTGCAAATTATATTTTTCCTACTTTCGATCAGGTAAGCTCACTGTCTGTACTTATATACTCACAAAATAGTTCTACGGCTTCATTTACCTGAAGTGTTTTTATTTATTTATTTATTTATTCAACATTTGGGGAATTTCTATCTTTTCTAGTTCAGTAGAAAGTTTAGTTTTCTTCTTTAATATGGTTGTTTAGAGCTTGACTAATTATGTTTTTACCTTATTTGTGCAAGAAGATTTGGCGACCACCGGGGAGAAAGAGTGTTATTTCTACTGCCCAACTATGGGATCATAAGTACAGGAACATTGCAAAACCTAGCTGAGTTACTAGAGTAGGATTCTGGAAAGCCACCGGAACTAACCGGCCTATATATTCCACTGAAGGTATTAAGTGTATTGATTTGAAGAAGTCACTTGTGTTCTACAAAGGCAGAGCAGCCAAAGGGATCAAACTAGATTGGATGATGCATGAGTTCAGGCTACCTTCACTCACTGACTCGGCGCCACAATGGGATTTGATATGCTTCCACATGGGACACACCCTTAAGTTTAGTTTAAAGAACATCTCCTGTATAACTGAAATTTAGTTCATAAAACATCTTCTGCACAACTGAAGCCAGATTAACTATCCAGTTTTGTTTAATAATGATTTACAACAATCCTCCAGTGCTATTTACCCTTTGATGGATGTTCAGTCCTACAAACATGCCAATGCTATGGCCTACAAGCCATCTTTATCTCCAATTACAAATGGAAACAATTCTGCTGACTTTATGTTCTCGGCATTTGACATGTTAAGACCCTCTATGTATTGATGTTGATGAATCAATGTTTTGTATCTATTGATGAATCTATGAAATCAAAGAAGATTGAATTATCACTTTTGTGTGGACCATTAAGTGTTGAGTTTTTTGTGTATTGATGAATTTACGAGATCAATGCAATGATGAATATGTCCCAGTATGTTAATAGAAATATTTTTGTTAGAAATTTTAGTTTTTGCATATTTAACTTAATTGTATTGTTGTTTGATTTTAGTCAATTGAATAAAATAATTATACTTTTATTATTCATTTCAAATTTTAATTTATGAAATCACTATCATGACATACTATTCCTCACCTATAAATCACATAACTGAGAAACAATTCGTTACAGAAAGTCACCACACGTGACGCCAACTTTTCATCACACATAACAATGTAGAGTGAAGAAAATTGTGTCACCCATGTAGTAAGTGTATACCCGTGCGCTAAGTTTAAGTGAAGAACCACTTGCTATGTAAGCTGACTGACTGTGACAAGTAAGAAATTCTTCACATAATATTTTCCTCAATGCTACTTATGTGAGGAACACTGTGATGAATGAAATTCCTCACCATTGCTGAAACGTGACAAATTAACATGTTTCAATTAGGAACAACGTTATTCACCAAAGCCCAATTTTATTATAGTTATTGTATTTTTATTCATAGTTCTTTAATTCCTCATAAATTATAATCATTCACTTAAAAATCGCTATTGAAAGAGAGGTGGATTAATGATGGTCAAGGAGTTTCTTTTATCATCGAAAGACGTAAGTTTAAATTTTATCATGGAAAAGAATTGTTGAGGATTGGATTTCAATTAAAAACAAAAGGAATTTATGCAAGTGTTAAAAAATATTCAAATATGATAAAAATTAATCTTTACAAGGCTATGAGGTGGATTCTCTAATCCTTGAGGCTTTTATTTTATTTGGTTAAATTTGTTTAGTAATTTTCATCCTCAAGTTTCAATCAATTTTTTTTTAAATTAAATCAACTCCATTTTTCTAAAGTGTTTTTAGAATTTTGAGTTTGAATTCTTTAAATTTGGTGGATAGGACGATAACCCCTATGAACCACTTTACTTGTATTTTCTTAGAATTTTTCAAATAAAATGATAAGAAATAAATTAAAATAAATTTAAAAAAATGTTGATTTGCTTGAAGTAGGCAACAAGAATTTTTAGTTAAATCAAGTATGCAAATGGATATCTCATAGGGAAAAAGCTTCACAATTTTGAACAAAAGAAATATAACCAATAAGAGATATCTATCAAAGAGATGGATCTTGATTCCTATTTATAAAACTAATTTGGACATAGTTAAGTCGACTTCACTATCTCCACCACTGCTTTTCAGAATGGCTAGAATTAGAAAGACTCTTTGTTGAAAATGACCTGTCAAGCAGAGAAATCGACTATGCCTGCCTCGAATAACTTTTTTTAAAACAAAATTTTTCTCTTGGTCCCATGCCATAGTATTTGACATGAACATCTCTTTTAAGCCCATAGGCATGTCTAATGTGAGAATACTCTCAAGGGAATATCCATTTTTTTTTAAATGGTTCGTTGACCCTTTTTATTTATTTATCAATCCATGCTCAAATATTACATGACTGACCCTAAACGCTTAACCAAACCAGGCCCGAAGGCAACAATATTGTTGCCACCTAATATCTTCTTCGCCTCCATTTCGTATGGAGACTTATTTTCGCTCCAGTCCATCGCCTTCACCTTGCATGAAGACTTGTTTTCGCTGCACTCCAGTCTAGTCCATCTAAGTAGATGCATTCAATACCCAAAGGCTTATCAACGATGGAGCACACGTGCTCCTAATAATCAGGGAAAAACTCACAAAATCCTAACTGGTGAGTCTCGAACTCAAACTTAGAAATTTTGGTTCTTATTCATTTTTCCCCAAATAGCTTTTGGCAAAACATTTTGAATTTTGGCCATCCATAAGTTATTTTCGGCCTGTTTTGGTCTTCATAGCTTTAACATGTCTTCATGAGTTAGCTCCAATCTTTTTATCCTTTGACAATGTTCCTTGTGAGTTAGATACAATTGCAATGATCTTTACAAAGTATAAACCTAATCTCAATCACTTGATATACGATTTATACTTTCATAGTATATTTTTACATTGTTTTTACACAATTCGCCAAAACATATTCACGTTGAATAGTCTCTTTTATTCACAGTGATTCGACAACTTAAATAGCTGACACAAAACAAAATTTTTTGCAGTAATTAAAGAAAACATAATTTTACTTCTAAAGACTTGGATACAATTCCGCGATGACTACGATACACAATGACCAAGTCATAATAGACTCCACTTCTAGATACTTAATAGGACTCTAGAACTTATTCAAAATAGCTAGGCTCCTAACATAGAAGATTGTCCAAGTAACAAACAAAAATTCTCATGTCGGGACATGGTTTTAAATCTTATTCCCTTAAATTATACTTTGTGAAATATGGGTTATTTTCCATTTGGCCCCCATTTTTTTTATGTCTATTCTTGTTTGACCCCCATTTGTTATTTTATTCTACTCTAACACCCAGGACCGTTGTTCAAACATTTTGACTAACAAACTCCATATGTTTATTTTAAAAAGACAAATTTACCCTTTCTTAATTTTGCAAATTGCTTAATCGTCTAACACAAAACAAATTTTGAATAGAAAAGGAGGACTGAAATATATAGAAATCACATGTTTGTATCCATTTTTGATGTGTTGATCTTTTTTACCGACTCTGAAGCGAATGTAAATGTTGTACCCATGACTGACATTGTGTTCATATTGTTGGTTTTTTTTTTGTTTTACATAGGTGGTACCAGCCCAAACTCTACTTGATAAGGCAGGAAAAGAAAAGGAAGTTACACTTCTTCCGCACTCCTTCAGTTATTTTGATTTGTTAACAAACCAATCAACCCCATATTTATCGACAATGTTGGCGATTTATGTCATAAATCTCCACCCGAAACCCCACTCTTCACTCACTCAAATTTCCCCAATCACTCAGCAATCCCACTTCATCTCAAGATTCTAAGCCACCCCAAACCCTTCACAACCATCAAATTTCCCCTCAAGAATCTTTGAATTCAGTGGCTTTTGAAGAACTCGCAAATGGGTGTATTTAAGTGATTTTTGGGGTATTCTTTGGGTGATTTTGAGGAGAGAATATGGGGTTTGGTTGAAAAATGAGAGGTTTTGAACAAGAGAAGAATCTAAGAGCTTTGGAGAGAAATGATTTGGGTGGCGGCTTGACGAGGAGATGAGTCGGAGAAGTGGTGCTTAGCGAGGTGATGATTCAACCTAGGAAGGTCTCAGCGAGGTGAAAGCATGCGAGTAAGTGACTTGGCGAGGAGGTGACTCGTGGAGATGGAGACTAGACGAGGTGGAGGCCGTTTGTGTGCTGGTTTCTTGTTGTTGCTACTGTGTCTATTGCTTTCTTGTTGCTACTATGTGGAGGATAGTGTGAGTTGTGTTTGAAGAAAGGTTGAGTTTTTTAATAAAAATGGTGGGGTTGGTGGTGTGGAACAGTAATTTCGGTGGTGTTAAATATAGCTTGCAAAAAAAAAGTGGGTGGGTTTGTGGGAATAAAAAAGAAAAAAAATTTCGGTTGGAAAATCATAGGGGTAAAATTGTCTTTCAAAAATGTTTGAAAAAACGATCATGGGTGTTAGACTGGAATACAAGATTAAATGGGGTCAAACAAGAATAAACATAAACAAATGGGGCCAAATGGAAAATAACCCATGAAACATTGTTAGAGCGGAATAAATGGAAATAATGAAGATTGCCAATGTAGAATAGGGTTATGTTATCACCGAAGCGAGTAATTTGATCAAAGATATTAACATGGTGCTAGTTCTAAAGAAGATAAGCAACTCACATCTTATGAATATCATAGTACAACTAGGTCTCAACTCCAAATTAGTCTGTCCCCCAACTCCAAATTAGTCTGTCCCCCTACTATGGTAAGTTGGGTTAAACCTCCTTTTAGAATGATGGAACTAAATATTGCTGGTGCAGCAAAAGATGAAACCACAACTAGACTAGGGGTTGAAAGTGATTTAAATGGAAGTTTTTTGTTTAGTTATGAAGGCTCATTTGGCTTTGGTACCAATAACTTAGTGAAGACTGGCGCCCTCTTAGTTGGACATAGCCTTTGCAAATTCAAGGGTCTACAAACTCCCTTTTGGCAATGGAAATAGTTTTTCAACTCACAAGGAATATGAGATTCCTTGGTTTTTTTTTGTCTTATTAATTAGTATGTCAAAATAACTGCACTATTTAAAGGAATGAGACTCAAGGTTAATCATGTGTTTAGAGAAACTAATACAGTGGTAGACAAGCTTCCCTCAAGGGATTTCTCGGCACAAGAATTCAGCGTATTTTAAGATCCTCCAAGAGAGATACAGGGATTTTTAAGGCTGATGGGGTTCCATATGTGAGATCAAGTAGTTTTTCAGTTGTTTGTAATTCAACTCTTATGCTTTATAAATAAGTTTTGTTCTCTCTAGTTATATAAATTGAATCTCATAGGGTAAGGCTCATTACTTTCCACAATGTAATATTCAATATTTTGTTCGAGGTCTTCGTGACCATCCCATATGGAACATGTTGTTAAAAAAAATGTAAGAGAGAAAAACAAAGAAAAAAATTTATGCTTCAATGGAAGGGAAACAAATGAACTCTTACATAATAATAATTAATTAATTAAAAAAACTGTTAGGTGCAACATTATTTATTCTTTATCACCCTTTCTGTGTTTGTTTGAAGTGTGCACATTCTTAGAAAAACTTTGCTTATCCTATTTGTTTTCTTGTGAGACTATACCCAAGCCATATTATAGACTATTACAGCCCTAGTTGATCTCAAGTGAAAGAAGGTTTCGTGCATGTGGAGATTAAATACAATAATTGTAGTACTTGATCCCAATTTTTCAAAATAATATGTGAGATTCTTGCACTTCCATTATTTACTATGCATGATATCGTGTTCATTCTACTTCTCGCAATTCCTTTTGTCATGTTAATTATATGAGAGATGTTTGCACTTCTACTATTTATTATTTTCATCACCTAATGTTTAAGTTAAAGATGAGAAATCTTCCAGTGCTTTATTTGTGGACGACACACCAGGACAGGTTTGTAATCAAAACATATTTTCTATTGGTTATTTAATCACATTGGTACTATGAAATGGAAGGTTATTTTCTATGGCATGTCGTATGTCTTGAAGTTCAGTTAGGTTCGATGAAAGGTGTATCTATATGTTTTTTGGAAATGGATTATTACTATGACACCGTGCTGGAAATACGTTGTGCTAGGTGTGCTGAATAGGCGCATATCCTGATGAAGGGTGATGGTTGCGTCAGTTGGTGTCCCACACTCTTAGGCAACGTGCAAGGGGAGGTTATTAAGTCTCAATCCTTCAACCCTAGAGGAATGGATGCATCGAATTATAGTTCTGGCGAGCATACTCAAACAAAGAGAGAATTATCATCTCAAGGTCTGCCATTAATGACAACAATAACATATTGTCTTGGATGATATTATTGCTTTGCACAATTCTATCTGGAACAGGTGTAGTATGAGTTTGAAGGTCATATCAGATTCTAAAGCTTTGTGAAGATAAAAGGATGGAAGGGGATATGGATCCTCGTTAATCAGACAATGTCACCAAGCTAGTTTTGTTTTTCTTAGAGAAGCCTTAACTAACCCTATGGTAAGGTATGGTGAGAAGTGGAGAGTAGAGGAGAAGATGTTATAGCAGGTAACTCGACATTCTCGCAAGTGATCAATATTCCTTCCATGAGACTCTTATTTTTTTTTCATATCCATTTGTTCTTATGTGCATGTGTGATGTTTGAATTTTCACACTACTCTTTTCCTTATATGCAAGAAAGTAAATATTTAACCAAATCTCAGAATGGTCATTTCAGAGAGAAACTAATGACTATTCAAGTCAAGATGACTAAAACTCCTCCTTTAGTGTCATGTTAGAGGTTCAAGCCATTGTTGCACATTGGAAATATAATCGAGTCATACCAACGAAAGTGACCTTAAATTTTTTGTGAAGTTTAGGAACAATAAAAAAAATTGTTTTGTGAGTTTATCTTTCTTTTCGCTTCTTTTTGCTCAAGGAATAAAAAAAATGGTGTCTAGGGGTGGTGTGATAAGCGCACAAAATATTGATTATCGTGCCCCATTAAACTTTTTATTAGTCATCTCTAGTTCTGATTAAAATTGATTAAATGCCTCTATTTGTCTCGAATTTTATCAGTCACAATTTTTTTAGGAACTCGAGAAATATGTGAAAATTTGAGACAATTCTACTATAAATTTGTATGATAATGAACAATTGGAGAAATTCCAAAATCAAGGAAAAGTACAAAATTCGAGGCTTTTGGGACATATTTATGGCACATGTGGATCAAAAGTTTCATTTCAAGACCATGTTATGGAAATCAAGTTTTGATTCCAATTAGTGGTGATTTATGATGAAGACATGTGACAAGTTTCAAGATAAGAACTTCAACTGTGGAGTGTGATGCAATAATCAAGACAAATAAAACATTAACTCAAAGCATATTCTAATAATCAAATCAAATAACAGGACTCTCTTGATGTATATAAGACTATGTGAAATAAGCATATTCTCTCTTTATGATCTCGTCATCATTACTTGATTTTTTTTTTCTTCTTATGGATATAAGACAATGTGATAGAATGACACCATGTGAAATTGATATAATAACAACATGTGATTCCTAAACAACACTTTGTAATTGAAATGTCATTGGCAAATATGAATAGCAATATACCCCACTTGTGAATACAACAGCAATATCTTTAACCACATATCCTTTGTGATTTAAAACTTCTGTACAAAATATGGTTTCTAAAATTTTCTATTAATTATTAACTTGCTATTGTCAGAACCTTGAGAAACTATAAGCTAGAGTGTACCTTCCATGTTGACCTATGGTCCAAAAGGCTATCTCTCTATTATTTTCTCCTAAATAATCAATTTACCTTATATGGGTAAATCACTCATACGTCTCTCTCTCTAGCTTTATTCTCGAACATATGAATGGCCCATACAATCTGGTACGTATTTATGGTTTAAAAATAATCTCTACCCCTCCAAAACAAACATAAACGAACGCACTTGGAAGAAAGGACATGATGGATGGATGAAGATTATTCGGTTTGTTCTTGTAAAATAGGAATCAAATAGAAATAAAGATCAAAGATTAAACATGTAATAGAGTTCAATTCACCGTTTTTTTAATCCCAAAGTTGAAGAAAACTTTTCCTCTTCGCCTCCTTTACTTCTACGTAGGTTTTTTTTTCTTTTCTTCTGCGTGTAAGAGAAAATCGATGCTAGGTTTTCTTTTAAATGAGTTTTTAATTAGGGTTTTACTAGCTTTAGTTAAACACAATCACCACTCCTCTTTTACCCACCACCAACCTAAACCTAGGTCCCAAATTCATGTTATAAAATATATAAATATTTGTAAATATTACAAATTAATAAATATTACCAAATAATAAATGTTATTAATTACTAAGATAGTAACATTATATTGGTAAGTGATTTGGCCGGTTTTACAATATAAACACCTCAAAATAATCCCGTCCCGAGATTCGGTAGGATAAGGGTTAGGCGAATAATTCTGAGTGCGTCTGTTTTACTTTGTCTTACAACTCCCAAGTGACATCGTTCTCCTTTTCGCTTCACTGAACTTTGACCAAGTTGACTTTCTTACATCATAGTTGCTTCACGTCACGATCAATTATCATCATTGACCCAACTGTATAAGTCAAATCCTCATTAAGTTCAATAGCGGTAGGTTGAACAATCTGAGTTGGGTTTTTCACACATTTCCTCAACAACGAAACATGAAAGACATCATGAATCATCGACAAACTGGGCCACAATACAAGTTTGTAAGCTAAGTGACAAACACATCTGACAATCTTGAATGGCCCAATATACCGCGGGCTCAACTTCCCTTTCTTGCCAAATCTCATTACACCCCGCATGAGAGACACCTTGAGAAAAACTTAATCACCAACCGCAAACACTACACTCTTTCTCTTCTGATCTGCATAGCTTTTCTGTCTACTCTGATCAATTTTTATCCTTCCCCAAATAATCTCAATCTTCTCTGCAGTCTCCCTAACAATCTCTGGTCCCAACAATACTGTATCACATACCTCTGCCCAACAACTAGGAGATCTACACGGCCTACCATACAAAGCCTCAAAGGGTGTCATGCCAATGCTCGATTGATAATTATTATTGTACGAGA
Organism: Berberis thunbergii; assembly: GCA_003290165.1. Classification (NCBI taxonomy): domain Eukaryota; kingdom Viridiplantae; phylum Streptophyta; class Magnoliopsida; order Ranunculales; family Berberidaceae; genus Berberis; species Berberis thunbergii. The sequence continues at coordinate 240,797 of QNQO01007447.1, read as the reverse complement.
ACTCCACCAACGGTAAATGATCCTCCCAACTACCACCAAAATCCATGATGCAAACTTGTAACATATTCTCTAAATTTTGATTTACCCGCTTAGTCTGCTCGTCAGTCTGTGGATGATACGCAGTGCTCAAATCTAAGGTAGTACCCATAGCACGTTGGAAACTTCTCCATAATGCCGATGTTAACAATGGATCTCTATCTAACACAATGGTAATAAGAACACCATGCAACCTTACCACTTCTCAGATATACATAGTAGCTAACTTGTCGGTATTACGAGATGCACCAATGGGGATAAAATGTGCACACTTAGTCAAACGATCAACAATAACCCAAATTGACTCATTATCCCTCCAAGATCTAGGGAAACCATCAACAAAATCCATCGAAATGTGTTCCCACTTCCACATGGGTATTTCTAGAGGCTGCAATAAATCATACGGCCTTTAGTGTTCCGCTTTCACTTGTTGACAAGTGAAATAGTGAGAAACAATTTCCCAACATCTCGTTTCATGCCTTCCCACCAAAAACTGCTTCTCAAATCGTGATACATCTTCGTACCCCCTGGATGAATAATAAATTTGGAACGATGAGCCTCATCCATAATCTCCTTTTTTAACGCCAAAATATCTGGTACGCAAAGTCTACTATGAAATCGCAGCCCTCCATCAATGTCAACTGACAAATCAGTAGGGTAGTCATCCAACGTATCAACTATCAAATCATTCATTTTGTTCATGAGAAATGGGTCAATGTGTTGCACTGAAATGACCCAAGTAATCAAGGTAGTTTTCATTGTCAGGCTGCAAACATAAGCTCCTTTAGTAAATGGAACAGTCAAAACATCATGAGTTGCAATAATCTCAAGAATCTTCCACTCTTGCACCATAAGAGTGGTCAACACACTATGTTGCCTGCTAAGGGCATCCGCCACCATATTCCCTTTGCCTGGATGGTAAAGGATTTCAAAATCATAATTACTAATGAATTCCATCCACCTCTACTGCCTCATGTTTAAATTTCGTTGTGAAAATAGATGCTTTAAGCTTTTGTGATCAGTATACAACTCAAATTTCTTTCCATACAAATAATGCCTCCATATTTATAAAGCGAAAACCACTGCTGCTAACTTCAAATCATGCGTAGCATATCGCCTCTCATGTGGCTTTAACTGCCTAGAAGCGTAAGAAATTAGTTTCTGATCTTGCATCAAAACACATCCCAAACCTGTTCTGCTAGCATCTGTAAACACTACTAACTTCCCGCCACGAGTGGGAATGATTTAAATTGGAGTTGTAGTCAACATTTGCTTCAACTCTTGAAATGCAGTCTCACAGTCTTTAGTCCATGTAAACTTGACATCCTTTTGGGTCAGACTCGTCAAAGGTGTTGCAATTAACAAAAATTTCTCAACAAACCTCCAGTAATATCCAACCAACCCTAAGAAACTACGAATTTCACTAGCGTTAGTGGGTTGTTTCCATTCTTTAACTGCTGCAACTTTGTCAGGATCAACCTCTATCCTTTCACTAGAAATCACATGCCCAAGAAATCTCACATCTTTCTCCCAAAAATGGCACTTACTAAATTTAGCATACAGCTTAAGTCTGCAACACTACTTTCAAGTGCTATCGATGGTCCTCCATGTTTCGGGAATATACCATAATATCATCAATGAAAATAATAACAAATTATCAAGGTACAAACAAAAAATACAGTTCATCAAATCCATAAAGAAAGCAGGAGCATTGGTCAATCCAAAAGGCATGGCCAAAAATTCATATAACCCATACCGAGTCCGAAACGCCGTCAGAGGTATGCTCTGCTCTTCAACACCCATCTGATGGTACCCAGTCCTCAAATCCATTTGTGAAAATACAATCGCCCCTTTCAACTGATCTAACAAATCATCTATCCACGGACGAGGGTACTTATTTTTTATGGTCACCTTATTTAGTTATCTATAGTCAACACACATCCTCAAAGTACCATCATTCGTGAAAACAAAAATAGCAGGCGCACCCCATGGAGAATTACTTGGTCGAATAAACCAAAGTATACACACCTCAAAGGATTAACCATATAGTTACTCACCAATATGCACATATATATATAACTATTATAAATAAAACATACGAGAGAAATTTCTTATCCCTTCTGGAGTAATTCCTCTAGTTGGACTTTCATCTCATCCAACTGCTTGGGAGCCAATCGATATCCAACTTTCGAAATCGGTGCTGCCCCAGGCAACAAGTCAATTCAAAATTCGACTCCTCTCGTGGGTGATAGACTGGGAATCTCCTGGAATACATCTACATAATCCTTCACCACCTCAACCACGCTAATATGTTTCTCTGATATATCCATAGAGTATAGAGTGGTCGTCATTACGAAGTCCCCACAAGGTTCACAAACGTGACTAACTCGCGGCAACCTTGGTGTATCTATCAAAACGGCGCGGCACAATCTATAATAACATAGTTTTTACCCAACCAATCCATCCCAAGAATAACATGAAAACTCTCAAAATTCATAACTATCAAATCTACGACAAGTTTTCGACCCATTAAAGAAATCTCAAAATTTCTACATTGCTCAGATAATGTGACAGTGCCTCCTATCTGTGTCTCAACACATATATGTTTGATAAGTGGCATAGTTTTAAGGTTTTCTTTTTCTACCATTAGACTAGAAATAAAAGAATGAAAATCACCATAATCAAATAATACTCGCAAGGAAAACTGAGTCGTAATGATACCTTCAACATTCTCTTACCCTAGTAAAACCGCAAATGCACGTGTTGGAGCTAGTGGGGTCTGTCTACCCTGCAGAGCACTTTGCCCACTAGGACAATCAAGAATGAGATGCCCTGGCCAGTTACATCTGTAGCATAACCTATCAATGGGAGCCTTCCCTCGCGGTGCTACAGGTGCCTGAGGTCGAGGAACATAAGGTTGAGGTTGCTGATATGGCCCTTGCAGGCCCTGGTTCTTAAATGTCGGTCTCTACCACAGCTTCCCTTGGGGCCTGAAGCAACCATACAGCTTGAAACATCCCTGGGACTCAACTCCTCCCTAGGGCCTCTGCTGAAACTGACCTCCAGATTGGAACCTCGAATGATACTGAAATCCAGGTCCTCGCTGATTCTGATCATATGGCTTATACTTGTTCTGCTCTCAATTCCCAGATGAACGCGAGTTTCTAAACGACTCACCTCTTGTGCTCTTCTCCCTAGACTCTCGAAAAGCAGCATTTTGCTCTTCGAACTTGAGAGCTAAGTCTAAAACTCTATCGAAGGGTTCTTTATCAAAGGGTAAAAGCGACTTTGATAAATAATGACCCAAACCCCTGATAAACTTCTGATTCTTATTGGCAGTAGTATCAACCAAGTACGGAGCATACCGAGTCAACTCATTGAATTTTGTCACATATTGGGTCATTGACTTTGTACCTTGCGTCAAACTAAGGAACTCTGCAGCTAGCTGAGATTTCACAGCTTCAGGTACAAACTGACAGTCAAAGTTAGACTTGAAAGTCTCCCAAGTCATAACAGTCGTATCCATGCTCTCCTCAATAGAATCCCACCAATACCAGGCATTACCATTAAAATTATGAGCAGCTAATTCTTGTTTTGAACCTCGGTCATTTGCATCCTATTGAATACGGTTTCACACTTGCGAATCCAATTCTCAACTGCAATAGGTTCAATCTCTCCATTAAATCTCTGACCGCCTAGATTCCCAAACTCCTTATTTCTCTTGGCAAACGGGTCACCATGATTATCCTGATGATTGTTTTGCACAACATGCACAAGTTGTCATCATAGCTCCCACATCCACCTGAACCAAGTTAGGATTTTCCCCCTGATCATTCGAACCGCTTGGCCCATTAGTGTCATTCCGCCCGTTATCACCATTCTACCCATTGGCACCATTCGATCGAGTGTTCGCCATTACATTTAGGGGTGGGCACGGTTCGGTTCGGTTCCAAATTTTGAGGAACCTAACTCGAACAGTTTAAAATTTTATCGGTTCGGTTCCTCTATTTTGAACGTTGGAACCGAACCTAACTCGAACCGTTTACAACGGTTCGGTTCCTACGGTTCCAAACGGTTCCTTGAAACAAATAATCTCATTTCATTAACCACCTTTGGTAGTTTATTGTCACACCGTGAATGAATTTATGTTCATCTTCATTTTGTAATGGGTCATTCCATGATTTCCATCCATTGTTGTTTTTGGTTGATCATTTGGTTTTTGATTTTATTACTTTACAAATAATTTGCATTCTAGGTTTTACTTTGATACAAAAATTCCAACTTCGATTTATAGTTGCTTTTTGTCATGTTGCAGAGGATGGGTGATTCTCTGTGGAGTTTATGTCGAGTCTTGCTGAATCAGAGTTGCTGCAAGGGTTTTTGTAGTTCCGATTCTATTTTCTCAAGGGACTTTGATGGTCAAGTACGGACTCAATTAGTCAATTGTCTCCTAGGCAGCAGGTGCTAGGTGTTTCCTTGCCATTTTGTTGCAACTCTTCTTTGTTAGCATCTTTGTATTTGAGAATGATGTGTGGGGAGGGTGATTGAATTACAAGTTATTTCTAGATGGGATCAATTTTGCATACCAGTGATCCGTTATTTTTTTTTTTTTTTGTGTATTTGTGATTTGTGAAAGTTGGGTTTATGATGGATGTTAACGTTGGCTAATTATATGCTGCATTTTCTTCCTTCAGTGCAAGAGGATGGGCCTTGGTTGGTTGATGTGGAGGGCTTGAATATGAGTTTGAATTGACCATGAGTCTGAACAATCTGCACCTTTGGAGATCTAGTCCTATTATCCACTGAATCATGGCCAGCTAATTCATGGAATTGGGGCCTTAATGTGGGAACTTAACAGTTTGACCAAATGTTTATCTGCTTCTTGAATTTGTAGCAATTAATTGTCTTACTTGGTCTGCTACGTGATTCTGGGCAAGGCTAGCATGGTCTCTTTTTTTCTTTGAAATATTGATTCCATCCTATCCAAAAATAAGAAATTGTGGCAGCTTAAGTACTCAAGTCCAAATGTAAGAATTGTGGTAAATCACCCCCTTTGCAGTTTTGTATAAAGAAGAGGAAAAATAAAAAAGAAGAGAAAAAATAAAGAATTTTCTATGTATAAATCACTCTATAACACATTCTTTTCTCACAGTATATCCTTCTTCACATGGACCTATAATGTATACAATGAAAAACTTAAAGAGAGCCAGGCGAATGCATAGATTTATGCACTCACGAGCCAAAACTGGATCAGTAGGACACAGCATGGCTGATCACTGATATCATGAAATCATGCAATGCAAAATATGTATCCATTAGCTAGTGACCGCGTCCTCGACGGCTTGGACCTGAATACGCTATTGTAAACAGGGTGCCTTCATTGATGATGTTCGAGAGAGTAGTTTGGTGATCCTTCAATTGCCTTGCATCTGCCATGGAAGAAGAGAGGATCAGGAAGAAAACAAGAGAATAGTAGAGTTTGCCTGAACCAACAGACTGCAAGTTTGCAAAACTGCAACAGTCCCACAAACAGCCACCATCATCATTTAAAGCAGCCACCCTGAACCAACAACAACAGTCGAGAGGGAGGGAAAGTGGAGAGATTATGCTCTGCGGGCCTGCGGCTGCTCTTCGCCTCTTCAACTCTTCGTGGTCGTGGTGGTTGTAGGTTGCTCGCGAGTCGCTGCCTGCTGTACGGGTGCGGCTGCTCTTCGCCTCTTCGCGGCTTCGCCTCTTCTTTTTGTTTGTCAAAGACTCAAACAGGAACAGCCCAACAACTATTCGCCTCTTTGTTTTCACAGTGAGGAAGGAGTGAGAATGTGGATCTAGGGTTAGGGTTAGAACTTAGAAATTAGACTATGGGTTACTTGGGTATATATATGCGGTTCAAAACGGTTCGGAACCGAACCGTTTTTAAAAAAAAATTGGAACCGGAACCGAACCGTTTAAGAACGGTTCCGGAACCGAACCGAATCGTTTAACATTTTTTAAAATCAGAACCGAACCGTTTGGAGTAAAACGGTCCGGTTTGGTTTGGAACCACGGTTCCTCGACCCGTTTGCCCACCCCTAATTACATTCAAACGAAAATAAATAACCGTTAATACTCAATAATCCAAACGACCATAATCCCATTTCCACACTTTCGATGATCACCTAGACCTACCCTAGATCTAAGCTAACCAAATGCTCTGATACCAAAATGTTACGCCCCGATTTTTAAACAACATAAAATAATAAATTGTCCAAAAATCGAGGCACGACCGAAATAAATTAAATGGTACAGTCATGAGGCAATAAATATAAAAAAACCTTCCACAAAATTTTTCCTCTCAAAATGAAGTCCACAATTATAAACCCAACCCACAATATAAATAAAAAATAATTTACATCTGATTGATTACCTAGGAAAAACAATAAACTCAAGATCTAACAAAACATGTCGAATCCTCAGCTGTCGCCACGCAGCTAATACTATCCTTGCACTCCAATTAACCTTGATAAGTCTCTGGGGCTACGCTCATTAAGAACGCACTGAAATTTGTAAAACAATATAAAATTCGAGTCAGTATATTAATACTGGTGTGAGCACACTTACAAATTATGTCACAACCAGATAATTAAGTATCCTTCAAAAAAAATATGCATTTCACCTTAAGGAAGACAGGTAGTTCCCATTCAAGAATCGAATGAGCGGTTAGTTTCTTCCTTCAAGGCTAACCTAATACGTGCTAAAATAATCCATACACATTTTCATGTTATGATCAATTCAAAGTTTTCTTTATTTTCCTAATTCTTAGCTTCTTTTCCACAATCGCACTCTCCTCTTGTGCCGAACACACCTTACCCAAGTGTGTTCCCTTGTCATCGAAGCCACTCAGAGCGTACATGACCCAAGTGGAGTGCCACATCAAGTGTCATGTTATCTAACCCGAATTTCGATACCTTGCAAGTGTTTCCTAAATATTACACGTACTACCGAACTTACATGGAACGGCATACTCGATATGCAAGCAAGTCTACATACCCAAAATTATATCACGTATACAAGCAAGTCTGTATACTAAAATAATTCCTTTTTTTTTTACACTTTTTTCGGAGTTGTGGAAAAGAGCATTACCAAGTATTTATATTTGTGAATAACAATGAGTATGAAAAGGTGAATAATAACACATATGAAATACATTGTAAATAACAATAACTATTTGTTTTAATTTACAGCAAGTGATTTAAAAAAAAAATTCACTGAAAATAACACCATGACTGCAACTTTCTATGGTGTTTAATAACTAGGTGGTATGTATTCTTGCCCCTTTTTTTATTAATATAATAACAAAATCTCTAACATGTATCTAGAATACATTGCTCACATGCATAACAAAAATATGAATACAACACAAGTATGTTGATTGACTGACTGTCCACAACAAAAGTCAAAATAACTCTATATGTCATTCAAACTGGCCCTTTATGATCTCGTCACCATTACTCAATTTTTTGTTCTTATGGATATAAGACTGTGATGGAATGACACCATCTGAAATTGATATATTAACAACATGTGATTCCTGAACAACACTTTGACACTTATAATTGAAATGCCATTAGCAAATATGAATAGCAATATACCCCACTTGTGAATACAATAGCAATATCTTTCAACAACTATCCTTTGTGAATTAAAACTTATGTTATGGTTTCTAAAATTTTCTATTAGTTATTAACTTGTTATTATCAGAACCTTGAGAAACTACAAGCTAAAGTGTACCTTCCATGTTGACCTATGGTCCAAAAAGATAACACTCTATTCTTATTCTCTCCAAAATAATTAATACACCCTGTATTGATAAATCATTCATACGTCTCTCTCTCTCTAGCTTTATTCTCTGACATATGAATAACCCATACAATCTGGTACGTATTTATGGTTTCAAAATCATCTCTACCCTTCCAAAACAAACATAAACGAGCACACTTGGAAGAAAGGACAAGATGGATGTATGGAGATTATTCGGTTTGTTCATTGTAAAATAGAGAACATATAGAAATAAAGATCAGAGATTAAACATGTAATAGAGTTCAACTCACCACTTTTATTTTAAAAATCCCAAAGTTGAAGAAATTTTTTCCTCTTCGCCTCATTTTCTTCTACGTAGGTCGTTTTTTCTTTTCTTCTGTGTCTGTATCCAAAAAGAAAAATGAGGCTAGGTTTTCTTTTAAATGAGTTTTTAATTAGTATTTTCTTAGCTTTAGCTAAACACAACTACCACTCCTCTTTTACCCACCACCAACCTAAATCTAGGTTCCAAATTCATATCATAAAAAATTTAAATTTTTGTAACTATTACAAATTAATAATTATTACCAATATATAAATATTACCAATAAATAAATATTATTAATTACTAAGATAGTAACATTATATTGGTAAGTGATTTGGCGGGCATTACAGTTCCAAGCCCAGTCCACAATAAAAGAAGAGGTACCATCCTCCGAAGAGAGAGCCTGGCGTAGATTGGCCGAATCACCAAAAAGAATACCACATTTCCACCGTTGGGATTGAATCAACATGAGTGTCGCCTCTCCTGCGAAGAATTCGGCCATCATGTTGTCCAAAACCTTACCAGAGATCGTACTTGCACACTAGCTAGAACACGTCCTCCAAGATCCATGGCTATAACTCCAAAGGAGCCCTGCTTTGAATTGTCATAAAAGCAATCGTCAAAGGAACCACACTAGGGTTTCATATAACACTACAAGTACATGCACTTGAAGCAATTGGGAGATGGAGTTTTCCCCTATCGTAGGACCATACTAAGGAACAACACACCCAAAACTTTGGTGTTCATTTCTGGTACAAATTTTTTATGGCACCAATTGGATAAATTTCCATGCTCATTATTCCATCAGACAAGCTTCACTGCAAATGTGGACTCCAATGCTTTGCATCACGAACCATTATTTTTGGGTCCAATCATAGTTGTTGAAAATTTAACTTGAGGTCTATATGATTAGCCATTTTTCTTGAGAAATGGAATCAATTTTTCTTGTTTTGAAGATTTCGCACTTGGTTGTGCAATTACTGACAGGACATTGATTCATGATAAGACTGTTTTCCCACTAGTCATGAGAATCCAAGTCCAAGGGGAGGCCTTGAAATCAAATTTACAATAACGAATTTTCAAGTCTATTTTCCGTGTAACCAAACAGACACTTGGTGTATATATGGTTACCATTTACAATGTCTCACCAAATCGGAAGTCACATCTATGGTAGCAACATGTGAAGCAGAATAACTCAAAGAACTCACATCTGTCGTCTTCTCATAATGGTGCAATCACATGGCTGATGTTTTTACTATAAAAGTTGTTTTTGATTTTATTTTCGAAATATATTAATGCTAGGGTACTGTAGGAATCACCATCTTCTGTTGCAGTTAATATTGCAAATGGCGAGATAATTTGGCTGGAAAAACTAGGCATACCAAACCAACGTAAGCTAATTAAACTTAGCAAAGGCATGGTGTGAAACTTATTAACAGAGGTATCATACAACTATTGGCGTGTAATGATATTTTATGTCCTAATAAAGAAAACAAATACTATCCACTAGATCCGCCAGAAAAACATTGCAATGGCGGATTAAAACACCACCACATTTGTAAGTGACAGAAAAAGGTTATTTCTGGCAAATAATTTGCTTAATCCGCCAGAAATACCTAAAACTAAAATTTGTACTTCTAGCGGATATAAGCTTCAGATTTGAATCAAATTCGACGGATATAAGCGCTAGATTTGAATCAAATCCTGCTAATATATCTGCCTCATCTTTCATAACTGGCGCTTATATCCGTCAGATTTGATTCAAATATGGGGCTTATATTCTCCACCAACTCTGAGGCAAATTTGGCACTTTTAATCAGTCAGATTTGATAATTTAAAAAAAATTATTAATAGTTATCCACCAAATCTGGCACTTTCAAATTTGATTAATTTAATTTTGGCAGTTGCTACGTGTACCCGACTATTTGGCTCGATTGCATTAACATACACAAAATTTGGTTGGGTACACCAAGCAATTTTTAAAAGCGAAATTCAAAAGATAAAGTTGGGGACATCGAGCCAACCAGTCGGATACACATAGCAACTCCCTTAATTTTTTGTACTTTTTAATAAAAAAAAATAATGGTTAGCCCACACAAATTTTAACCACTATTATTTAATAAAAATTATAAATTTTGTAATTATCTGCCACAAATGATTTAAAATTATATTTAATTACTAATTATCCGCAAGAAAAACTACATAAATATTAATTTTTATATACATCTTAAGGCTAGGCAAGTACGGGTAACCGGCCCAAAGTGTAAAAACCAAAAAATTCGGGCCCGTGTTTATGAGGCCCGAAACCGGACCGAGGTCCCGGTGAACCGAATTTAGGGTCGGATCAGATCTGAAGAATCTCATATCTGATCAAAGATCCGAGATCAGATCTGAACAAGATCTGAGAGTGTGGAATCCAAAATCGATCAGATCAAAATCTATCAGAGGAAAGAGGAAAGGGGAAATTGGAAGTTCTGGTCGTGTTCGAAATCGACCAGATCAAAATCGAAAAGAAGTCTTCGAATAAGCTAATCTTTTGAAGCGAGATCAGATGATATGAACAATAATGAAATCTCTTCGAATCATGAAATGGGTCATCAACCATCTTTTGAAGATCAACAAGATCCACCTCCTTCAGTAGGTGAAGTAGGTCCAGTAGACCTTGATTGTCTCTGGAAGAACCAAATGATTCCACACTCCAAAAAGAACCTCTGCTAATCAGGTTGAATCCCTTCATTGTCTTAGATATTGGCCTTGACGTTGTCGAAGATCTGCATCTTCCCGCCTCTTTCACTCTCTCTCTCTGGATCTCGCTTTGTATGTGAAGAAGAGCCCTCTGAATCTCACTTTGTATGTGGAAAGGGAGGAGGCGGAGAGGAATCTGCAAGCAGAGAGAGTCTACGAGTACTTTGTATGTAGAGAGGAAGGAGGCAGAGAGCTCACTGGATCTGACTTTGTATGTGGAAAGGAAGGAGGTGGCGAGTCACTGGATCTGGCTTTGTACTCTGGATCTCGCGAGGAGGCGAAGAGAAGAAGAGAAGGATAAGAAGAGGCAAATAGGAGGATGGGAATGAAACCCTAGAATAAGTTTTCTAGAGACTTATTAAGCCCATGATTTATATTTCATTTAAGTCGAGCCAGATCGGTTACCCGACAGGCTTCAGAAATGAAAACCAAGGCCCGGACCAGAAATGAAAACCAAATTTTTTATTTAATTAAAACCAATCCGAACCGACCCGATCAGTCTGGTTGTCGGTTCGGTCCAAATTTTTGGTCCTAAATGCCCACCCCTAATACATCTTATTCAAATCTTCATCCAAAAAACTGATGGTGCCAGGCATCCACAAAAAAAAAATAGCTTGCTATAAGTAAAATTTTGTAATTGTCTTTTTTACTATTATTTTAAAAATAAATACTTCCACGTATTCTATTCCACAAAGCTTCCTTCAAATCTTCCTTAATTAATTGCCAATCAGACTTCAGAGGAAGTTTACGAGGATCTCTCACCTCTGAAGTTATACACTTGACCAACACACTTCCCATGTTCATTAAACTCACAAGGTTACAAAGTTATACACGACCACGTCGTTTCCTTTGGGGCACTGCTACATACCCAATCACATATTTGGTTAGCTTTGTTCATTACACAATTAAATCAACACATGATATGATAGTCACAAAGTTCATTTTGCACAACCCAAAAAAAAACCAGTAGAGGTTCAACTATAATTGTCGTTCAATGTTAAAAGAGAAAGAGAATTGAATTCAATATGAACGGTTAAACAAATGAAAATGAAACAGTACGTTCAATATGAAATAGCTATAATAGTCATTCAATATACTAACGAGGGACTTTGGAGAGGAATACTAATGCTCCCTTCAATTTTATGCATCAATCAGTTCTGCTCAGTGTTTTAAAAAACGGCCTGGGCGGCCGCCTAGGAGCTAGGCGGTAGAGAGACGCCTAGATTAGTTGTTGGGCAGAGGGGAAAATCGGGTAGAGCGCCTGGGCGGGTCTAGGCAGTCTGGGCATTTTATTTTATTTTCCCTGATTGCAAATAACCAAATCTAATCGATCACTTCCCAATTCCCATCGAAATTTAGGTTTTGCAATTGCAAAACAGAAAAAAAGAAAATGAGAAGGAAAGAAGAAAAAGAAGAAGAAGAAGAAGAATAAGGGGAAGAGGAAGAAGAGAGGCTACAATTTCAGGATTTTCAACATCCATCAAAGGGGCTTCTTCACCAGAAACTTCAGCCTCCTCTGCGATCTGGAATTGCTTAACATCTTCCAACTTTTTTGCAGCCATTGAAGGGACTTCTTCACCTACAACTCTTCTGCAACCATTGAAGGGACTTCTTCGCCTACAACTTCAGGCTATGTTGTGCCCATTGAAGGCTCTTCAAGCATTTCCACAACCATCAAAGAGGCTTCATTATCAGCAACTTCAGGTTTTTTAAAGTCCATCAAAAAGGCTTCTTCACTAAAATCTTTAGGCTCCTTTTCAACGGTAGAAATCTCATGGGGAACAACAACTTGATGCATTTCTGCGCCCACAGTATGGGGTTCTTCAACCATAACTTCAGGCTTCACTGACCCTATCAAGGGGGCTTCGTCACCAACAACTTCAAGCTTTTTAGCATCTTTAATACTAACAACTTCGGGATTTTCTGCATCCATCAAAGGGACTTCTTCACCAACATTTACAGACTCTTTTACAACTTCTTCAGTCGCTTCGACCATGCCAAGGGCTTCTTCCCCCACAACTTCAGGTTTTGCTGAATCCATCAAAAGAGCTTAATTTAAGCTTTCCTGCAATCATGAAATCAGCTTCTTCAACTAATGTTATTATAAATTTAAGCTTAATTTTTCATGTTTATAAATTTGGCATATGTATCTTGACATTAAATTGGAAGTAATTGATAAAGTATTAATGTATTATGCTTAATTTTTGTAAATTATGAAAGTTATAATATAAAACCTAAAACTGCCTAGGCGCCCGCCTAGGCCTCTAGGCGCTAGGCACCTGCTCACTGCCTGCCCACCGCCTAACAATTTTTAGAACACTGGTTCTGCTAAAGAACAGAATCTGCTTCTACCCATACTTTCTAAATTCAAAGCTTTTACTTACTAGTACACACATGAATAAATTAACCTAAATAAGAAATTCACCCCTCAATGATGTAATATGCTCATTCATAGACTGCATTATAAACTGAAAAATCGAAATGAAATTCTATCAAACTTTCCAATTGAAAACCCCAAACACGTATCTTTTCTATGATAAGTTGGGAAAATGCAGTGGATTAAAAACATCATGAAAGGTCCTAAAATATAGGTTATTGCACCATCTAGGTAGATATTGCCTAACCAAATAATGTCGGTAGGAACTGAATTATTACTTTGAAAATAGTTGGTTAAAATCAAGGCGTCGTGTACACATTTGGTGCACAAAGCACACATCTGGTCATGTTAATTTGTACAACAAAGAAGTTGAAAATATCTGAGACTCGGATAAACTAATGGAAAAGGACAAACACTATAAGATAGTCATTTAAGAATGAGATTTTGTCTAAATTATAACAAGTGATTTGAACCAATGAAAGTGGTTTAGAAGTTGAGCCTAATTAACAGTCAAAGATGCAATTATAAAAATCTTGAATCAATCACAAAACCAAAACCACCTAAAATGTCAAAAAGTATTTTACCTAATCTAGATCAAGAACCAAACAAAATCCTAACCAATCAAAGACGGCACGGGATAAGCTTATGGATAAGAATACCAGCAATGAATAACAATGACCAATTAGAGAATAGTAAGGTACTTCAATCAAATGTCCCTGCAAAGTTGAAAGTTGAAAGTTATAGTTGTCCTGATGGGGTAGAAACAGCTTCAAGTATAAACAAGTAACATTAAGATAAACCATTTACTACTAGGAGAGATCTGACAGATAAATTTTCAGGAAATTGAAGAACTACGCCAAATGGGAACTGGGACACGAGCTAAATATGGATTACATCACATCACCAAGTGTGGCACCTGATATCTCGATTAATTATTCAAACAGTGCCAAAAAAAAAGGTTTCTGCTCCTATACTGAAATAAACCATTCAAACACTTTTTACACAAACTTTTGTATCAGTGAAGTGCACACATTAAGGAGATTCATGAAGTAGTGAAGATGATTTCATGGAAATTCTTACTAATTTGTTGCAAACACTTTTCACTATGTTTTTTACCCAATCGAAACAAAGAACTACTTGAATCACTATGTAGGAACAGAAATACAAAAAAAAATCAGAAACACATATACACACACACTTACTCGCTGCCATTCAAACCAAAATCAATCCGAAATGCGAATTATGCAAAAGAACAAACCACAAACAAGTAAATAAATAAAAAAAAATCGAGCCTAAATCTAAAGATTGCGGGGTTCAAATCGAGAAGAATAAATAGCTTACCCTCTTCGTCTTCTTCTCTTTCCCTTTGCAGCTCGCAGGGTTCTCTTCCTTTTCTTCTTCTCTTCAGTCTTCTCTTTCAACACATCAGAAATCGAGCTGGAGAAAAGAAGAAAGTGAGTTCTGGAGTTTCTAAGAGATGGAGAAAATAAGAAATTGTGAAAGACGAAGATGAGTTACCTCGGCCGAGTCTGGATGGCAACGAATGTCGCGGTGGTGCAAGGCAACCACGCCACTACCATGTCACCAGCGTGACTTCTGAATTGAAAACAGAATTGGAATTATGGAAAGGCAGCGACTTACAACCCGCACCTCCAATTCCTCTCCCTTATACCATTTTACTCTCTCACATCACCTACTTACTTTCTTACACCATCATACTCTCACACCACCTATATAAACCAAAACCCAACATTTTTTCTCCCTCCCTCCATTCAAATCGAGAACGTTTTCCTCCCTCTCCCACATTCAAATTTCTTCCAAATCTCTTTACACACTCAAATCTCTTGCAAATCTTCTTCATCTCCCTCTAAAATCTCTCAAAATCTCTTCAAAATCGAAACCCTTAAAGTCTCCAAAACCTAAAAGCTGAAAAGCACATTGCTAAGTTCGAAAATCTCTTGCAAAACGATTCTCTCTTGCACTCAAACTCTTCGGCAAGCGAGTTTATCTTTGGGTTGAAGATTTTTGTTTGGATTGTATGTGAAACATTCATTGTTTGCTTTTGTGTATTTGTTTCCATGTTTAGAGTAGAATTATTTATATTTTTTCTGCAATAATGTTGAGATATATAACGTTGATATTTTTTTAGGGCTCTAAATTGGTATTTTACTTATTAGAATGTAGAGAGATAAGATATATAATGTTGTTTACATCCAAATTGGCTATAGTATTGCTTTAAAATTAATAGAATATTGTACAATTGTCTTAAAATATTTGTTTCCTTTTATTTGAAGGTTTATCATGTCGTCTGTTGGTGGGAATGATGGAGGTGATAGAGGTAGAAGACGACCCATGCCAGTGTCTGCTCAAAAACAAAGAGCAGAAAATAGCAAAGAAGTAGTAAAAGAACGAAAAAAATTAAGAAATGAACAAAATATGGACAAATAAGTAAAGAGGAATATGAGAAATGAAAAAATGTGGATTCAAATAGATCATCAAGAAGCATATAGACGAGTAGTTTTATCCCAAAGTCAACCCCAATCACAAGGGCAAGGAGGCTCAAGTGGTGCGGACATTGGACATCAAGATGAGGAGTTAGAGGATGAAGCAGGGGATGAGGAAGAAGCAGGTGATGAGGAAGAAGCAGAGGAATAAGATGAAGCAGAGGAGAATGGTAACAAAAAAAAGTCAAACGAGATTCTTATCCCGGTGGTCCTGTGGATTGTTCTACATTAGTTGATTACTATGGCCATATTTGTCATGTCAGCTGAGATGGTGGGCCGGTAAGTCAATATTTTAGTTGGTTAAATTATATAACCACGTTATTTATATATATTTGGACAGTGAATTACTTAATGTACATGTTTTCTTATATTTAGGAACAAGGAACATTGTGGTGTCGGCATCAATATAGGAACTTCATGGATTGAGATTTGAAAAAAATAGTCGAGAGATGTAAAGAGAATGGTCTACGATAGTGGTCTGTATCCCTTGATTAAATATCATAGGGTACATCCTGATAATGTGACAATTTGTGCTTTCACGGAGCGTTGGCAATCTGAGACCAACACTTTTCACCTACCCTTTTGGAGAGATGACCATCACCCCGGACAAAGTCTACCGTACAACTCATTTGTCGATTCTTGGTAAATCGATTATAACGACGACTTTAGTGATGGTAGATGAATGTTTTACATTATTGGTGGATGGTTTAAGGATTGAAAGTAAATAAGTAAAGACCCATGTAAAGAAGCATAGGAAATCTGTGGAAATGAGATTTATTCAGGACCACTATTGTAGACAAGCCACGGACGCTGATTCTCTTGAAAGGAAACAACAAGTGTGTAGGGGTTACTTGTTGTATCTTCTGGGTATGACTCTATTTGCCGATAAAAGTGAAACAAGGGTTCATATTGAATATTCGAAGATGCTAATTGAAGTGGTTGATGTTAACAAGTATGCATGGGGCGTAGCAGATTTGACATTCTTGGTTCGTCAATTGGGCGGCGCTAGCAGAGAGGGAACAAGGCAAATTGCTGGATATTTGCCTCTTTTGGGGGTATGTTTTGAAAATAAAAAATTAGTTATCCTCATAACATATAAGAATTTCATAATATTTGTTTATGTTGTTTTCATTTATAGGCATGGATATATGATCACTTTACATTATGAGGTAAAGCAAAATTGCCATGGGATGCTAGACACCCTACCATAGCTAAGTGGGAACCCCCACAAATTCTAGGGGTTTTGGACAAACAAATCATCACTATTAGGAAGCTTCTCGATGACATGTCTTCTGATGAAGTAAAAATGCATATTTAAGTTAAATAATATTTTTGTATTTGTCATGTATTAATTATTCAATTATTATAATTCGCATGTACTTTGGGACCCTTACGTGAATTCCAAGAGAAACACTCCCCTTCATGGTATATAATTCGCATGTTTGTTATGCCTTGAAATATAAGAACTCTATCACCCGATAGAGTTATGAAACAAATGAGAAAGGTACAAGTCATCCCAGTTCAACCAATCTAAGCCAAAAGGAATAATAGAGTTCAATCCGGCAAACACTATTTCGTCCAGTATGAGGTATTAGCTTCGTTTGCTCGAATGTTGCAGTATATTGTCGTGCCACCTAACCAACAAGGTGCCAACGTGAAGCTTCCATGGGATAGTGAGGTAAATTACTTGAACTGGTTTCACCGCATTAGCCATCCCTTCGTCCAACCACCGAACAAGAGGATAAGTTTTCCCCTAATAAGACATTTGTTTCTTTCAAATAAGAGGGTAAGTACACACATTTTACCTTTATGCATTTTCAAATATTTACATGGTTTGCACTAAAATCTAATGTTTTACTGCAGAAAATTGCCATTTTTCATGCTCGTGACTTGATCAACGCCTCCATTGAAGAAGGGTGAACGTCAACAAGTTAATTTTGCTTCGCCGACAAAATAGAATACGAGATTTGCTAGATGAAATGTCTATGCCCGTTACTGTGGAACAAGCGGAAGAAGAGTCTGACGTACGTACTAGTGTTGACAGTTGTGAAATTGGTGGTGGAGGAAATGAGCGTCGAACCAAGTCGAGACATGAACAAAATTCTATGTTCGGAGGCGATAAACATTTTGTTTTGTTCGGTTAATTATGTTCTAGTAAAAGATTATATGTTCTTTTGTTTTGTTCATAGTGTATTCATGGTGGTGGTGGAATTTTGTAAACTAAATATTTATATTTTTATTCAGAGCTTGTTACTTAATTTTTCTATTTAAAGCTTGTTACTTATGTATTTGAGTTCAAGAGCAGGGTGAGTTTTAACTTTCTTAAAAACCATCACAAGTCTCAATCCACAACTGCGACTTCAACAAATTAGTATCAATTCAAACAAGAGTTAACAAGCTAGTAATTTAGAAGTCGGCTCAAAAGCCCAGCAGAGGTTCCAACTTAACTCTTAACTCTTACCAGGAACAAATCAATCTCTATCGGTCCTTTGTAACAAACAGAAGGTACTCTTAAAAGAATCCATACTACTTCAATGGCAGTTTCTCCATGAACAACTATAGCACCTACATACTGATGTTCTAATGGAACAAGTACATTCACATTTTGCTTCTCAAACTGCAACACTCAAGTACCCCAATCAAACACAAGTTTAAGAACAAAATTTCAGAAAAGCCATTTCCTAAGATTAAAACCAAGTTTAAGAACAAAATTCCAGAAAGTTTTGCAGGTTTTTCCCCTGTTCGGATACTTTGCATTGTCCATTGCGAATAGAACATTTTTTTGAAAATTTTGTACTGTTCGTTCTATTCGCAATGGCTAATGCGAAGTATCTGGGATACTTCGCATTATCTGCTACGAAATCAATTTTTTTTGAAATTTTTAGTCTGTTCGCATTCGGCACTGCGCATGATCCTGGTTAATGCGCATTCCATGCTGCGAACTGAAATTTTTTAGAAACTTTTTTACTGTTCGCAGTGCGCAATGCGAAATATCAGGGTTACCTTGCAATGCAAGCTACGAACCAAAATTTTGTTTTGAAATTTTTTCCTATCACATTCAGGAATGCAACTTATCATGTTTTCTGCGCATTCTCTAGTGCGAGTTATCCCACATGTTTCACAAGGTGGGCTGCGAAGTATACCACATTAGACGCATTGCCCACTGTGATGTTTCTGATTTAATGCGCATATGCCATTGCGAACAGTACAAAATTTGAAAATTTTAGTCCTTTCCGTCGTGGCCAATGCAAGAATAGTGGGCACATTGCCCACTGCGGACAGACCCTAAAACCCTGGAATTGTTCTGATAACAGAAAATCTTGAAGTTTTTCAAATTAATTCAATTTTAAACTTAGTTTTCTAATGTTTTTGAACTAAAACCTCGATGTAAAAGTTCCATGGGCTTAGATTGAGCTTACTTGTCACATGTTATACGGTCATAGAGGGGTTTCCAAGTTAAAGAAATCCTCATGTCCACCTCTTTTATATGATTTGTATTTGATGATTTTTTCATCTTTTCGCATAGTCACATGAAAATAATCCTTATTTTGATCTCGCATTCTCGCATCATACATAAACAAAATTTCAAACTAATATGAGTTAAATTCCATATAATATATTAACAAATTCTCGAAACATACAAGTCTTCCATTAACAAAAAAAAGGTTACTTTTCTAACAAAACAATGTTTCGACTTTCATTTACATTTGTCATTTACAACTTTTCATAACAACATGGTTGGCAAAATACAATATGTGCATCAGTCTATGGTCACCACCTCGTTCAACTTTTTCTCGTTCTTCTTATTCTTCTCATTAAACTTGTTCAGCATCGTCGCACCAATACCGAGTTGGACCTCGAAACTACTCTTCAACAAGCGGACCGAAGGAAATATTTGACCCGGCCAGGTTGGTATTGTAGAGGGCAATATTGGGTTTGGTTGCATATGAAAGACAATATAGTGACTGCTCTGAGCCAAGTGTTCCATGAAACATACACGTCCTGAGTCAAAATGTGGTGTTGGGTTAACATAGGGAAAACAAGTCGTGATTTGGTTCCCATAACAAACAAAGACGCATTGGTAACGGGTTGCTGCAAGATCTAACATGTCGGGGGTCCATAAACCAACTTTCCCTATCTATCCACACCTGGTTTTTTGGAATTACTAAAGTGTCCTTCACAACCTTTACCCCTTCCTCATGCCACATTGCAAGCCACAACTCTGCATTACACTCAAGCTCCATCAGTAACTCTTTCCGCACTTGTTTCCAATCATTTTCGTCATCATATTGAAGGAATTTGGCAATGCATTGGAAATCACAATTTTCGTTGCCTGGGACATTAACAACGTCGTAAACATAATCTCATATCCAAGACGAAATTTGCCGCATCAATCTATTGTTATGAATTATCAGCTTCTCCTTTTTTATTGACACTTTCTTACTCTTGCCTTTCATTTCTTCTTGTGTCATGGCATATTCGTGACCCGAGGGATCTCTTTTAGTGGACCTCTCATGCTTAGCCAACTTCTTCTTTTTCGGTCTCCCTTTTTCCAGCCAAAAGTGTTAATGGTTCAACCATGACACTATCACCCGGAGAAGTCAACTTGATAAGCTTCCTCTTAATAACAAACTTCTAATCAAGACTTGACTCATTGAACCTATTCACAAGGGAGTCGAACACTGGGTCTATAATTACATTGCCACATATAAGAATAGGTGTTGTGGGAAGCTGCAGCCAATACTTGTCTACGGTGCGTACTGAAATTTGCCCTGTGAGAGTTAGATAACCTGTAAGTTCATGAGCTTAAGGTAATCCATGCGTCATTCGAAGCGCACAACCACACTTTATAGGGTCAACCCCAACACTTTCACATCTCCGAATTTCTACATTTATCAAATCAATTGCCCTGCACACTCGCCACCGACCCATGAAGTAACGAAAATCGAGTAAAGTTATGTTCAAACTTCACCTTGGTCAAACTATACTGGAATGGCGACTCTATCTCAATTAGTTGGACTTTGATCATTTCATGTATCTTTTTCCAAACATTAAGGAATGTTCCTTGGGAGTTTTCCAACGAGTGCTTCAACTTCGAGTGTGCACCTTCAACTCAACCCGTTGTGCATTGTCCAAAATGCATAAATTTATCCGTCCATGCATAGACAAAATACTCCTTATGGGGATACCAAACTGTCTTGAGATATTCCAAACACTTAGGGTATTTTTCCTATCTTCTATCAAACTCAATTGTGGCCTTGTTCCATTTATCTTATGAACTTGATCTACACAATTCTAAAAATGAAACAATAAAGTCGGTCCACTGGTCATTGTCTTCAAAGTGCCTCTTACAATTTTCTCATCATTTGTATTGATGTGCCATGTGCACAATAATCTCCTTGCCTTGGGGAAAACTTGCTCAATAGCCTTGATCAAAGCTAGTTTTCTATCAGTCACAAACACGTTTGGCAGGTTGTCTAGCTCGAAAATTCCTGCAAGCTTCTCCAATGCCCAAGCATAATATTTTTCCTTCTCATAACACATGAAATAGAATGCAACGTTGAAAGTCTTCCCAGTCGATGTCACACCAACAATCTCAAACAACGACATCTTATAGCGGTTAGTTTTATACGTGCAATCCATAAGCATTACTTGTGGAAAACACTTTGCCAACTGAATAAATTTAGATGGGCCCAAAAAATGTTGGTGACTCTATTCCCCTAATCAACAAAATGTCACTCTATGTATTTGTGCTCCCTCAACAACTGTAGAGTATGTTGCAGATGGTATTGGTCGTGGAGTGTCTAAGGGTCGAAATGCAAATGCTATTGGATGTGGAGTGTCAGGAGGGTTATCCTTTTTTTTGCTCTACAGGCTATCATTTAGTTTCATGATAAATTATGGAGCTTGATGTAAATGACCGGAATCGATGTCATAGATACATTCTTGATAATTGTGATGAAGTAATTTCGTTTTGAAGGTCAGAACATAGATTTGGTTTCTTATTGTTTTATCAATTCTTAAATCTTATAAATTAATCATGTACATCTTGTCCTAATCTGATAGGCAACATGGGGACTTCTTGAAAAATAAACATTGAAGGGAAAAAGTAATAGGTGACAAATCATGGAGCTAAGTAAGAAGGAATTTCTTGAATGGTTAAAAGAATATGTGAATTTTATTTTGTTTGGTTTACATCTTAATCTTTTCGAGCATGCAATGTAAATTTATATCATGATTTTTCTTATCGTAGGTTAATGCAA
This sequence comes from Berberis thunbergii, assembly GCA_003290165.1. Lineage (NCBI taxonomy): Eukaryota > Viridiplantae > Streptophyta > Magnoliopsida > Ranunculales > Berberidaceae > Berberis > Berberis thunbergii. The sequence goes on along the minus strand of QNQO01007447.1, from coordinate 218,771 downwards.
GATGTCATGTCTATAATACGTTGATATCTGAAGACTTGCATTAGCTCGCTAATTATTCTCGTAGACTTGTGATCAGATATAAGAATTACATTGTCAATGGTTTCAAATTTCATATAAAACCTGTGGGTGAGAATCGTAAGAATCAGAATTGTGTTGTAATGATACTTGCAAGTATTTCGAGTAAAAATGGGAAAATGGATTGTTATGGAAAAGTCATAGACATATTTCAACTTAGATATTATGGTCTGACCGACAGAAGGTAGGGGTTGAATTGTGATATTGTTTAACTGTGATTGGATTGACAATAAAAGTCTTAGGGGTATGAAGATAGATCATCATGGATTTACCTTGGTGAACTTCAATCGATTGAGATTTAAGGAAGATCATTTCATACTACCTTCACAAGCAATACAAGTATTTTATGTTGAGGATTCGACTAAAAAATATTGGCATATAGTTGTTCTGATGCGGTTGAGGGATTTATTTGATGTATTGGAGGGAAAAGATGCAATTGATGATTATACCATATCAAATTTGGATCATTAGGTACTTGACAATAAAGATATGCAAACAAGAGCAGACGTGGAAAATACATCTTTTGATATAGCATTACCGTTGGTTAATTCATCAGTTGACAAAAAGATAAATGCTAATAATATGGAGGCTTAAATTAGTGTTTTTTTTAAATTAAGAACACCCACGTAATACTATTTTGAATAGTGGAGTTTTTTACGTAAAAATAAATATATGTGTCAATCTTTTCCTTTTGGTAGCAATTATGTTTTCTTATAGTTAGCATAGAATATATGGACGAGCGTTTGATCAGCATGGTGAGCATTCTTCTGAGGAGCATTATCTACATAAAAAAAATCCTTATTTATAGCATGTCAAAAAGCTATCACTTGATATGATAGCATTAAATGTCATGCTGTGACAGCCCCCATTATTAAAAGTCTAGCCTCTATGATAGCGTTTTTTGTGCGCTATTAAAAATATATTTTTAATAGAGTTTCTTTTAGCATTGTTGTAACACTTTTAATAGCACTTAGAATTTGTTGTTGTATAATGTTAAACGTTGTTACAACATTTTTAGAGTGTTGTAAAATTAATTATCCACGACACTTTAAATGTGTACGACATTTTTTTAACCCATTTGTTTTTAGCTATGTTGGTATTATTTGCAATGTGGTAGCCACTATAGCATAATCCGACAACATAAAAAAAAAGGCAACAGTAAATAGAATCCAACAATGTAAGAAAATCCTTATTTATAGCATAATCATATGAGTTTAATACATAGTAAACTAAATAAATCTCATTAGTTATTACAAAACATTTAAACATAAAATGAAGTCATTTCTTCAAAGTACATATATAAACTCATTTTTCCAGTCATTTTCTTCAACTTCATCCTGCCAAATATGACCTCATAAAACAGACCAATTAACTTTATAATATCAATACATCAAGTGCAGCAAAATTGAAGTTTCAAGTTTCTTTAGTTATGTGGCATGCCCCATTCTTAAAACAGATCCATCAGGTAGTACTAGCATTTGAGAAGATTGAAATCATGCATTGTATAAAGAAAGAGTTTCCAAGGTCTTCCTTGTCAAAAACGAGAAACTCAATTTTAAATTATTAGAAGTAGGCGAAAAAATTTGTTCATTGGTGCAAACCTAGAAACTGCCAGAAAGCCAAAACATACCAGTCATCTAGTACACAAATAGACAAATAAAATAAATTAACATAAGGATGAAATAGGTAGAAATACATGAGTTTTGGCAATATATGATGTAGTTTACTTGTTAATATGTATTGATAAAACGTGCAACAACAAACAAAAGCGAGAAGCAATATACCCGCATTTGAAATTGCAAGGTAGACACATTCTTTTCCTATGTTGTATGCCCCAACGACAATAAGGGTTGTGGGCTGCTTCTTGAGACAACTTCTAGTAGTTTGGAATATTCAAGCTTCCATCCACCTACCCATTCTTCATCTTCTTCTCCACCAAAGCCCTAGAATTCGAATATGATTCATTGGGCTTCTTTACCCCCCCCCCCCCTCCGCCAACATTTGTTAAAGACCTGTTTAAGCGAAAACAATAGTTTTTAGTGCACTATGCATTAAAATCTATGGCTATCAAAGAAAATAAGGAAAAAAAAAATAAACAACTTCATATTTGATATTCACAAATGAAACAAACCAGTACCCCAAGCATTTCTTTCGATGGTAGATCCAAATGGTTGGTTGGTTCATCCAAGACTAACAAAATAGATGGTTTTACCATGAACTTACAAAACGCCAGTCGTGCCTACTCAATAAGTAAGCATGAAATGGTTGAGATTAATAAGCGTCATGTTAAACTGGGAGGAACTTATATGATGTACTGCCCAACTGTCATTAGTATCTGTGGCTTTGGCCTACTTATATTTTCTTACAACCATTAATAAAGTTATCCGTCAACTCGCAAAATTATTAGCTAATAAATTAAACAAATCAAACTATACTATCTCAAGCTACAAAAACAACTTGAACTTACTATGAGTATGCAATGTTAAACAATTTGTCCTTTAAGAATCCCTCGGAAGAGATCTTCTGTGACAGACTTGAAAAAATAAGCAAATTTTGAAAGTCAACATAGATTATTCTCATTCGTTTGTGAATCATTGTTCGAGCCAAAAACTTTTTTTTTTTAGAAAAGAAAAAAATTCTATTGTTATGATGGACATAAATACTTGCATGTATATAAAATTAGTAGGAAAATGAATAATTGTTTTTTCATATATTCCTGTAGAATTGTATATTAAATGCTCAGTGGGAAATCCTGGTCAGTTAGAGCAATGGCTAGTTTGAACTCACAAAAGATCATAGTACTTCATATTGTAAGAAAGGATATGAACTTCAAAGTAGAAAATCTAGTTTGAATTCACTACATGGTGGAGTAGACACTTCTAGCTGCATATGAGCATCGCTTAGGTGTTGCATTACATCTTTACTTTTCTTAGTTGAATAAAAGGTCCTTAACAATAGTGAAAGACATAAATATCAACAACTTTACTTCCATAGATCCTATCCATTTGCCGATAGTATTTTTTATAAATGTGCTATAAAAAGTCAATTTTGAACGACTTAGAAAATAAAAAAAAGCTATAGTAAAATGGCGGGCATTTTGGCGCTCCCAAATTATTTTACATTTCGCGACTTTATCTCTCCTCTCCCCCCATTCAGTACACTAAACCTAATATAGAACGACTCTTGCTCGCCTCTCTCTGCTCGACCTCTTGCTAGCCTCTCGTCTCCTTCTTGCTCGCCCTATTTATGTTTGCCCTTTCTTTTTCTCTTGACCGCATTCTCTTCATGTAACCAGCCACAATTCCATCTCGCAGTCACCAATAGACCAATCACACCACCTAAGATCTCTGCACGAGGTACTTTCTTTTCTCTGTTTAATCTCAATTTCTTTGGGGAATCTGCCCTACTCTAGCAGCGGAAGAAGATGAAAGAAACCCTGTTGAGTAAAGACAGATAGAGGAATGGCGTCTGTTGGTGAACCCATCTCCATCTTCTAAATCATCTTCATTTATCTCATCTCATTCAGAGAGATGTAACGAAATCGGGGGCGGAGAAGAAGCGAGGTCTTCAAGCTGCAGCTTCACAACCAGAGATCTCAACAACGACACTCCTCCGAGAGTTTGTTTCTTCCTTTCATCCAATTCATTCATTTCTTGTGCATTTCTCACATTTCTGAATCTTTATCTGATTTCAATTTTGTAAAGATAATGGGGTTTCTGTGTTTGATCTTGTAAATAGTTCAAATGGGTGTTTTCCTTCAAATTTGTTTCAACATGCTTATTCATTTCTACACCTATTTTTATTTTTATTTTGCTTATTTGCATGATTTTTGTAGCAAAATCATTCCCAATAGCTATTTTTATTGAGCTTCATAGTTGAATAAGATTCCTAAATTTCCATGCATCATAATCCCTAAATTTAATACCCTTTCACGCCTTAAAACCCTAGCTTCCCCACCTTCCCCTTTCGTTAATTGAGTTTCATCACTACACAAGAATGACTACTACTTCTCTAGATGAAGAAACAGTGAAGAAAGTCATTCATCAGGTATAAAAATAATCCAACCCTTTCTCTTATTTTCAACAGTAGAACCCTCTTTTCTTGTGTTTATTAGGTTCAAAACTTGTTATTTGTTCCAGGCTGAGTTTTATTTCAGTGATAGCAATCTCCCCAGAGATGGGTTTCTAAGGAAATCGATCAAAGAGAGTAAAGATGGAAGTATCCTTGATTTTGAATTTGAGTTCAATCTATTGTGTTTTAGTTAAAGTTGAGATTTTTATGATTAGTTGAGAAATATGTATTTGTTGTTTTCTATAATGGAGAAAGAGCAAATAACAAAATTTCAAAGATATGTGAAGCTTTTGGTGCAAACCATTATCCATATACAGATGAGATTGGCAAACAGGTACAGATGATCACATAGATGTTATTTCAATATCTACATATGTATGGATTTGTTTTTTATGACTCGTACTTTCTTTCTTAAAGCCATTATAGTGTTTTCACTATGGAAATTCATTGTTTGTGTGTTACCCCAAACTCATCTTAACTTAAGCTGAACCAAATTTACAATGTGCTACCCAAAACCCTTACTTGCATGCTATGCACACTTTGGAGTATTGTAACAACACAGTCTACACCCACGTAACCACACAAGGAGTGATGAACCACATAAATTTCTTCCAATGTAATGCTTTTTTTCCGTGTCCTGAATTAGGTATACGTATACTGTTATTATACTAAGCATATAGTCAACATCCATGATTTTGTTTATATGAGGCTACAAGATTTTATTGAATTCTTCTACTTTGTCATTGCATTATCCACAGAGAATGAAAGGATTTTAATTATAGACCGAAAATCATTAAGATGACTTCAGAACTTGAAGGTAGAGAAGATAATGATGTTATTGATGAGTTAAACTTACCTCAGTTTTTTGCTGCAAATATACCTAAGGTACATGATCACTTGTTCTTTGACCTTATAGCTCAGTATGATCAGGAATCTTCAATATTGTACCATTGCTTGAATTTTTAGGATAGCTATATTTGGTCTTATATATCATTTTAATTGTTTAGAATGCATGTTGTCGCAGATAGAAAGTTTACCCAATGACACAAGCTTCTTGGGTACCAAGTATGGATTTAAGCACGTTTTAAATTAAAAGTTCAATGTCATGTTTATTGGTTTCAATTAAAATGTTACTTTAAACTAATACGACGATCTCATATTTTGTCTCAATTATACTTTGTCAAACAAAGATGTAAGTAGTGGTGCAACACCGTAAGGAAGCTATTCCTTTTAGTTTGCATGTACTTTTTAACTCTATTTTAGTATGCCCATGTGATTATTTCAAGGACTTATCAGATGGTGTGTTGGATGCCTTACACCTTTATGTCCAGGATACTAAGTTTATATTCAAATCATAAGATCAAGATCATTTCCCATGAAATTGCATTGCATCTGATCTACATTCTCTATAATTGTATAGGAGATAGCTCTCTATAAATGTGAATATAGCTACTTGTGGGATGATCAAGTTATGAATTAATTTAATTGGCCTTATTTGGGATGAAAATATCAATGAAAAAGCCACCGATTACAATTCTTGGCTTTAAAGGTTGATTTAGAAATTCAGTTAGTTTGAAATTGCCTTTTTTTGTTTATATATTTATCTATTTTCTTAGAGTATTTTCCTTTCTGGAAAATGTAAAGTTTATATTAATTGATGGATTTTCTCTGCCCTTTTTGCATTTAATTTGATAAATTTCTATTTCTCCATCACTTTATTGTTTGCTTGACAAAATGTGGATCTAAAGCATAGAAAAAGGAAGTAATGGGTATCTTTGAAGAAGTGCTTGACAACATAAAAAATGATGTATGGGATGAAGATGATTTAGAGGAACCACAAGAAGATAGTGGACCTAAGGACTCGCCTTTAAAGTTAACGGGATCATCAGCAAGCAAGGAAGGAATGGATGAAAATATAAGTCAGAAGAAGGGTAAAGCATTAATTCAATACAAAAGGGTACCTAGAGAAAACCCTGTCAAACATCAACATCAAGGTATTCTAGCTTTGACATTCTATGTGGTCATGCGTGGTTACTTGTATTAAAGTCATTGCATTCTCATTTGAGATTCTTATATCTTATTCGGATGCAGAATAAAGTATTAGTGTCTGAGTGTTGTTCTTTAAATTTAGAGTTGATAGGATCATGTATTTCATGCTTTTAGATATTCTCCCCTTTGGTACCATGTTTAATGATGCATCTTTTTCATAGTAAAGCATATTTTGTGCATGTCTTGTCTGGAAGTCGTTAATTTCCCAATTCTTGAACTGCATTTGTTTAAGAGTCTCTTTCCCTAATATATTAGGTTTTTTTCTTTTTCTTTTTCTTTTTTGCATAAGATATATAGTCAGTTTCAGTTGCAGCGTGTTGTAATTTTTATGCCAGCATCATTTAAAATTCTCATGTCGCCGTATGAACTAATACAAAGAGAGTGTTAGTGTCCACCATGTGTCAAGTGTTTGAGTATTTTGATCTTTAAAGACCATAATAGCCTTTTAGACTAGTCAGGTACTGTATAGTGTTGAGTACAATCTTACAACATCTAAAATAGAGATGGAAGTATCCATCTTTTCTAGTGGTTTATTATGCAATTATACAAAGGCTTCTTTTCTATTCAACCTGCAAGAAATCTGTTGGAAATCTATTTTGACATTAGGAGAAGACGAGCTTGAGAAACAATCTAGCAGGGACGAAATGCTTCCTTTCCTCCATCAATATCTGGGAAAACTGAGATCTGAACCAACTGTAAGTTTTGGTGGATTATCTCTTAGTTGACTCTTTCGCTAACAGAATCTCATAATCTTCATTTATTTTCTTTTTGGTATTGCAGTTCAATATTGCTAATGGCATCAAAGAGCTTGGTACGTTCTTATTTTGCTTGAGACAAATGCCAGTGATGATAATCTCTGTTTTAGCGTGACGCTGCAGCCAATGTGCATTCTATGTGATGTAGTAGATAAGGAAAGTTTATTTTTAAATTTCATTTTTCTTGTACAGAACACCATTTTGGGATGAATCTAGAGAATAGAGCAGTAGAAGTGATCTGTATCATATCAGAAATGCTTAAAGAGTCTGAAAACAATGATGAAGAGCCTAAGGAGGATACTGAGAAGGCTAAAGATGGTGTAGCTGAACCAAAAGAAGATATTGATAGACCTAAGGACTCACCTTCGAAGCCACAGGGATCCGCAAGCCAAAAAAATGGAGTGGATGAAAAGAGAAGTCATTTGAGTGGCAATGCATCCTTTCCATGCACTAGGGTAAAAAAAAGTGCAGTCAAACCTAGAGCAACGTCTATAAAACATCAACATCAAGGTATGCTAGCTTTTATGTTCTATGTTGTCATGCTTGGTTACCTGTATTAAGGTCATTCCATTCTCATTCGAGATTCTTATAACTTACTTAGTTATAGAATGAAGTGTTTTGTTCTTTTGTGTAGAGTTGAGGATCATGTATTTCGATATTTTAGATACTCTTCACTTTGCTACTTTGTAATTGATCATGCTAAATTGCTAATCTTATTCATAGTAGAACATGTTTCGCGAATGTCATATATACTTGGAAATCTTTTTAAGCACTAAATATTAATTATTTTCAATTGCAGAATGGTGTTATTTTTGTTACGATCCTTCTGTACATTCCAGGGAGTACTTGATGCACTCCATGAAATATTCTTGACTGGAAGATATGTTCTAAGTGATGCTTTGGAGAGACGCAGTTTCAGTGGGTTATCTTTTTGTCAACCCTATCCTGGAAGAGAATCTCCTGTTTCTTTATTGCAGGATGATTTTGCTGTTATCTTGACTCGGCTTGCTATTCATTTTTAATTTGATAAGATTGCAAATGATGGTAAAATCTAATTTACCGTGGCATTGCAGACCCAGTGTATTATTTGTTTGTTAATAATAAAGATAAGCTTATAATTTTTCTGTCTTGCACAGAAAATCGGCGAAGTGGGGACATAGTTGTATTTATATCATGAAATAGTTGCGGCCAGTTGGAGAGCTTATCAGGAGAATTCCATATAACAGGTTAATGTAAGTCCTCTTTTACATTTTGATCTTAACAATGTAACATGACCTAGAACGTTATGTTGTTCCAGCTCCCTCAACTACTGCTGCAAATTCAGGCGTGGTTTATGCAACTAGCTTGACAAAGACTCCAAGATCAATAAACAGGATGCTTCCAGCATGTGAATTAGCAGTCAAAATTTGTGGTAATACTTTGTATTTTAGATTTTATTCTTATTAGTTTCCTTGTATGACATTCACACTTTTTCTTGTATTTATTCTCAACTATTGAAGAAACATCCATTAGTTGAAAATATGGTTTTATTCCTTAAGCATTAAAAGCCACCCACACTGTTTGACAAGTAATGTTTTTCAGGCACCGATGGACTTTGTATCTTGTAGCCCTTCAGTGCATGAAGCCATGATGATGGACTAGATGATAAATTTAGAAGTTGGTATCCCTGGTCTCCTTGAGGACGGAATCAAGATGCTCATATATGCTGGAGAGTATGATCTTGGCTAGGTAAGATAGAAATATCCATCTTCCTTTTGTTTTAATTTTGAATTTTATAATTTATTTTATTTTATTTTTATTTTATATATATATATATCCACAAACCGTCTTCAATTTTTATCTAATTTGCATTAAACATTTGAGCAGGAAACTCAATGTGGGTGCATGCAATGGAATGGTCAAGCCAAAAAGTTTTTGTTGGAGCACCAAGATAAACAGGATGCTTCCAATTTGAAAGGAGGTGCTTGGTGTCTTTTAGTTCGTGTTCCACCATTAATAAAAGCCTGTAAGTAGAGAAGTGAGGAAGTAGGGAGCATTGACTTTTTAAAGAATTTCATTGAATTGTTTGAATACCATAGTCATTCATTTTGCATTATCAAAGCTATATATAGCAATTAAATTTGTCTTCGATGTAGCTTGTTGGATTTAGTAAAGCTTTAAGTAGGGCTATGTTGTACTTAGATGTTTATCAACCGCACAACCACTTTGTTCGTTTAAGAAAACTGAATGATTCTTGAACCTGTTTGATAAACAGCAACACAACTCTGCATTTATTTTTTCAAGAACAATGTGATAATCATCTTACAAGTGATTGGATTTTCTTTTAATGGTCTACAACTGTAATATTGTTTTATGTTCCTTTTCATCAACTAACCATGATTGTATGCTACCTTCTATTCTTTAAAGATATCAAGACGTTTTTGGCCCAAACTATGAGCGGTGATCTCGATCTATGGACTTTAGTGGCAGGGATGAGTGTTTGCGTGAGACCCTTGTGTGGGCGGACCTGAGGAGGAGGGTGAGGGTTGAAGTCCAATATGCCCAACAAGCCCGTGGATCCCAAGAGGGGTTGGACTAGCTACCAAGGGGGATCATAGTCCCACATCGCCTGGGTGCGGGATGGTTATGTGTTATATATGTGCGAGGTTGGATCCACATAGTAGAGGCCTTTTAAAGCCGTGCGGGCCGATTGGGCCCAAAGCGGACAATATCTTACTGTGCGGATCGGGTCGTTACAGAATGGTATCAGAGCCTGACCCAGCCGGAAGTGTGCCACGTGGAGGTGGGCCCTCGGGCAACGTAGATGTTATGCCTGTGTGGCCAACGAGGACGTTGGGCCTTAAGGGGGGTGAACTAAGAGACCCTTGTGTGGGCGGACCTGAGGGGGAAGGTGAGGGTGAGGGTTGGAGTCCAATATGCCCAACAGGCCCGTGAATCCCAAAAGGGGTTGGACTAGCTACCAAGGGGGATCATAGTCCCACATCGCCTGGGTGCGGAATGGTTATGTGCTATATATGTGCGAGGTTGGATCCCCATAGTAGAGGCCTTTTAAAGTCGTGCGGGCCGGTTGAGCCCAAAGCGAATAATATCTTACTGTGCGGATCGGGTCATTACAGTTTGGTTAATGTGACGGAGAAAAAGGAATTAGACACAGATGAAGAAAATATTAAGCAAGATGTCTCTATTCATGTGAGTAACCTGGATCTTTCATAATAGCCAACTTTTTGTTCCAATTTTATCATCAAGCTCTTTTGGCATTTCACTTGACATTATCAATTTTTTGCCTGGACAGAATACTATGCGGATTTATCGAAGATCTTCTAGCCAAGACTACAAAAATGTGAAAGCTCAAATGAGTCCCGAGACTTCTAAGTCAAACTATTCACGCTTCTTCTTGTGTCGAAGTGAGCCATCAGCTAACCCTATCAATAAACGCCCTATTGTCAAAGATGATGCAACAAGCATGAGGAAACCAAGTCGTTATATTCCATCGAGTGATTTCAGTAGTGATGTTACTACTATTTGCACCTCTGATGATCTTAGCAACTGTGAGATCCCAGTGCGAGTGATTGCCAAAGCTTGGTTGGACTCACATGGGGATCCTATTCTTGAATTAGTTTTGTCAAACGTTTCTGTGATCGTTGGAATGCTTGAGGTCGTGTTTGCTTTTAATGATGATAAGATTTTGGAGTTAGTAATCTCAATTTTGGCAGAATTGGTATCGAGAAATCAAGCTAACAAGGAGATAGTTCTGAGGTCAGACCCACAACTCGAAATCTTCATGAAACTTCCAAAAAGTAGTAGATTGTTTCTGAAGTCCTTGGTTCTACTTTACCTATTGAAGCCCAAAGCTAAGCAAATGCTATTAGTAGACTGGGTTCCATTAGTTCTTAGGGTTCTGGAGTTTGGTGGTGACCAGTTGCAGTCTTTGTTAGCCATCCAATGCAGTCCCCAAGCAGCAGGTATGAGAAGGTCCAACAGCAGTCAGCAAGAACGCTCTTACTCTTGGGAGGTCAGTTCTCTCGTATGGGAGAAGCATTAGCAAAAATTTGGTTGAACATTGTGACTGCAAGTTGCATTTTTGTGCTTGTAAGTTGCAAATTCAGTTTGCAAACTGTGGAGCATTGCTCAAGTACTTGCCAATTGGCTTATCAAGTCTTTTATCCTTGGTGTATTGGCTCGTTATGGAATGTTTGGCGGTGGCGGCGTTGGCTGCTGCGCTGAGGGCGTAGTGCTGAAATTATCACTGAGCATTGATTGGTATGGTGTCTTGGGCAAAGTTTGTACAGGGTTTTGGGTCGATGTGTGGTTGTTTACCATGCTTCAACTGAAGTAAATATAGTCTGATATTTATTATTTGATAGATTCTGTGACTCGATGTAATACATAAGCTTATTAATTAAATTATTGTGCCTCGTCATTCATGGAAAAAGTGTTTGGCACATTTAGTTTTTATTTTCTAGAAATAAATCTTATAAGATGTTATAAAAAGTCATTTGATAGCACTTGATAAATGCTATAGAAAAAAGAGCCTTGAGAAACGCTATAGAAACTAAATACAATAGCATTTGTTAAATGCTACGCGAGGGAAGACAATAGTTTTTCATAAACGCTATTGGTAACTATACAATAGCGTTTTTTAAGTGCTATCATAACCTAAACAATAGCACTTTTCAAACAATAGCGTTTCAGAAACGCTATAAATGGTCTACTTACAATAGCGTTTTTAAAACGCTAAATAACGTTGTATCTATTATAGCTCCGGCAGACACAACATTTTCTAAAAAGCTATGATAGCCTACAATAGCATTTTTGAAACGCTATTAATGAGCATTTGTATTGTAGTTATCCTGCCAAATATGACCTCATAAAATAGACCAATTAACTTTATAAAATCAATACATCAAGTGCAGCAAAATTGAAGTTTCAAGTTTCTTTAGGTCTGTAGCATGCTCACTCTTAAAACAAATCCATCAGGTAGTACTAGCATTTGAGAAGATTGAAATCGTGCATTGTATAAAGAAAGTTTCTAAGGTCTTCCTTGTAAAAAACAGGAAACTCAGCTTTAAATTATTAGTAGACGAAAAAATTTGTTATTTGGTGCAAACCTAGAAACTACCAAAAAGCCAAAACACCCAATACTAGTAATCTAGTACACAAATAGACAAATAAAATAAATTAACATAAGGATGAAATACATAAGGGGACGTCACATTTAAACTGACATGAGTTTTGGCAATATATGAAGTAGTTTACTTCTTAATATGTATTGATAAAACGTGCAACAACAAATAGAAGCGAAAAGCTTTATACCCGCATTTGAAATTGCAAGGTAGACACATTCTTTTCCTATGCTGTATGCCCCAACGACAATAAGCGTTTTGGGCTGCTTCTTGAAACAACTTCTAGTAGTTTGGAATATTCAAGCTTCCATCCACCTATATGAAGTAGTTTACTTCTTAATATGTATTGATAAAACGTGCAACAACAAATAGAAGCGAAAAGCTTTATACCCACATTTGAAATTGCAAGGTAGACAATGTTGTATGCCCCAACGACAATAAGCGTTTTGGGCTGCTTCTTGAGACAACTTCTAGTAGTTTGGAATATTCAAGCTTCCATCCACCTACCCGTTCTTCATCTTCTTCTCCACCAACGCCCGCCCCCCCCCCCCCCCAAAAGAAAAAAATTATGTAGATATGATGGACATAAATAATTGCATGTATATAAAATTGGTAGGAAAATGAATAATTGTTTTTCATATATTCCTGTAGAATTGTAGATTAAATGCTCAGTGGGAAATCCCGGTCAGTTAGAGCAATGGCTAGTTTGAACTCACAAAAGATCACAGTACTTCATATTGTAAGAAAGGATATGGACTTCAAAGTAGAAAATCTAGTTTGAATTCACTACTTGGTGGAGTAGACACTTCTAGCTGTATGTGAGCATTGCTTAGGTGTTGCATTACACGTTTACTTTTCTTAGTTGAATAAAAGGTCCTTAACAACAGTGAAAGACATAAATATATGCAACTTTACTTGCATAGATCCATCCATGACACGTGGAACAACACAAAAAATGGTTGGTTTTAGTTCCCTTATGTCTTCGACCAATAATTTGGCATCCTGAAAACGTTAAGTGACCATTATTAAGCTGGACACTTATTCTACATAAGGAAACAGTCTAGTCTGTACTCAACTTACCCCTCGACAAAATCCTATCGAAATACCTTGATGAATGAACAACTCCTCAAGCACCCAATCAAATATATGTGCCCGAGGGAGATATGACAGATAAACATCCTTCGCGGACATCTATCAACAATTCCAGAAACAAAGATTTCAAAAAATGTGAATGTTGAACCTAGTGAAAAAAATATTAGACCACACAAACAAATATCAATATCCATGTGTGTCTTCATTAATACAGTTGCTTATTAAATATGAAAAAAGCTCATAATTTGGAAGTCCATACTTAACCATTGAGGCTCTAAGTTTCTTGGGAATGAATTTTACCTCTTCATTGACACCCTGCAATTATCATTTCACACCAACTATCAAAGTAACAATGCTATTATTAGAAATTATTACCCCCTTAGGGTCACTGGTTGTTCCACTAGTATTTATTATCGTACAAATGTATGATTTTTTAGTTAGTGGAAGATCATAATGCTTGTTCTCTCCCTGCGCATGAAAATGGACGTGTAGGGGGATAACATAGGTACACCATGCCCAGAGTCTCCATGAGCATACACATGGTAAAACCAATTTAACTCCATTTGCTGCTCCATGAACATACACGCGGTAAACCAATTTCACTCTACTTGCTGCTCTTGAACAATGGGAGTGAGTTTGAAACCAAACACTCCTCGAAGCATGTGTTGAATTATTATTATTACAATTTTTTTTTAAAATAGACCACAACCAATTTATCAGAAAAAATCACCTTTCTAACAACTTTAACAAATAACTAAATAAGATTATAAAAAAAACGAGTGTGTCGATGGGGATGAGAATGCATTACTAGAAAAGTGAATTGGAGTTCTAGGGTTGAAAACCGAACCGACTTAGGTCGGTTTTAAAATTTTTAAACCGAAACCAAACCGACCATTAACAAAACTGATCCAAAATCGAACCGATTCTAATTTATGCATACCGTAACAGAACCGAACCGACTAAAATCGAACCAAAACCGAACCGACCGACTATTTTAAACATATTATATTATTTATTTATATTATAAATTATATATATTTGGTCAGTTTGGTTTGGTCGGTTAAATCACATAGAAACCGAAAACCAAACCGACCACTTCGGTGTTGAATTTTCTAAAACCGAAATCGATCCGAATCAAATTTAAACCGAACCAATCGGTTCGGTCGGTTTAATCGGTTTGATCGATTTTTTGTTCAGCCCTATGGAGTACTAAGTGAATTCCAGGAGTCTGAATTAAATATAGCAAAATAGACAGGTACATGTGGGTTTGGAAGGCACAGTCACAAACTCAATACTAACAATAAAAAATCACTAGCAAATCACACATCAAATGAAAATATATAGATGGACTGACAATTTAGGAACTCAAAACTATTTAGAAAAGTGTATGCTTAAAGGAACAAACACAGAGAAATTGGTCAATAATATTTTTTTTTAAAAAAAGGCTATGAGAATACTTCAAGCTTGTACTTAATTAACATACCAGCTGGAGAAATTCATCCCAAGAATAAATTGCTACCCCAAACTTTGCAACCTCGTCTCTTTGCTCGACTGGAACACTCCCAAAGCTTACAAGTGCTGCATAAGGTTAAAATAATGTTACTGTTTCAAGCTAGCACACACAAGGTCTACAAAAACCTAATAAAAATTGCAACTTACTTATCAAGTGTTGTGTAGTATTAGGAAATGTTTTCAGCTCCTAAAAGAAAAAACATCAACTGATAATAAACAAGCTTGTCTGTAGGGCATATATGCTATTCATTCAAAAGAAATAAAAAAACTGGCACATGCCTAGGTATTGTTGTATGGGGAACTTCCCAAACAGTAAGAAGTAGTTAATAAGATAATGATAAATGCATGCATAAATATACCTCGGGAATTTTCTTCTCTTCAACGAAAGCAGTTGAAATCTCTGCATGGCAAATAATAAATTCTATAGCACCTATAACCAAAAACAAGGAGATGTCAGATAAACTCATCAGATTTATTGGCATAAATAGTAATGAAACTATTGATAAGTAAAGACCAAATGCGCATTCATCATAGTTTTAGATTCTAGAGAAGATTTTGATCATTATTGTCACCATGAGCCCTACTCTAAAACATTATGGTGTGACATGATCATATTGTCTATCAACTCCATCTTGAGCCATGTCTTCAAGTGAGGAAAATGTCTAAGCTAAACAATTTAACCTATAATACTTTGGGGGATAAATTCTTCTTATGACGTATGAAATTTTAACCACACACTTAAGGAACTTGAAATGTTGTTGACTTGATTTAATTAAAATCATTTAGAAAATTCATTGGGAAGGCTGCAAAATTCTTACGAATCTTACCAAGTGTATCATATAAAGGAACACAATGAATTCCATGAGCATTGCAGGCCTATACAAATTTGGCATAAACATGAATTTTAGAAACAACTTGAGTATATTATACTGAAAGGATTAAAAGAAGATTCAGGAGATCTATTTCTAACAAATAAGAATTTTTTATAAAGAAAATAGTACAACCATACTCATGACCCACTCAGGGCAGTTGATACCATAAATACCACATCGACCTCCCTGGACCGCGATAGTCAAATAAGTTAAATAAAACACAAATTTTCAATGGAAAATAGAACTGATGATGAAGTAACCCTCACCTAGAAATGAGTTCGACCAGAGACAGCCACACCTTCAACCAATACAGCTAAACAAAATTTCAAATCACAGGCTTTCAATAGTTCAAGATCAAGAAATACCTAGAAGCCAAATCGGTCAAGAAACAGACAAATTTCAATAGATTTTTTGGTAACAAATGTCAAGAATCACAACTAAATCGACAAAACAAGAACACCTGAAATCGAAATCGAAAGCTTACCTGAAAAAAAAATCAATCGAGTATTTAAGTGAAGCAGAGAGAATCCGAGATTTCACTATGTAGAGTACAAACACGACAAGCATTTAGTCATTAGACTTGAAGAGAGGTGAGCAAGAGGAGAGGGAAAAAGGGGCGAGCAGGGCGTCAACGCCGACCTCTTTTATCTTAGGGAGAGAGAGACGAGCTTTGCAAGGGAGAGCATTACAGGGGAGTCTCATGTTTTAGGTTTAGCAAAAGTGAAATTTGGGGGAGAGGAGAGTTAAGGTCGAGTGAAAAAAAAAATTAGGGGGCACTAAAAAGCCCGCCCAAATTAGAAAGCGTTTTTTCATTTTAAAGCCAATAAAAATTATTTTTTCTTAGCAAAATTGTAAAAAGTGCTATTGAAAAATGCTATTAATAAGGATGTGTGGTGTAATGATTATTCTAATAATTAAGGTTTTTTTTTTATTTCTGATTACAAATTTAATCAAAATTGATATGTAGCAGTGCCCCAAAGGAAACGGCGTGGTCTTGGGAAGATATGATGGGTTGGGAAAGATAATAGGGGAAAAGAGAGTTTTGAGTTTAATGAACATGGGAAGTGTGTTGGTGCAAATAGTTCAGTTTTTTCGAAGTATATAACTTCAGAGGTAAGATCCAGCTAATTTTCCTCTAAATGCTGATTGACAATTAATTAAGGAAGATTTTAAGGAAGCTTTGTGGAAGAGAATATGTATAAGTATTTACTTTTAAAATAATAGTAAAAGTAAGACAATTATAAATATTTACATATAGCATGTTATTTTATTTTTTTGTGGATGCAGGGTACCATCAGTTTTCAGGATGAAGATTTGGATAAGATGCCACTTATTCGGAGCATGGTGTTGGCCAATGCTAAACATGCCTACACAGAATATAGAAGTAAGTTAAAAAAAAGATACTATAATGGTAGAGAACCGCAGCAACGAAGGATATGTTCAGCTAGTTCGAATCCCGGTAAGTGGGTGGAGATAGTGAATCATTGGGATTTACCAAAAACTCAGGTAAAAAACTTCTTTTTACTTTTTTAATAATGGTACATTTTTCTAAATATGACTAATTTACTTTCTTCTTTCTTTTAGGAAGTGGCGGAAAAAAATAAAGTTAATCGTAATACTCAAATGAGACTCACATCGGGAACCGAGTCATTTGAACGTCTTCTTGAGGATTATGTATTTATATTCAATTAATTTTTTAATCTTATTACGTTATAGTTTTATTTAATGTCCGAAAAATATGATAAGAATTATCTTTTTAGGTTCTTTATGGCTAATATATTTAGGGGAAGGAACACAAGGAAGATCCAGACCCTATTGCTTTCTTTCATGTCACCCATACACGAAAAGGCAAAAGTTGGATTGATAGTCCTTCGCAAGATCGAGGTTTATGTGTTATTTTAAATTTTCATATGTTAGTTTATATTATATTATCAAATTTCATAATTTTCAATTTAATTAAATATTTGTTTGTTAGGTGTCCATGGAGAATATCGTTCAATCACAGGTTGAGGCTTGAATGGAAGACTGTCATGAACTTCGCACACAAATTTATATCGATAATATGGGTCATGAGACACGAATTAGAGTTCGGGGTTATGGACATGGGGTGACACCCGACATAGTGCCTTATGCTAAGTCTGATGCTTCTAGTTCATCTAAGAGAACATTGAGGACCAGAGAAGTCATCTTGGAGGCTGAAAACCTTGAATTGAAGAGGAAGCACGAAGTTGTGATGGTTCAGCTGGAAGCCCAAGGTACGATCCTTGATGAGTTGCGGATCCAACAGCTGCAACAACAAAAACAGATGATGATGATGATGCAATCTATGTAGTAGCAGGCACACGACTAGAACTCTCGTCCACACCCCTAGGGCTCTCACCCATCACTTCGATGTATCCCATGTATTTGTCGCCATGTATGTCGCCTTCTCTATTTCAAAAATAAGGATATCGGCCTGAAGTACCTACATATCATTCTTCTGGTAGCTCTCATCATTCTATGGGGGTGCCCCGTATAGTTGATTTGGGGCATTGTTTTCTAGTGTTGGAACTAATGGGGAGATGATGAGGCTTTTGTATCTCGTGGAATATACGGTTAGCTCCGAGTTTATAGTCACATTCAGCATTAGGTTCAGATTCTGGTCAAGGACTTGAGTAGTAGATTTGCTTATCTTTTTCTGGCAGATGTATATGACAATTAATAATTATGTAGTTTTTCTTACAGATTTGTACCGAAATTTATTAGTTATTTGTGGCAGCTAATTATTAGTAATTTAATATAACTTTAATAGCTATTTGTCTGGGATTTATAGAATTTATAAATGTTTATTAAAAATCAAAATAAAATTTGTGTTGGGATAATTATTAATTTTTTGTATTCAAAACTTACAAAAAATTAAATGATTATATGAGGCGGATAATTACAAAATTTAAAATTATATCATTTTCTATTGTGGGGGTGCAAGCGCCAGGAATGCTTTTATTAGGGTGAATATAAGCATTTCATTGTGGCGGATATAGGCACTAGTAAGTATTAGTTGTGGCGCTTATATCCGCCAAAAATGTATTTGTTGTGGCGTTTATATCCGCCAAATATATTATTTATGGCGGGTTTTAATTTTAGGTATTTGTGGCAGATTAAGATATCTATCCACGAGAAAATACATTTTTCTGGCACTTTTATGTGTGACATTTCTCTATCCGCCACTGCAATGATTTTCTGGCAGATTTAGCTTTTTTATCTACCATAAATAGATTTTATTTGGGGAGTTATGTTCCACCAAAAATGAGATATCACCAAAAATGAGATATTTTGTGGTAGAATAGTTTGTTGATGCTTGTGAAAGGAGGATGATAGTTTGCCTCATGGTTTGTTTCTTCAATAAAGTGAATTTTAGTTCTTGTTTATTGTTGAGATGTGTGTCTTTGTTGATTAGTTCGGTGGTATTGAACCTATATATTTTCAAAATGGAAGGATTCCAGCCCTATCTGGTTGAAGGTTTAAATATTTTGGCAATGTCGGTAAAAAAAAAGGATCATGTGGCAGGAATCATGGTGTTGATGAAAGTACAGTTTTGATTAATTTGCTTTCCTAATGAAAATGTTTTTTTACTTTATTCATTGTTCTGGTGATTAAACATTTCAAGCGGGAAGACCTTGTAGCTCTTCTACTTGGTTTAAGCAGCCCTAAAGCACCCCTAATGGGACCATCTACCTCACAAGGTGCACATGTGTACATGGTTTGGAGCTAGAACAGATATCGAATAAATAATGGCTCTCGCATAATAGGATATGGAAATTGCTTGGGCTTAAGTAAATTTTGTTTGTTGTGGCAGAACATGTACGAGTAAGGAGATAAAACATGAAACAAACTTGCAAAAGCAATGGGCTGATGCAAGATGGGAAAGCAGTAGATCTACTGAAAGGATATCGGTGAAGTATCCTGAGAAGGGCATAATCTTTTGTGGATATCCACTTTAGTTTCATTCTATTGCTAAGGAGTTCTACTAGAACAGTTTGCGTCCCTTCTTGCGGTACTCATTTTCCAGTTCTAGCTAGAGTTGAATTTTCTGAAGGTCGTGGAATTTTCAAGGCAAAGGGTTTTCAGGTAAAGTCTAGCCCATTTTTCTTGGTACTGGGTCCCCAATTCTGCCACATCTTGATTACTACCTCCCTTTCCCAACTGTTCTTGTCAACTGCAAGTCTTTCAAAAGGATTAGTTTTGCATGAATCCATGTTGACGTTTATTAATTCCTAGTCTTCAGAAACAAAATTGTGGAAAAGAAGCAAAAAATATTATTATTTATTATTATTATTTTGCAAATACACTTCCTTGATAATTGAGGATTGTGCTGCTTTTGCCAACAAAATCTGAACTTCGTAACCTAGCTAAACACATCTCCCTTATTAATTTATCTTACTTTAACGATCTAAACACATCTCCCTTCAACTTTGTCATATCCTGATTCTCTTTTAACAATCTACATTAATAGATTATCCCAAAAACCAAGGCACGACAAGACCAATTAGAATGGTACAGACTTGAATCAAGTAAAAATTATAATAAACCAACTTCCCAAAATCTTGCTCTCATAACTAAGATCAAAGTAATCATGTCATAATCCATCAGAATACATCGTACGTCAAACAAGCCTAAGTTTATTACATCATTCAACCCAAACTCTTTAACTTCAAATACGAAAAGAAATAATTGTGTCCTACATCTTATTTCATATGTGGTAAACAAAAATAAGAATTTGATGGAATGTGCCAACACCACAACTAATGCCATGAAGCTAGGATAGCTCATCTCCAAGCTCCAAACTAATCCTAATGAGTTTCTCGAGCTGTGCCCAAATTTGGGTCAATATTTCAATACTGGTGTGAGCAACTAACTTTCAACAAAATAGATATCATAGTCACAATACACGATTATTGAAATACCAACAAATAAGCATTTTACTTTAAAGAATCCATGTACTTCTCTTTCAATGATCAAATGAGCACTCGGTTTCTTCCCTCAAGGCAATCATACATATATAATAACAAAATAATTAGGAATTTAAGCACATCAACAAATGCAAAATTTCAGGGGGAGTCAATCCTGTAGAAAATTAGTCTGAACTAAGCTCGGGCAAATCTAAGATTTCAAACCGAAATTTCTAAAATAAACAACTCTATAGAAATATACATTTTTTGGAAAATCAAGCCAAAACATAAAAAATAACCTATTTATCAAAAGTTGTTCAAAATTATGTTTTGCACAAGACCAAGAACCAGCTTTAAGAAATTTTCATTATACGCTTCAGTTTTTATAACAAGGGAAATCACCGTAATTTTGTCAAAACCCAATAGGGTCAACGTAATTTGCAGTTTTTGATTAAACCAAGAAGAATTAGCAAAAAGTGCATGCTACAAAAAATGTTCAGAATTTGATTTTCTATAAACCTAAAAAAATATTTTTACAATTCTATATGAGCAAAAACTTATTCAAGTTGTAATACAAGTTAGGCATTATGGTAGAATTGATATTTCCGTTGTAGCCCTAATTTTTTGCTTCTTTTCCACAATTACACTATCTCCGATGCCGAAGTTTGATCCATGGCAGGAATGTTCTAATCATTATATGTACATCTGAACTCACTTAGAATGGAGTACCAAGTATGCAAACTTGTTTGTATACTAAAATCATATACATTTTATAGAAAATATCCCCATATTTTCTTCCTTTTTTTTCCTAATCAATTCATTTTTTCGTTCTTTTTTCTTTTTACATTTTTTTTTCTTCAGAGTTGTGGAAAAACATTACAAATCTTAGAACTAGAGCATCATGTGCATGGCTAACTGAAATCAATTATTATACCAAATCAGTTGAACCAACATTCTAAAAGGTGACAATTGCATAAGCCTAACCCAAAAAAGATTTTGTACAGTAGTTGCTCATGGCATAAGTCTAGCCAGGTACCAAAGAACCCAATGTGCCCTACGCTTGAGTGATAATTGATAGATTTTGCTATGTATTCTTATCATATTCATCTTGCATCTTTTATGCAACTACAAAAGACCATATTTCATAAGTTTAAGTTTGTCACTACCCATGTCCGGAAGACAATTTTCTACACAACCTAGCTAAAGATACCATTAGAACCCACATGGCTTCTTTCCATGGATAAAAACTAGTCTCCACTTTGACATATTTACAAAAGAATTTCACTGCATAAAACAAACGCCTTAATCGTGCATTTTTCACATAACTAGAGATACCCAATTGAGGCTACAAATATTTTTCAAACATTACACAACTTTCTCTTCTTATCTACCCCATAAATAATAAAATCATCACCAAGGATTGTGATTCCATTTTCGAGGTAATTTCTGTAAGTTGATTTTAAGAAATATTTCGTTGTGTATAGAAAAACATAAAAAATTCCTTTGTAATTTTGAAGTTATAAATATAATTTAAGCATTTTAAAATTCTACATGCTACATAAAAAGTCCCACAAGACTCGTGATCTAATACAAACTACATATTGCATAAGAATCACTTAATAACAAAATCTTAACATTAAACTAAGGTTTTAACGGGTTACAGTGTACAGAAATTGGAATTGGACTAATGAAAGAAATATATATTTCAGAATTTGAAATAAATTTTGGTAACTCGAAAAAAAAAAGAGTCTATTTTCATTAAATTTTGACGTTTTTTCAAGAAATCACAATCATTGATCTCATAACCCAAAAAAACAAGTAACATCAATGAAATCATGAACCTACCTTTACATCTTAAACACGCATGGAAGAGATGAAGAGAAAGATAATAAGCGCAATCAAAATCATAAGTTGAGTCATCAATAGAGTCTAACTTACCTTTTCTGTATCTTCCTTTCCACCCATTTCACCCTTTTCTTTTACGTAGATTGTTGAGCAAAAGTTTTGGTTCTCTCTTCCATTTTTTGTATAAGAGAAGTTGGCAAGCTAATTTACACTAGGTCAAACTTATTTATTAGATTCTATTTTTAGGTTTTCCTAAATTGGCTGAACACACCCATACACACTTTTTTTTTTAATTTTCTTTAGCAAAATACAAACAAAATCAATCTTTTGCACAATATAGAAAATTATAATATATATCACCACATAATACATAAGTAATATTTTATATTAATTTATTTAGACGGGCATTACAAACTTGAACAAAAACCCTAAGCTAGATTGATTTCTCTATAGCTCAATGATTCAAATCTAAACCTCTCTCGCAATATTGATTTCTACTTCTCTCGCAACTCATCGATCCCTTCTTGAAGACTTGTTCCATGGTAGGTAGGGATATGAAGCTCAAGCAGATATTGATTTAAAGGTTTTGATTCATAGATTACTATTGGATTTCTTCAATTTTCAAAGGTTTCAATCGATTTTGGAGTTCTGAATGAAGAATCTGACTCGCATTATATGTCATGTTAAGACCGCCCTAGTTTTTTGTGTTTTCTTTTGTTTCTAGAGATTTTAGAGTCGATTAGTGTTCCTTGGAGTTGATTTTTGTTAGACTAATTCAGGTTAAAGTGTTTTCGTCCTAATTCTTATTTGCGTTTTGATTTTTCAATCATTTTTTGATTTGTTGAAGTCAGATTGATTGATTCAATTTAAGGAGCAAATATCGAAGGCTCAAGTCACAAAGATTTTCATTCTGTTTCTATCGATTTTAAGTTGAATTTGATGTTCTCTTCGTTTTATCCATGAAAAACTGTGTTTTGATGGTAAATGAAAAGTGAATGATTTGTGGTTTCGTAGGTTTCTATATGTGAAAAATCAAAACATAATCATAGCAGAATGTTGTTTATGAAAAACGTAATTATAATTTAATGGTTAGAAGTATGATAAATAGTTCTAAATTACCCCAAATTATTTTGGATAAAAACATTATAAATCACGGTGTATATTTTGAATATGATTCTTAGTATGATAGTTACAAAGATTAATTTTGAACTTTGAACTGTAAGGAAACCTAAATTTAAGGCATTTATATGGATGCGTAATAGAATTCAAAATTTACAATCAACATTAAAAAAATTTGGATTTATGTTATAACTATTAGTGGTTACTTTATTGGCTATTAGAAAAATCTAAAGGTATGTTAATACTTAATACGATGATTATATAAACTGGTAATGTTAGATTTTTTTTTTAAGATGGTGAAATTAGTGAGTGTTATTTCCAACACTGTGTCAAGTGAATTAACTATGACACCGTTACAGTATGTGAAATCAAATATGGTAGGTGATGATACATAAAAACAGTCACACCCCTAAGCTGTACACATGTCGTGATAATCTTGAGGAAAACGGGCCTCTGCATCAGCCCAACACTAAATAGACCCAAAGGGTCTAAGCCCGCTCAATTCAGTCCGCTAGACTGACTCGGATTCTCACAGCATGCTAGGCCCACATGTCTCACAGCTGTCCTCAATACCCATAAGCCCTCCTTAGGAAAGTATCTCAAAGATCTTCTTCGGACGAGCAACTACAACTGCTCTTTGCTCCCAACTAGGAAGCAAACACTAGAGTATCTTCCACACAGGGAAACTCCCTTCTATGGAATACCCTTGGATTGGGAACTATCTCCAACGTACTTAGGAGTGCAGAGCTAACAGGGAACTTCCCTCTTACAACACGACTACTAATTAGAAAGGAATCTCCACGAAGATCTCGTCCCTAATCTCCGCCTACTATGGTCTGGTTAAACCAGAACTCATTGCACTTTAAATAAGACATGAGGTGGGTAAGCTAAGGTACGCTAGAAATTCCATCTTACAACATTAATTCTTCCTCATAGCCCTATCTGACTTTAGCATCGGAGTGCCATCAGCCACCACAACGGTGGTCCGTGGCTCACATGTGCTACTTGTGCAGGTCATCAGGAACCCGATCGGAGTAGGGAACAAACAATGACTGCATCAGTTTGGCGTCGTCCGTGGGGATGACATAGCTCATAACTTTACACTAAGCGTCGTATTCTTTCAAAACACAGAGAAATGGTGAACACCAAGTCACGTAACAACGAAGAACCAGAGGACATGTCGAACGTTCCGGCTGTCCCTATACCACCTTCTATCTTGCACGCACATCCAACTCACACTCTTGTACCAACGGCAGCAGCGACAAATCCTTGAATCGATACACTGGCATCCCAAATACATCATATCGCCAAAACGGTGGAGGCTCTCATGCGACAGAATCCACCACTAGCCAATGGAGACCAGGAGCAGCACGGACCTCGACCTCCGATAGACGTCAGGGAGCAAGTGTAGGAAAGCCAAGCACATTCTAGTTCCTATTGGACTAAAGGAGGTTGCGTGGCTAACACTGAGTTCAATGCTAGGGCAGAGAGGCTCGGCCCTGGAAACCCCTCCGCAAAGGGGCGCACGACCCAAACGTACTGTATCGCCTCTCCATCCCACCATTTATAGATCGAATCGTGAAGGAGGCCCTACCAAGGAAGTTCACTCCTCTGAAGCTCGACTCCTACGACTGAACCACCGGTCCCTTCGACCACCTGCGCCATTATCAACACGTAATGGCCCTTAAAGAGGGATTTGAACCCGCAATGTGTAAGACCTTTTCCACTAGTCTAAAAAGTTTTGCATTGACATGGTTCCAGAACCTTTCGCTGACGTCCATCGACTCCTTTAAAATGCTGGCGAAGGAATTTCTGACCAGTTTCGTCGGAAGCCAACGCTTTCGAAAAGGCTTGCACTACATACTCTCCCTGAGGCAAAGGTCCAGTGAGACACTTCGAGAGTACGCCACGCGCTTCAACAATGAGTTGACCTTCACCGTGGGCCTCAAATAGGGAAAACTCTATGAATATCTCACATTGGAGCCTCTTCTGGACATGGCGGAGTTCCTCAAGATCGTCTAGAGACACATCACCCTGGAAGAGTCGAGGACCTCAAAGAGGGAAACCGAAAAGGGACAGGAGGCACTCCGTGCCCAGAGACAATAAGGAAGGAAAAAGACCCCCAAATGAGGAATGGAGCAAGAGGAAGCGCGATGAAAACAAGCCAGACCCTGGTCAGTTCAGGCCGGAGAAATCGTCCAACTACGTTGGATCCAGAGCAGTGACTCCCCTAAACGCTAATCTATCGGATGTACTCAAATCAATAAAAAAAATTGGGAGAAACTGAAGTGGCCCCCAAAGACACGTGGAGACCCTACCAATTGCGACAACAACAAGTACTAAGTGTACCACAAAGAAAGTGGCCACAACACCAATGACTGTAAGAGTCTGAGATACGAGATTGAGTACTGGATCCACAAGGGCAAACTGAAAGAGTTCCTGCAATCCGAGAAGCCAGCGGAGCAGACAAAATATAGAGGGGAGTCAGTTAAAGAAATAGAAAATGAGACTTTAGGGATAATATACGTCCTTCATGAAGTCGGACCAAATGAAGACCAGTCACACAGCAAGTCGAAAAAGGCAATGGCAAGCGGGAACACATCCCCCGACATTCCGTTGGTGCTGAGATCCGTCCCTCTGTAAAGTTTACTTTTTAGTGGCCTATGTAACACCTCGACAGTCCGCTAAAACGATCTGCGAAGAGCAACCCAAATTCACTTCAAGGCCAGGATCAATTTCTCTCCGTCAACATTTAGTTTGCTTTAAGTTGTTTGTTTCCCTTTCCATAGTCAATATTGAATTTTAGTTCTTAAAAGGCTTATGTGATTTCCAATCATTTAAGAAATAAAGGAAAAATTATGAAAAATAAACTCTATTGATTATTGGAAAGATGTAGCTGCAAACACCTTGAGGCAGATACAAAAGACTACATATTACGAACGCCCTGAGGTGGATACAAAAGATTGAGCATCTAAATATAGTGCAAACTGAAGTAAAAGACTCGCTTAACCAATTCTGCTACGTACAACGTCCGACGAAAACTTGCAAACCCTTCGATGCAAATAATTTGCTAGTGATAACAAAAATAAAAGTTGTTTGACCCCTTCCGAAGACAACAACGAAGTGTAAGAGAGGATTTAAAGGACTAAGCAATCAGGTTGCTCCGTCAAATCACTCCAGGAAAGTGCTCGTACAATGGCATTGTAGACCTCATGACTAGCTGTTGATTTCCTCAAGAGACATCCCACCATCTATCCAACCTATTCAAAGGGCTTAGAAGAAGGAAAATGAAGATGGCTACAAGCAGCGACACATCATGATCTCACTGCATTGTCAAAAGACACCACTTCCGGAGTCAACGAACATCAACCAACACTTCGATCAACCATAAGTCAGCAGCGGGATCCGAGCACACAAAGACACAAGTGGTACGGTGTAACACCAAGCCATCTCCCTTGGTAGGAAATCCGTTCTACTAGGAGAAATTACGAGATCCCAGCAGATCAACTACGTGCTCACACAAAGCAGGTGACCACACATAACGACAAATATTATTGTGCCTGACTTTTGCAAATGTTAGAACATTTGGAGACTCCATAAACGAAGATTCACCTTCAGCCTTTGGAAAACCCAAAACACTCTTCAAACAAGAACATTGCAGAAGATAAGCTTCGCGAAATATAGTGCGTACAATGATTGGAAAACACCATTATATAGACATGATGGTTCACCAAGCGGGCACTCCAACATTATCTGTCAAACATTCAATGTGGTATGGGAAACGAGGAGACGACGGTTCCCAAGGAAACTGCACAGACTATATCATTCAAATTAATGGCACTGCACACAACCCCATCAATTTAGGGAGAGTAATCGATACTCAACCGTCAAACAACCTATGTCGTACACGTGTTATCACGTGATTTATGCCGTACATGCAGTACACTGCGCCCTAGCCCCTTCTCTGCGGGCCCATGGGCTTGGCCCATTATTCAAACAACATTTTATCGCATGCTTGGCACGAGCATTAAGAAATCCTAGCTGGTCTTAACTAACGAATGTATCCACATATCACCTGTTGATTCGATGTAACTTCGTCCACACTATGCTACCACTAAATTTACACACCCCCAACAGGTGGAACTTTTTTCAAACCATGCAAGCTTAGTCAGCCAAAGCTGATGACGACAACTTCTGGTTCAACCCGACACTAGTCCACTCAACATGGGCATCAATGGTTTAAGAAGTGGTAGTATAATCAACGTTATGACGCCAGGTAATGATGACTTGCCAGGGATCATTGCCCCCCTTGCGGCCAATGATTGCCGAACCTAATCAGGTAAGCCTAGCTGGTGATGACTAGCTACGAATGCTTCTGATCAAAACCTGGACTTGTAGCCCCCACTGCGAGGGTGTAGATAGTCTGAAAGGTAGGAGCCTAGTCAATCCTGAACTGATTTCGATGGCTCACCACGGGACCATTGCTTTTCAGCGTGACAGCCAAATCACCAAACCTGGACTTGTAGCCCGTGCTGCGAGGGTGTAGATAGTCAAGAAGGTGGGAACCCAGTAAGCCATGACCTGATTCCGACGGTTTGCTACAGGATCGCTGCTCTTCAGCGTGGCTGCCAAACCCTCCCAAATTTGTAGCTTGGTGTGCTTAGGTGTAAATAATTTGGATGGTGGGAGCCTAGTCAATCCCGAACTGATTTCAATGGCTTGCCACGAGACCACTGCTCTTCAGCCTGGTAACCAAAGCTGTCTCAAATTCGTAGCCCCTACCGTGCGGAGAGGGTGTAGATGGTTCGAAAGGTCGGAGCCTAGTCAGTCCTGAACTGATTTCGACGGCTTGCCATGGGACCACTGCTCTTCAGCCTGGTCGCCAAACGTTTACTCCCATAATTCGTAACCCACTTTGCTTGGTCATACACGATTCATAAAGGTGGGAGCCTAGTCAGTCTCGCACTGATCCCAACAGCTTGCCACGATACCACTGTTCTTCAGCCTGGTTGCCAAACTTTTACTCCTCAAATCCGTAGCCCACTTTGTTTGGTCATACATGATTTGGAAGGTGGGAGCCTAGTCAGTTCTGCACTGATCCCAACGGCTTGCCAAGACCACTGTTCTATAGCCTGGTTGCCAAACATGAATCTAACCGAATTAGCATTTTCACGCTCAAACGAACTGACATCCTAATATTCGTAAAGGCCATTAACGTCGATACAAAGATCGTACGACCAGTGCCTAGATAAAAGCTATTTAGGATGCCAACCCGAGGTTACGACGCCTAATTCGGCATGAACGCTCTGACACATGTGCTCGTCCATTACAACTCGCTCTTAGCAGCAACTGTGGCCGACCAGTCAGACAAACAAGATAAGCCTCAAGCAGCTTACCTCGGGAACAAGACACAGCGCGGGAAACCCCCAGCTAAACTATATATGCAGAACATACCCACTATCGAACATGGCTACGCAACAATGACCCCGAGTCGTTCACAATACAAAGTGGTCAAGCTCTCTATCGCAGATAGAATAGTCAAGCGTCATATTGACTCAACCAGCCTAAGCATGACGACAAGGCAAAAGGAAAAAAACATCAATAGCGACAACAATCACATTACTAATAAAACCGTTTTCATTAATGATCAAAACTAAAAGGGGTGCAATCACACCAAGGTCACACCCTACCAGGAGAAGGTACAAAAAAAAAGATCTAAGCTTAGTGGAAGATGGAGCAGGGATAGCATCCACAAGTGCTGCGGTCTGCGTATTAGGGCCCACATTGTCTTCCTCATCCGATGAGGTAAAGGCAACAGACAAATCAACATATGACATCTTATACCGGCCAAAATCTTACTCCGAATGGTCTTCCTTCATCAGTGAAAACAGTTCCAGCCGGCCATGTACAACCCAGCTGAACTCACACTTGCCATGCTCTTGAATAAGCTTTTCCTCTTGCACCTTCCCGTCAAGAAGTTTGTGCTCCCGTAGCTCCAACTTGCTAGTCAGCGTGTCAACCTGAGACTTCTCTTCACAACACTAAGCTCATGCCACCTCAGATCAAGCTGGTTTTCAGCCTTTCTCACCGCATGGGCGTAGAACTCCACATCTGATCCCAACCGTTGTTCTCAACAACCCATTCAGCTTCCTCTGAAGCACTCTATTCAGCAAAAGACTGTAGCTCATAACACACCTTAGTCACAACATCCTACGCAACCTCAACTTCTCGACGGACCAGGCTCAGCTCTTGCCTGACTCTATCCCTTTCGAACACCGCCTCCATCAGACTACGCTCGAGGTCCTCTAGACGAGCCCTCTGAGTCTCAGCGGCCACGGTTGACTAATCCAACCGCTTATCTTCAGCCTGCTTCTTAAGTTACTCGATTTTACGGAGCGCATCAGAATACAACAACTGCATGTGAGAGAAGACACGTTCCAAGGTATATACTCTCTCACGAGCCACCTTGACTTCCGTTTCAGCAACGGCTGTGGCTCATATGAGACATACCCATCATAAGGTACTTTAGACCCTTATCCATGCATCCTTCCAACGTATCCTCTTTGGGTTTCGAAACATGATTCATCAACCAGCTGTGGCGCTTGCTTATGAGCTTCCACAAAGCATACTGTACATCCACCTCGTGATGCCAGACTTGTGAGCTCATCTTTACCAAGTCAGGTGCAAACAGGTTTATCCGTGTGTCTGGGTGAAGCCTTCCCTGATCGAGAACTACACCAGCGCTGCCCTTTTTGGTTGCCACAGTCCTTAGACTCTCCTCCGTGGCCTTTCCTTTGTCAATAACGACCGACCCTTTATTGTGAGACGACTCAATGGGATCCTAAGGGAGAGGAGGGAACGAATTATCCAAATGAACCTCCAACACTTCCAATTGTCGCCTAGAACGAGACGATGAACAATGCGGACTACAAGAGACATGGCCAGTACCACGACCACCTTCAGGCGAATCAACAGTAGAGCGATCAAATTCTACCACTTCAGGCGAATCTTCATAGGAACCTCCAACGACAATGGTCCCACACGAATCAACACCAGTAGAAGCTGCCATTGTAACCTGCACCAGACGGTCATTCAGAGCCTCGACCTGCGCGTCACTATGGTTCAACCTGTTCATGACTCCTACCAACCGAAGGTAATCTTTCTCCAAGACGAAAACGTCAGTCTTCGCCTCAACATGCCCAGCAAGCTCACGCTCCTCTCTCATTGGAGCGGCTCGTGCAGAAGATGGCCCAACTCTAATGCGAGTCATCTTCTTCACGAAGAAATCAAGCGTCTCAGACGGCTCCTCCACATCGGATAGAACATGAACTTTGGCCCCAACAACTTTCCTCTCCCTAGATAAGGCCCAATCTTCCAACTTAATGTGTGACTCACGATACAAAGAAGGGGCAACGTGCCAGTTGTCCCACAGCCCACTACGAATGAAGTTGGAATCTCTTATGACATCGACCGCCTTCCTTTGCGTCATGACAAGGAACTTCATGGTGTTTTGCTCTTCTAAGGTGAGAGGAGTGGTAGGAAACTTTCCTACAAGGGAACACAGGTGATGAGCAGTAGGCTCGCTACCAAGCATATCAAAATCACGAGAAAAGGATTGAACTTACGGTGCGGTCGAAACTGTCGCTTGAGCGGACGACCCCTGCACCAGAGATACTTCGAATCCGCATGAGCCAAGAAGCAGTACTTCTACCAAACCAAAACTTGAAATCATCAGGCAGTTTATCGAAGCACTTCGGTGACTTCATCTTATAGACAACATTGCGCTTTAGCTGATGAGAGTTTAGCAAATGGATCACCATCATAGTCACGCTAACACCAGCCTCGTTGGCAGTGAGCAGAATCATGATGATGATCCTGTATCCATTAGGCCCCAACTGAGCCAGAGGAATCCCTAAGAGATTTAAGAACTCCCAAATCACATCCAGTACCAAAAAAACACTCCAATTTGGAGAATCCCCCGATCTAAACAGATGAAACAAATAGGAGGTGGCACAGGAGTTTGGTCGCCCGTTAGGAGATACAATGGCAAGTCTTCAGGAACCCCAAACTTCCTACGGATTTTGTCAAGACCAGGCTCGGACGACATCCTATCTTCAAAAAATTCCAGGGCCTCAGCCAAAACAACATCAAGAAGGTTTTATTGAGCCATGAAAAGAATGCGAACGATCTTTTCAGAACAATATCTTTGAAAGCGAACAAAGTAGAAGAATCAGACTTTGCACTGTAGACGACCTAAATAGAGGACGGTTTCCCGTTTCTTTTCCGCCGAACCAACGCACATGCCATTAATGCAACGTGCGACTCAAGCAAAAATTCATGCTAAATCATCATGAGCGTGCATCCCTTCAAGAGATGACTTAGTGAACCGATGAGACGACCCACTAACTTGGGGGGAGTAGCTGATGATACATAAAAATGATCACACCCTTGAGTCGTACACATGTCGGGATAATCTCAATGAAATACAGCCTCGACATCAGTCCAACATTGAACATGCCCAAGTAGTTCTAAGCCCGCTCAATTCAATTTGCAAGGTGGACCCGATTTCCCACAGAACGCTAGGCCCATACGTCTCACAACTATCCTCAATACCCGTAAGCCCTCCTATATACTCTCTCACGAGCTGCCTCAACTCCTGTTTCAGCATCGGTCGCGTGGCTCATATGAGACATACCCAGCATAAGGTACTTTAGACCTTTATCCATGCATCCTTTCAATGTATCCTCTTTGGGTTTCGGAACATGATCCATCAACCAGCTGTGGCGCCTGCTTATGTGCTTCCTCAAAGCATAATCTACATCTGCCTCTTGATGTCAGACTTGTGAGCTCATCTTTACCAAGTCAGGTACAAATAGGTTTATCCTATGCGAGCGTCGCCCTTAACGGTTGCCACGGTCCTCAAACTCTCCTCCGTGGCCTTTCCTTTGTCAAGAACGACCGATCCTTTATTGCGAGACGACTCAATGAGATCCGGAGGGAGAGGAGGGAGCGAATTATAAAAAGGACCCTCCAACACTTCCAATTGTGGCCTAGAACGAAACGGTGAGCAATATGGACGAGACACGACCGATACCGTGACCACCTTAAGGCGAATCAACAGTAGAGCAATAAGATTCTACCCCTTTAGGCGAATCTTCACAGGAACCTCCAACAACAATGGTCCCACGCGAATCAGCACCAACAGAAGCTGCCATTGCGACCTGCACTAGACGGTCATTCAGAGCCTCGACTTGCGCATCACTAAGGTTCGACTTGTCCATGACTCCTGCCAACCGAAGGTAATCTTTCTCCAAGAAGAAAACGTCAGTCTTCGCTTCAACAGACCCATAAAGCTCACACTCCTCTCTTACTAGAGCGGCTCGTGCCGAAGATGGCCCAACTCTAATGCGAGCCCTCTTCCTCACGAAGAAAGCAAGCGTCTCAGATGACTCCTCCACATCGGACTGAACATGAACTTTGGCCCCAACAACCTTCCTCTTTTTAGAAAGGCCACATCTTCAAACTTAATGCGCGACTCACGATACAAATAAGGGGCAACGTGTCAGTTATCCGATAGCCCACTACGGATGAAGTTGGAAACTCTTATGACATCGACCGCCTTCCTTTGCGGCATGACAAAGAACTTCATGGTGTTTTGCTCTTCTAAGGTGAGAGAAGTGGTAGGAAACCTTCCTGCAAGGGAACACAGGTGATGAGCAGTCGATTCGCTACCAAGCATATCAAAATCGCGAGAAAGGGATTGAACTTGTGGAGCTGTTTGAACTGTCACTCAAGCGGACAACCCCTGCATAAAAAATACTTGGAATCCGCATGAGCCGAGAAACAGTACTTCTGCCAAAACTTTAAATCATCAGGCAGTTTACCGAAGCACTTCAATGACTTCATCTTACAGATAACATTGCGCTACAGCCGAGGAGAGGTCAACAACTGGATCACCCGCGGTGTCATGCTATCACCAGCCTCCTTGGCACTGAGCAGAATCATGAGGATGATCCTATATCAATTAGGCCCCAACTGAGCGGGAGGAATCCCTAAGAGATCCAAGAACTCCCAAATCATGTCCAATACTGGAAAACGCACTGCAGTTTAGAACATCCCGCAATGTAAACAAATGAAATCGGCAGGAGGTGACACAGGCGTTTGGTCGCCACTAGGAGATATAGTCGCAGGTCCTTAGGAACCTCAAACTTCGTAAAGATTTCAGCAAGACATGGCTCAGACTCTACATTGCAGACAACCTAAATAGAAGACGGTTTCCTGCTTCATTTTCGCCGAACTAACAGACATGCCATTAATGCGGCGTGCGGCTCAAGCAATGATTTAGGCTCAATCATCATGAGCGTGCATCCTTTCAAGAGATGACTTAGCGAACCAATGAAATGGCCCACTAACACGGGGGGAATAGCCGATGATATGTAAAAATGGTCACATCCTTGAGCCATACACGTGTCGTGATAATCTCGAAGAAATACGGGCCCCGACATCTGTCCCACGCTGAACAGGCCCAAGCGGTTCTAAGCTTGCTAAATTCAGTTCTCCAGGCGGACCCGAACTCTCACAGCACGCTAGGCCCACACGTCTCACAACTGTCCTCAATACCCGTAACAAATATCTCGAGGATCTGCTTCGAACGGGCAACTACAACTGCTCTTTTCTCCCAACAAGGTAGGAAACACCAGAGTGTCTTTCACACAGGGAAACTCCCTTCTACGGAGTACTCTTGAATTGGGAACTATCTCTCGCGTATCTAGGAGCGCAGAGCTAACATGGAACTTCCCTTCTACAGCACGACTCCTAATTAAAAAGGGATCTCCACGAAGATCTCATCCCTAATCTACGCCTACAATGGTCTCGTTAAACTAGGACTCCTTGCACTATAAATAAGACATGAGGTTGGTAAGCTAAGGTACATTTCAAATTCTCTGTTACAGCATTACACATCTTCCTTGGAGCCCTGTCTGGCTTTAGCATCGAAGTGTCATTGGCCACCACAACGGTGGTCCGTGGCTCACATGTGTTATTGTGCTGGTCAACAGGTCAGCAAGAACCAGATCGTAGCAAGGAGCAAAAAACAATTGCATCAATAGGGTACAAGTTCCTTTACCTTCATTTCATTTTCTTTTCTCCCTAATGTAGTTTACAAGCTCAACAAAAATGGAAAACAACATAACAGTTAAAACTCCAAGATAGAAATTCACCAAATTAATGTAAATATAACTTTTATTGATGATCAAAACAACCATTTGGTTGACAAATTAAGTTTACATGATTAATCGATCAATTTATATAACTAGACTCTTTATAGTGGTACATTAAGTTCAATAACACCAATATTTTCCATGTTAAAGAACAACTGATGCAGGCCCATATGAAGAGACACCTAGCAACACTACCATTGCTTTGAATAAGGCTAAGAGACAGACTAAGAAACCTATTAGATGCCAAGATGAGTATGTAAATGGCTTGGAAACTCTGAGTTTGTTGGGGTGGACCTAGGAACTTATTGTAATCTTTAATGTTTGGAACTATTATCTCTCCTCTAAGTATGTTGTATTGGCATCTCTAAGTAGTATGAAGTTTTGAATATAATTCTAATTATTTGAGTTAGCTACTTCAATTTCTCTCTTTGTCTTGGTCTTTACCATTTTCTTTTTTCTCTGCCAGTTCATATTTGAACAACATCAAGTGGCATCACAACGTCCTTATCGAGACCTCATTTTTTTTCCTTTTCCCTTCTATCACTTTAAAGCCAAATGGTTCAAGGTCAACGTGGTGGCGGGCGTGGTTAGCAAGGATGTGACCTTCTTGATATCGAAAATGAGAAATTGATGAGGCAAATGCAATAATTAATAGAGCATTTAGAATGTCTTGAAACTCAGAGCCATCAAGACGATGGTTTGACCTCTGATTTAGATATCAACCCCTTTCACTTTCGTGCTCCGGATATTGAGTCAAGTGAAGAGGGTAGAAACAAGCGTGTTGGTCTATTCAATGACATATTCAACCACATCAATATGAAGGTGGATATTCCAGAATTTGAGGGAAGAATTAAACTTGACGAATTTATCAACTGGCTTAACACCGTCGAAAGGGTCTTCGATTATAAAGAATAGTTTTGAATCTTTGTAAGGTGAAGATTGTGGCTATTAAGCTAACCAAGTATGCATTAGCTTGGTGGGAGCAGTTAAAGTTGTGAAGGGAGATTTTTTTTTAATTAAACCTCCAGAGGGGAAGGGCAACTATGGGATGCCAGACCTTTATTACTTGATCAAAAATAGCCTTATACACCTTTCTGGGGTACATGACGACTTTACCCGAGAAAATTACTAGAAGACTATCCTTATAGCTAAACAATAATTCTAAGAATAGGAGAGAAACAATCCTAATTCACCATGAGATGTAAACCTTAATTAAGAAATACCTTATGCACCAAGAGAAAGGCCTTGCTCACCAAGGTCTAGGCCTTAATCACACTACACCAAAAACCCCCATTAGCAACGGTTCTAGACCGTGGGCGTAAGCCATTGCCACGGCTAAGAGCCGTGGACTACAGGGGCGTCGCAAAATCATTTGTAACGGCTATAAACCGTTGCTAAACATTGTAGCAACGGCTTTATGTTTGGATGGGGGGCGTTATTTTCAGAAATTAGCAACGGTTATAAACCGTTGCAATAACAATAGCAACGGTTCTAAGCCGTGGCAAAGTAGCAACGGTTCCAGGCCGTTACAAAGTGTAGATATTAGCAACGGTTATAAACCGTGTCTAACAAGATAGCAACGGTTTATAGCCGTTGCAAAATTAGCTACGCTTTTAAGCCGTGACAAAGTCCATATATTAGCAACGGTTTGGAACCGTGGCTAAGATTAGCAACGGTTTTTAGCCGTGGCTAACCTTGGCAACGGTTACAAACCGTGGCTAAATAGTGTGAATTAAACAGTGGCAAATGTGCTAGCAACGGTTTTAGGCCGTGGCTAACCATGGCCACGGTTTCTAGCCGTAGCAAATGAGAAATAATGCCCACGGTTTGTAGCCGTGGCAAGATGGAACCACGGTTTTAAGCCGTTGGCAATTAAAACAAAATTCAAAAAAAAAAAAATTTGTTTTGTTGCAACGGTTTTAAACCGTTGCAAGTTAATATAATCGAAAAAAAATTATATTTATTTTTTGCTGCTGTAGCAAAATCACAGCCGTGGCACCTGCAAAATCTGTCCTTACACATAGTCCACACAAATGAGACAAAAGAATCATAAATTGGATGAACTAATTCAGCCTGAATTAAACAAATTAATTATCAATAATAATTCAACATATTACAAGCAATTGGTCATCGTGATTGCTCCAAACCTCTCCAACATGATCACTTAATCAAATACATAATTATTCCTAATACAACTGGGTGATGTCCCTTTCAAAACACCTCCATGTTAGGCCAATAAATGGATAAGAACTAAAACACAATGCAGATCTGCAGAAGCTGAAGGAGTGATATACACAACAAAAGTATGTAGAAACCTTTGCCAATTGCTGAGTCTGGATGATATTTATGCACATCTGAAACACAGGTTCTGCAAACTGAGCAAACCCAGAACCTAATGCCTGAAACAGATAGAACAAGAGTATAAAAACTCTATTGTTTCATTCGGTCTAGAAGAGACTTCCAAAAGTTTAAAAAAAAATAAGTCGTGTAGAACTATAAGTTAAAAGTATTAGTTCGACATGAGCCTGACAACTGTTTAATCAAATAGAAAAATTTTAAATGACTCAGGCAAGGGAAAAGATACCTGTGCTATAGATGTAAAACACTCGAGCAAGGGAAAAAGATCTCTGTTGGCATTCGAAAGCTGCTGCCACTTTGCAATCACTGGAGGCATTAAAATCTCAAGATATCTTGGCTGTAATTCATCATCATAGAGAACAAGTTAACTTACTATTTTTGTTCAATACTGGCAGCCAACAAGATGAAACACATTACATGATACCTGAAGGTTTCGTTAGCATCATTTATATACAATCCGAAGGTTTCATTTCTAAAAGAGTTTAGACAAAAAGGGATTAGCAAGTGTCAGATATTTGACATAATAGCCAAAATGTAAAGTGAAAGAGCACTTATATAAAACAAACCTGATATTGCCCAAAAGCACACAAGAGATGCTGCAAAATGACTTCCAACCGTGGAGCCAACTCCTTAGCAGCTTCCTGGCATTTATAAATTTAAAATTGAGAACTTGTCAACAAAAAGTTTGAAAACCATTTTGAAAACTAAGAACTTGTCGACAAAACATGCAATTAGAAACCATTTTGAAAATAACTACGCAAGTGATCGTCATCCTGTTGTCAGATGAAGATTAAAATCCAATCCAACCAATAATATCTAGCATGAAACATATAAAAATTAAATGGCTCCATGCAGTGCTCTCAGCCATAGAACACGCAGCACACGCGCGTTTCTGCGACCCGAGTGTACCCCGGATTGCCCAAAACAAATGCTCCAACCAACGCTGCGACAGACAGCAGGCGTCCCAGCAGCAGCAAAACCAGCATCAGCAGCAACTCAGCGTAGCAGCAGCAGCAGCAGCAGCAACTCGCAACAACATCAGCAACATCAGCAACAGCAACGCAGCGCAGAACAGAGCAACTCTATTTTGCGACAGAGTACTTGGTTGTGATTCTTGAGCTTTCGGTGACGTCATGTCATGCATAATGTGACATGATAATTCCACAAAGAAAGACGGTAAGAATGCCACTCAGGTTTAGCAACTGCAGCAGGAAAATTAAGTCTAAGATACAAACAATAGGTTTTAAACCTTAACCTGAAAAATGAATTTTGTTTCTTACCCCTGCCAAAATATATGATAGATATGCTCCTAAGACCATTAGCGCAATTTCACGGTCAATAGAATGTCTGTAAAAAGAAAAATGGTTTAGCCTTCTACTGTAACAGTAGACTAGGGGGCTTGGCTATTCCCTGAACATTCATAATGAGAGAGGATCACAGAATTTACTTAGCCAAATATAAGCTTTTAAGAGCATATGAAGTCAAAAGCCCCACCTACATGAAAGAAGAAACACATCAACCAAAAATGCAGAACAAACACAATCAAACACAACGGGCATTTAGTTCGTGTTTACTTACAGCAACACCAAGACAGGTACTAGTAGCAAACAGATATAAAAAATCTCCAATTATCTGAGTCACTGTCCAGCCATCAAGCTTTGATATATCGAGCTTTTGAATTGCTTTCAATAGAACAACTGAAGTGGCATCATTTACCACGCCTTCCCCAAAAACTAGACGGTCCAAAAGGGGTGTCTCATCTTGGTTTAGCACCTATAAATACCAAGAAAAAAAATACTTTAGCTGACAATTGAACGAAAAATATAAATTAAAAACGGTGAATGGCCATATCAGATACAAAGATCAAATAAAAGGAATAAGAATCGAACCAAGATAGTCACGTATACTTAGTCCAACGAACCCAATCTTCGAAAAAACCCACCAACTGCCTAGATCATATTATTTCAGTAAGTTAAAAGGACTTAGAAGCAAAACCAAATAAACATTCCAAAAGGTTGAAAATGAAACTATGGAGATGGAAACAACAATCACCTG
This sequence comes from Berberis thunbergii, assembly GCA_003290165.1. Classification (NCBI taxonomy): domain Eukaryota; kingdom Viridiplantae; phylum Streptophyta; class Magnoliopsida; order Ranunculales; family Berberidaceae; genus Berberis; species Berberis thunbergii. Next base: position 179,698 of record QNQO01007447.1, on the reverse strand, counting down.
CAGCTATGATTCCTGATGAAATGAAAACCCCGAACACGCCAACCCAGCAAGTTAAAAGGACGTATATTGCATTCAAGACATGTACATCACCAAAGTGCAACCCTGGATGCCTGTAGACTAACACTTGCCCAGAAATTTGTCCATCACCACTGTATTTCAGAAAATATGACCTTAGATGCCCCTATCAATCATCAAGTTCCGCATGAGTTCTACACCATACGAAGAAATCACCAACGTCCAAATCCCCCATCTTGTCTCCTTTTGGATCACTTTTGTAAAGTTTCACCCCAGTCTTGTATTTGAAGCATAAGGAAAGTCTGATCTCTGTTGCAGGGTTCAATGATCCATGACAAGCGCAAGAGAATTGATGGATAGGATCTACAACCTCTAATGCTATCGCAATGACATTCCTTTCCCAATCACAAACTTTGTATCTCCGTGACACTGAAGGAACATGATTGCTTGGAGAAGGAAACCTCGCAACACCTTGAGAAGATGATGGTAATGGAGATGGTGGTAATGGAGATGGAGGTAATGAAGATGGTGGTAATGGAGATGGAGGTAATGGAGATGGAGGTAATGGATTATCTGGTTGCCTTGTCGATTGTGCACCGGATGACGGTGTATCTTCAGTTCTTTGAACAACTCCTTGTATTCCCTCACTTGTTGATGGTCTTACATAAGTTCCACTTTCAAGTCTCTCTCGTATCCATCTAACATTTTCTTCCAATCTTTCATATTTTTCTTCCCTTTTTTTGGCTTCCAATGTTTTTTCCAATAGCAATGAACGAGCGGGAAGTGCAGCATCATACTTCCTTTTAGAGACAGTGGTTCCAACACAACGAGTACGTCCTCTCGCTTCTTGGCCAAACACTTGGCTTAGAGGATCATCATCAATAGTGAGGTCAATGTTACCTTGAGTTGAAGATTCTTGCAATGCAGCTTTTTTTGCTTTAACTTGTTCCTTCAAAATAATGAAAAAATAAAATAAATCAAGGCACAAATAATATTCAAACAACTACAAATTAAATTAAGAATTGGGTATAAAAGACATTATTGGGCACATACCATATATTGTTCAGAACCACGCGTAGGTTTTCCATCCTTTCCCGTGTGACAAGCAATCCATATGTCAGTGCGTGTGACTGGTTCTCCATCAGGGTTCTTCTCAACCTATATATTTGAAAGATTAGTCTCAGCCTATAAAGTTAAATGGTATATAATATTGTACTAGTAGCTAGAAACTCAATTACCATTTCGTACTCTACTTCTGCAGCACTCTTCTGGCCACCCCCCCCATACATACTTTGAAGCCTTTTTGTTTTTTGCATTTTGGTCTCTAATTGCCTTCGCTTCAGGGGTGCTCTCATGGCGAACAAACTCCTTCCAATCCTCCTCTCTTACACCATTTGGAACATGCTTCTCTTATTCCTCAATGGTAGGATACTTATCCAAATAATTCTTCCTAAGATGTGTCTTGAACCTTCTATAATATTCAGGCATTTTCAAATGCACACTCTTTTTCACATAATTTGGAATGTCGTATTCACGCTGCAAATAAGCCATTGAGATATAAGTTGAAAATAAAATATGACATTATGAAAATCAATGATGTAAAATCTCACCTTGAGGCCATTCCACACATCCTCTTTGTAGTTGTCAGTAACATGGTTCCAACCCTTGAATTTGATGGGCACAAGGGTTTCAACAAGCTTTCCAATGTTTTTATTGAAATTTCTAGCACCAGGTCCAACTGCTAAACCGTGGAGGTTGAACTGTATGGTCTGTTTAACTTCAATGTCATCATTTGTAGATCTGGTGACATCAATGGTGGAGAGATCATTGCCGCGAGTACTATCCATCTCTATCAATGATATTATAGATAATTAGACTAAAGTCATGTGGTTTTATGATCAGTAACATGTAAGTGCAGAATGTATATTTTTTTTTTGTTTTGGTGAATAAGATGTAATCAGTTATAACTATCCCATCTAGTAATATAACCTAAACAACTTTGAATAACTTGAGTTCGTGCGGATAATTTACCAACAAGAAGATTATCCAAAGACCAGTCCATTCTTATTTAAATTTATCTCCTAAGTTATTCTATTCCAATGTTCTATAAAACTAGATGCTTTGGAGGATTGTAATAAAATCTTGTATGTTCTTAGAGACCAAAATGTACTAGCTCATGAGCTAGCGCAACGTTCTTTCTTGGTTGCTGCCTTGGTAATGTTATTTATTTCCATAAATAAAAAAAGGTTGTGTTTGATTCTAAGAAAACACATCGGAAAAACAATGAACAAAAGGTGAAACTGAAAATGATCATGCCTTTTCTTAGTTTTGCAGGGCAAGGTATTCCTTTCTCTACTATGGGGAACCAAAAAGAAACCTATAAATTTAACCATTGCTAGCATATCCTAATTTATTGAACTTAATAGCCACAATGAAACATACTTATACAGAGCGATGAAATATTTTGTTACGGTAATAAAGTAAAATAGACGAAGTTCAGCTTTGGACTAATGCTTAGATATTGTATAAACTCATTACTTATCACAATTTAGTAGTAATCGATTTTTATACAATTGTGATTCAGTTTATACTAAATTGTAGTAATGCAAGTCTTACTAAAAATTGATAAACTCTTACTAAAACTCATTACTAAATTGATAAACTCTTACTAAAAATTGATAAACTCTTACTCGTTACATAATGCGAGTCTTACTAAGACTCGATTTTTAAATCACAATTGTATAAACTCAAGCAGTGCACTCTCAGTACCAAGGTCAGAGTGGATGAATTTCTGGCCAAAAGGCCCAAAACTAGCTATAACTTGTAGAAGGTACCTGTTTAGGTGTACATATTATAAACGAGGAGGTTTCCTGTACTTCTCCTTAGAACCTAGATATTCCCAGCTATAGATGATACTACAATGCTTCTTAGCATATTCACACGCAGAACCGATAATGATATATACAAAGTAATAGGTGACATAGCTCAGGGATACTTTCTAGGACTGTTATTTCTGAATCCTATGTGCATTTAGTGATCATACAAATGTTTCACTCTTATTAACAAGAGTATACGTTTCTGCCATAACAAGAACTTGAAAACTTCAAACGTAGAAGAGGACACATAAAACTCATGGGTTTTCCTACATGGCCTGATGTTTGAAACTATTGAGGTCAAACATATTCCCAAAAATCGACAATATGGAAGAGGAATTAATAAATTATATGTTTGAAACAATTCTCTTATTTCTTGAATTCGCTGAACAGTTTACTCTTCACATGTTCACCTCTTGTTTCATTGAGATGTCAATTTGTACTTCTAAATTCTAAGTTCTAAACCATCACAGTTCTAACTTATACTATTGACTGCTCTCTGCTCTACTAGGCATTCTTCTATATGAAATGCTTTATGGATACACACCCTTCAGAGGAAAGACGAGGCAAAAGACATTTGCTAATGTTATGCAGAAGGATCTCAAATTTCCTGGAAGCATTTCGGTGAGACTTTACAGATCACTTATGTTCATTCCTTGTACTATTTTTTTAAATCGATGATTCTATGCAGAATAAAAGAATTTGATCACACAGATATGGTCAAATATGCAAAAGGGAACTAAGACATATAACAAATTCATGCTCCAATAAATAGACAGGAGAAGAAATGAACAGAAATACAATCTCTTCATATGACATCCATAACAAAGACTTCATCAACATAAAAGTAATTAATAACCACGATAATAGTAACAGAAGGAACACTAATTGAAAATTTGAAATTAATTGCCCACTCCCTCAACAGGTAGCCTCATTCATTTACAAAAATTCTAACTGTCGAGGTAATGGAAGAGGAAACCAGCGAGGTAGGGAGGGAGGGAGGGAAGACCCTACCTCCCTCTCGCGGTGTGTGCTTTCCCTCCTTTGCACGAATCGCGAGGGGGGATGGATGGTCCTCCCCCTCCCTCGCTGGTTTCCTGGCCATTTAGATTGACTCAAATATTTACTTCTAAGTGTATGTTTAGCCGGTTCATGATTTGAATCCACGCATATACTATGAATGACTAAGTAAATAGAATTTTACCACCTAAATGTCAATGACGGGGATACAATTATATCTCAAATAGATCGCTTGCAGGTCTCAAAGTACTGAACAAATATAATGAGATGATCATGCTCACTTGCTCAAATAAATTATGCAGTCAGGACTCTTGTGGCCAACCATATATTCAGTTCATTAATCACTATAACAATTGAAAACAATAAAAGAATTCTGGAAGCAACAAAATACCATCAAAACACAGTTGGAAAGCTTGAATTGAGCAATGAGGAGAGTTTAACAAGAATACTAATTATCGAACAAAATGCTCAAACAAAATGCTCATTGTAAAAAAAAATAATCATCGAACCCTAATTTCATCCTTAATAAAACACAACCCTGATGAACCCTAATTTCATCATAAATAAAATAGAGAGAGAGAGAGAGTACCTATATATAATGCAGTGGCTGATCGATTTTGAAGTCGATTGAAGTCGAGGGATGAGCAGGGAAGTCGAGGGAGCAGGGAAGGAGGGGAAGAGGGAGGGAGCAGGGAAGGAGAAGGAGCAGGGGGGAAGTCGAGTCGAGGGAAGGAGCAGGTCGATGGAAGTCGAATGGAGGGAAGCAGGTCGAGGGAGGGAGCTTTGATTTTGTGAAATTTTTTCAGGTCGAGGGAGGGAGGGAGGGAAGCAGGTCGAGGGAGGGAGCTTCGAGCGCCAAAAACAGCCCGCCAAATTTTTTTTTCAGCTTTTCATGTAGCCACGGTTTTGAGCTGTTGCTAGAGCTAGCCACGGTTTAAAACCGTTGCTAAATTTTTTTGCAACGGTTTTGAGCCGTTGCTAAATCTAGCCACGGTTTAAAACCGTTGCTAAATTTTTTTGTTGCAACGGTTTTTAGCCGTTGCTAAGCCTAGCCACGGTTTAAAACCGTTGCTACATTTTTTTATTGCCACGGTTGTTAGCCGTTGCTAAGCTTAGCCACGGTTTAAAACCGTTGCTAAATTTTTTTATTGCCACGGTTGTGAGCCGTTGCTAAGCGTAGCCACGGTTAATAACCGTTGCTAAATTGTTTTTAGCAACGGTTTTGGGCCGTTGCAACTACTTCCCACGGTTTTGAGCCGTTGCTAATATTAGTCACGGTTTTTAGCCGTGCCAAATATACCAACGGTTGTAAACCGTGGCCAGGGTGTTTATTAGCCACGATTTTAAGCCGTTGGTACATATAGCTACGGTTGTAGGCCGTGGCAAATGTACCAACGGTTTAAAACCGTGGGCAGCTCGGCGTGGCTAAATGGCCCTTTTGGTGTAGTGTCAATAAGGCCTAAAACTAAGGAAACAACTAAATAACAAAAAGGAAAATTGAACACCAGGCCTATTTCACCAAGGATAAGGCCTAAATAAGTAAGGCCTATAACAAGGAAAGACTTGAGAACCAAAATGACAATGGAAAAGCAAAGAGCAAACCATCCAGAAAACAGCTGATCCATGCTTCTTTCACACCCGAAAACACAATCAAATGTAATCACCGTCCAAGACATTGGTCAAATACACCAACCTGCACCGTCCAAGAAGCAACATTTGTCCGAGACGCACCGTCCAGCTACTCGTCGAACACTCAAGCTTTGTAGTAACATCCCCAGTCGTTCCATCTTGCCAGCATAAGTCCCTAACACTCGTCCCCAGCCGTCCAGCCAGCCCCTCCAATTTACCAACACCCGAATCATCGCCTGCACCCAAGTCCATGCACATAGCCCCTCGCCTTCATCCACCATTAGTTCTTCCCAACCTCTCTTTCCTTGCCCACGAAAATCTTTCCAGCTCTAGAACCTCTTTGCGAAAATTTGTAGAAAAATATAGCTAAACGAGCAAATCATTTAGGAAGCCGAATATACGGCGTATGAATCTTGTCTAACCAAACCAAGCCAGCAATCCTGTTAGGAAGATCCGATGTCTTGAATTCATGACTAATTCCCTTCTTCTGAGCTCTATCCGCAAATGCATCCGCCACCACATTAGCTTATCTAAAAATATGAACACAACTGATTTCCATATGAGATACCAGTCACTTAATCTCCCTCCAATCATTTTCCATGTACCAAGGAATTTTAAACTCCTCATAGAACCAACCACACACAATTTTTGAATCCGATTGAAGAAGAACCTTTGACACTCCCATCTTGTTGCACAAAAGATGACCCTCAATGACTGCTCGGACCTCCGCAAAATTACCCCAATTTTTATGATAATTACCCACTTTTTTATGATAATTACCCAGCTTATCTAAACCAATCTTGCTTAGCCACTAGACAATTACCCCAATTTTTTATGATAATGATACCCGTTGCCGCCTTGTTGTTCCTTGAAGAACCATCTACATTAAGAGCAACATAACCCTCAAGAGGGAAAGTCCAATAGACTACTCTACTGCCTTTCTTAATTATGTTTGAGATAGGAAGCCCAAAAAACAAGATTGGTTTCGTATTCTCACTCTTCCTTTCCGAAGACAAAAAGGAATTAGCCAGGTGAAGACTCCTCCTAACAAGCAATATCATTGTCATCATACTTGGCTTTCCATTATCAAATACATCCTGACACCACTGTTTCCAGATCCCCCAGACGATGAACATCGGTGTTAGGAAATAGAGTAGTCCCACTTGTGAATTCTTATTAGCTCTCCTACATCATAATGTCAAAACGGTAGCGATTTCCAGCGGCCTTCTAACATGGACATAAAAAATAGCTTCAAAATGTCTCCAAACTCCTATAGCCAGCTTGCCCCTAAGAAAAAGGTGATTTAATGTTTCCACACTCGGTGAGTCACAACAATAACATCTCGAGGCTAAATTGAACCCACACCTATGAAGCTCCCCATCCATAGGGACACCCCTTAAAAGAAGCTTCCAAACAAAAACTAAGATTTTTAGACGGCAAATTAGACCACCAAATCTTGTCAAACAAAGTGATTTTGTCCTTCTTGTCACGAAGTAACTCATAAGCCGAATGAGAGCTAAATATTCCATCTGAATTCGGAGTCCAAATGCAAAAATCATTTCCTTGCTCTTTTCCTTTAATTCTCTCCTCAAATAGTTTTTTCGCTAGGTCTCTAAATTCAGGGTTAACCAATTGGAAATCCCCACTTCGAACCTTCGCAATCGTAGGAAAATTCCCTTGTAGCTCTAGCTCCCTCAATCTCAAGAAAACTATCATTAAGTTCCAGTTAGAGGCAAAAAAACTCAAATTCCCATTACCAATTTGCCAGACAATGTTTCCAACAAAGATGGCTTTAAGCTTCATAATCTCTTTCGTAAACACCGAGGAACTATTTCTGTCAACTTGATAGAACAATCACTACACCAAAATCCCCATTAGCAACGGTTTTAAACCGTGGGGGTAACCCATTGTCATGGCTAAGAGCCGTGGGCTACAGAGGCATCGCGAAATTCCTTTTAACGGCTATAAACCGTGGCTAAAATTTTAGCAACGGTTTTATATTCAGGACGGTTGACGCTTTAGCCACGGTTCTAAACCGTTGCTAAAAGTTTAGCAACGGTTTTAAGCCTTGGCAAGTATTAGCAACGGCTTAAAACCGTGGCCAGACTTGCCACGTCTTAAAACCGTTGCTAGTAAAAAAATTCAAATTTTTTTTGTCACGGTGTTAAGTGACAGTGATGCAATACATGCAATGAAGAGAAATAACAAACTAAAGAACTTGTAATTGTAATTCTGGATTGATGACAGTAAATGGACTGGATTGTATTCAATAAGAAAGCTAATTTTCTTACAAATCAAATGAATCCCTTTTCTCTTTTATCCATATACACAACAACATCCACCAAACTAATAGCACCATCTCTTCTGTCGAATCACAACAACACAATAAACTACATTATTTTTCAAAATCAAAGCTAATGATGAAAATGATGAAAACACTGACAGCTCTTTGGAAAATTTACCATTATCTGAATCTTGGTAATCAGACAACCTTCCCAACTTCCAATCAATGAGTGATGATTCCTGGCTGTTAGAATCTACATTGGAATTTGATATCCTTCCCGAAAGTCGCTTTTGAAGAATTCAAACAGGTCGAACAATTCAAACAAGTCGCTGTTCCACTTGGGTAGGTAAGCTTGTAATCCAGAATCATCGCCTGCAAAAACAAACATAGAACCAATAATGGATGAAGAATTATGTCACAAATTATGCTCAAGTCTAAATGAGTATTCATCCATAACTATCAAAGCCCAGATAACTATCTGACCCCAAACTGATTCCAGAGAATAAAATCAAGAACACAACCTTCATTCATTCAACAAGAAAAGGAAAACCCCTAAGCCCTAACGTACTCGGTCTACGAATCTACAATGCAGCAAATTTCAGCAAATCTAGAGTTCCAAACCAAAAGAGAATCCCACAGCCCAATCTAACAACACAATAACCCCAAAGCCCAAACAACTGTTTAACCCCAACTCAATTCGGAGATTAAAATCAAGAACCCAATCCACAATCAACATTGAACCACAAAAACCTAAAACCCCAATTATACTAATAGTACAAAAATCAAATCAACTTGGACAAATGTACCTTGAACAAAAACTTCAACTTTTCAACTTTTCATTCGCTGAGCATCAACTTGAAGTGCACCATCTAAGTTGGCCTATGAGCATTGTGAACTCATCTGTCCAGCACAACTAAATGTGAGTTTGCCTTCCTTCTACAACTTTGAAACATATTACAAGGAACTTACCACAACTTTGATCAAGCGACATAGAGAGGTTCTGGATCAACTTTTCTTCTAATCCTGTAGATGGGGTTCAATCAACCAAATATTGAACACATTCAGAACAGGTATTGAAAGCTGGGAATGTGCCAAAAAAGCTAGAAAAAGCAATGTGAAAAGATCTGATTTAATTGGGGTATAAAATATAATTCCTCCTTACCAATTGTCGGGTGCCCACATACAACCATAAGTATCCACCACATGCAAGCTTAAGGCATGTCTTGATTTGGATGTTTGATTCTCGAAGCTGTAATCCAGAATAAGATCATTGATGAGAAGAGAAAATAAGTGACGTAGTATCCTAATCAATTTATCCGACTTAACTAACCTCTGATGTATAAGATCACCATGAATGACAACCAGGGATGGCAACGGGGCGGATTGGGGCAGATTTGAACAAATCCATCCCCAATCCGTCAGTAACATCGGATCCCCAATCCGCCCTGCAAATCCGTTTGCAATTTTAAATCAACATCCATAACCGCCCATTGTGGATGCGCGGATATCCGCCCCAACCCGCAAATCCGCACAAAATTATAACAAAAATTAAAAAAACAATCTCTGAATTGGTAAAAAAATACAAAAAATTTTGAATTACAAAATATTCTGAATTATACACAGAATTCGTACAAAAAATTACAAAAAAAATTTTAATTACAATTTACAAATAATTCGTACAAAAAAATACAAAAAAAAATCAATCTCTAGATCTGAAATCAGATCAGAGATCTCGGATCTGATCTCAGAATCGGATGAGATCTCGATCTGATCTCGGAATCGGATGAAACCTCGGATCTGACCCTTGATTTGATCAGATTTGATCTCGGATCAGATCGCAGATCAGATCGAAGATCAAATTTGATTAGATCAGAGAAAAAATTTGATCAGATCTTGATCTTAGATGTGGATCCAAGAGATCTGGATCTAAGATCAGTCTGATCAGAGAAGGAGAAGGGGCGAACTCTGTGAGAGGGAGATCTCTCTGCGAGGGAGGCAGATCTCTCGCGGTCGATGCGGTGTGAGAGACCTCTCGAGGTCGACGCGGTGTGAGGGAGTCAGATCTCTCGAGGGAGCAGGGAAGGAGGTAGATCTCTCGCGACGTGAAGGGAGAGGGAGGATCTCGCGGCCGCGCTGCGTGAGGGAGGGCGACGACGCGACGTGGGCCGTGGGCGACGCTGTTCTGCTCCTCGACGTGGGCCGTGAGGGTAGGGAGGACCTTGCTCGCTGTTTTGAGGGAGGGGAGAAGAAGGGACAGGCTCTCCTCGACTTCGACTCCTCTCTTCTGGCTCTGGTATCTGGTTTGTGGGGGGAGATGAAAAAACAGTAATGAGGGAGAGACTCAAAAGTCAGAGAGAGAGGTGAGTACGCAGTGTTTTTAGGTTTTTTTTTTCCAGCACATAAATGGTTGTTGGTTGAGGGTATTTTTGTAATATCCACACTTAAACGAATATCCGTGGGGCGGATATGGCCAAATCCATATCCGCCCCAAATATTTAATGGATGTTGTTTGGATATCCGTATCCGCCCCAAAATCCGTTTAAGCATATCCAAAACCGCCCCAAACGGATTGGGTGGGGCGGATATCCTTGAAAATCCGCCCCACTGCCATCCCTAATGACAACCAATGAGCCAGCTTTCACTTCAATAGACACAAAATCTTTTGGATCATAGGATGGGGATGGATTATCGAAATGAACCCCCTCATCATCTTTCAATGAGCCAGCTTTCACTTCAATGACACAAAATCACCACTTCAATGATGATTACAAGGAAAGAACGAAAGCCTGCTTACACTACACCAATAATTAATCAACATGTCCTTGGTTCACAAAACTTGAAAAGCAGTTTTGATTAGGCTTAATTTTGGGTATGCAGGGTTCACCATGATTGGGTGTCCTACGTCAATGCAAAAGCGAACAACAGAAACTAGCATGCATGCAGCACAATAGTGAATATCCACTAAACAAAATAGATATTTAGACTCACATATTCCTCTACTATCACCTCTACTATTAAGATGATGTTGATTTTCGACAAAGGGTTCTGCTTCAGAGATCTACACACACTCGCATATATACATGAAGATGAACAGTACAATAAAAAGATAATTCTATGTTGAAAAAAGGAAGGGATGGGCATACTTTAATATGACGATCCAATGGGCTTATATGCACATTCTCCAGCCTTAATTCAGTGTGAGCAAGTCCATGGCTATGCAAATAATTTACCTGGCAGAACAAGAAAGAGAAACTTCATCGAAAAAAGTTTCAGGAAAAAAAAACAGAAGTCATAACAACATAATACATACTCCAATCAAGCGATCCCTCATTAAAATCTGGATAATTCGTAATTTTCGGGAAATCGCAGGTCCTCCAACTGTGTCATCTCCCACCTTCTTAACACATTCCTCATCCAATGCAAGAGTTGCTTCTAAGGTTGGAAGCCAATCCGAGAGTTGAAGCCAATGCCTTAGAGAATAACTACCATGATACTACAAAAACAAGAGAAATGCGGTCTTAATTCATTTTGACTTGGGACAACTCCCAAGTTAAACTCCTTTACTTTATAACAGCATTGAAGTGTTATCTCCACTTTTGTCGCACATATGTACAATGAATATCAGTGGGAACAGTACCCTTCCTTGATTAATAGAAGCATGAAACGAGTTAAGTAGTAAATAGGACTACTGAACAAGATAGTTTAAGGATAAGATGCCAATAATGCAAGCATTGTTCTGATTCGATGGCCTAAAATACTTACCCCATGAACTAGGGTCAGTGAGTTGTCGACGTCATCATATCCAGCAGATGGAGCTACAAAGCCATGAACTTGCATCGAGTATGAATGATATAGAAGCTTTCACTGAGCAAGCTTCTTCAGTATTCCCTGTTTTCATGGAATGTCAATATCAAATTTAACAGTTAAAGTTCCACATAAGATAAAGTATAACACCTAAAATGAGATAATTGATTGAAGTCGGACCTGAACATATCCGACATCCCTATCATACACAGAATATGCCTTTAGTACATTATATAGGGACCTTTGACCTGGTCCATGTCTCTGCTGAAAAAAAATATGCGAAGGAAAAGTGCGAGAAAATCACAAATTATGTCCAATTCTAAAGCTAAAGTCTCATATATCACAAGTTGCTGCATCAAAATAAAAATAAAAAATCAAAGATCGAACATAAAAAAAAATACAAAACAAAATGCTACATCCATTGATGATGCCCCTGCATTGAGTTTACCCACATGGCCACAATAGTACTACTGTACTTAGATATACATTGTAATCAAAGTAAATAATTTGAATGGAAAAGAAAGAAAACTTACAAAAGACCTAAAACCCTCACAGGTTCAGGATTATCAAAAAGAAATTAAGATCACGTAGACCCAAAATCTAAGAAAAACTAGCCCATATGCTTACATCTCAAAAAACCATATATAAGTCGAAACACTACCCACAAACTGTAAACAATATGGAAAGTTTAATAACACACAACAATACCCACAAAGCAAACAAAGCAAAAAATATAAACAGAGCCCCACACCAAGCCATGCCTAACATTCATAGTCGTGTGTCAGGAATGGATGTTAGATGTAACACACTAGCCTATGAAAATTAGGTGATCTGTAAATGCCATCTGTTGTCATGTTGAAATGTTTTAAACCCATACTGGAAAGGTGGTATATATATTATATATATATAGATGGCATAGACCTCATGTAGGAAATGAATAATGAATACTTGAAATCAATGAAAGATGTCTCTGAAGGGAAAAAAAAAACTTGATCAAGTACGAGAGAAAACAATGTGGAGCTAGTTACTTTGTCCAGTTGTGTTTACCTGGTGAGCTCGACAAATGAGATCAAGGTTATGCGTCTGGAGGAATTCTGAAACCTTATCAACCCCAAACGTATAGGACACACCTTTGTCATTCTCCCCCCATCCTTTGATATCCTTGTCAGGATCAGACCACAACAAATCACATAGGAGTCCCTGATCTGGCACATCAACAGGTCGAGCGATATTCCTAATCTGATCCAAGTGCCTCAAGTCAGGAGACAATCCTCCATGCATGCAAAGAATCTTTTCATCTATAAGAACAGCAACAGGCAAGCAGTTGAAGCAGTCAGTAAATATCTTCCAAAGACGGATATTAAACCTCCTTTTGCATTCATCATAGAAGCCATATATGCGGTTGATAGAAGCACACTCGTGATTTCCTCTAAGCAGAAAGAAGTTTTCTGGATACTTGATCTTGTATGCAAGCAAAAGACAAATGTTTTCTATGCTCTGTTTACCACGATCTACATAATCACCTAAGAATACATAGTTCACCTCAGGAGGAAACCCCCCATATTCAAAATAAGCGAAGCAGATCAGAATATTGACCATGAATATCTCCTACCAAACCCAATAAAAACAAAAAATAAACAGTTTATAAGATGATCATTTGACAGCAAATGCTTGAATTCAAATTATGAGGATATGAATATATGAAGCATTTCCATGGTTGTGATGGTTCGTTCACCTTGGATAGCCCCAGAAGGGTGCAACCGTTCTAAAACATGAGCTAAAGCTGGCCCACGTATATCTTTTAAATTTTTGGTCACCTGGAATGGCAAACAGAAAATAGTTTTCAGTTTAACAATTGTTGATATTTGAACTGATTGAATCTGAAAAGAATAACCAAGATGACATACAGCTTCAGTTCCAGAAAATCTCAAGATTTCGCTTACACACATCTCTGCTGCTTTCCGAACATCCGATGATTTATCCTAAATAATTATTGAATGTTAGAAAGACAAGTTCAACTTCAAAGTAGATTAAAAAACCTAAAACATATGATGTCATATGCTCAGATATCGCCAAAGCAAACGTAGCCGACTTCAATAACTATAAGGCATCAGATGAGTCAGTTAGTCCAGAGAGTTGCTTCAACAACCAATCGAAAGGATCCTTCCGCCCTTCCGCACCGATCTTGGTATCGGCTAAAGTAGCTGTAATGTATGGAACCTACATATTCCAATAAGTGCATCATACTGATTGATATCTCCCCAAAAAAATAAGAAACATAATAGATTTAAAAGCCAAGTCGATCCAATTAAGCAGTCACCATCTTATCAAGATGAACTCTGTGGTGACTATCATAGTTTGTAATTAACAGAGATTTGGTCTTATGCCCAAATATTTCAGGCACCATCAAATCACGATTTCAGATGATCAAAGAACATTAGATCCATGTAAGTAGTTACCAACACACAGTGAAAAGAATAAAGTTATTGAGTAGTTGTAGTTTAATACACCTTGAAAAAATTGTGCATTATCAAGTGAAATAATTAAATAATAGTAGGACGTGTTTGCACCACTCCTATGAGTCTGCATGGCAAATCATAGTAGCTCAAGGAAGTCACGATTGTTTAATCAACTCATGCTCTTTTGGAGGTGAGATTTCCTGTTCTTAGGCAGTCAAATATAAACTTTGAGACATGGTCCTCAACAAAAATAAGTGGGGGGAGGGAAAAAAAACTATAATCCTAATTATAACTAAGATTCTATGCTGCAGATGCACCTGTGAAGCATAAAGAAGATAAGATGAAGATGAAAGCTTTAGGTAACAGAGAATTACTATTCCTAAAACAATAATAGCAGGAGAATCATACCACTTCTTGTAGCTTCAAAGGTGGTCCAGAAAGTGACCTCCACTGTGGGAAGAATTCTTCAGCAGTTAATGATATATGCTGCATAAATTTATTTAAGACAACTGGAAGCCGGAGCTTGGGATTGACCTGTGTAGAAGCAACAAACAATGAAAAACAGAACTAGGAGACCCTATCTAAGAGAGGAGCGAACAGATAAATTTCAAGTTGAGCACAGTACCAATGTAGTTCCAAACTTATAAGAGAAATCTAGAACAACTACATCCCTGCTTGGACCGAAGATTTGCAACCTCAAGTGGGCATTACACCTGCAAATACAGGAGATTGGAAGAAAAGATAAGAAGCAGTACCATTGCAATGACATAAATCTTAAATATCCATAAAATATACCTAATAATATTAGAAGCAATGCTTCTGCATCATACTATCCGTTTGAAGAAAAACTCACCTCAAGTTTTGCCATATAATCCTGCATTATAAAGGCATAAAAGCAACTCCATCAAGCTTAGCCAAATGAAACATCATTCCTGTTATTCCCATTGTGCATTTCATCTATCCTATTTATCCTTGACCTATCTCGTGTTGGCTCAGGTTTTGTGCGACACTGACAAGACCCAACTAATTGAAATGATTTTCCACTTCTTGATATTGCAATATATAAGTATTTTATATAAATTGGGTACCAATTGAGCAAAGACAATTTTGCAGAAACAAGAGAGCTCGAGTCCAGTTAACTGACTAGGGAAGGGCGAGGTCTTGTGTAGTAGTAATGAGACATTAGAGATAGAGAAACTAGGAGATCAAAACATAAACATTAACTAGAATGCTCCAGAAGATGCTGCCAATGGCTAAAAAGTATTATGTTCAGTAACGCTCGGTGCAATCCACAATGCTAGGACACTAACCAAACCAATAATGTTCATTATTGGTTCATCAAACCTAAGAAACATTCTATGCATCTTAAATTTGGTTCTCAACGTTGAAATCCTCATAATATTACATGATATTCTTTCCTACCAACACCCATGTGGGCCTCTTACCTCATTGCTCCCCCTTCCTCAACAAGTTATCTCAAGACAATGGCCTCCCTCAACAAGTTACTTTCTTTCTTTCTAAATCTTCCAGCTAGTTTCCCCAAAATGAAATAAAATAAGTCAAAGAAGTTGTGAGAAAACCAAAATTTAAGGTTGCCATTTCATTTCATTCAATATAACAAAGGTTTTGAATTCTTGAAAGGTGAACCTTGTCTTCCATTTCCAATTTCAAACCAGTCCAAACTCTGTTTTTTTGTTTGGATATAATCAAAACACTCTTATTGATGCATTGTTACTTCAATAAAAAACTTGATGCATGAATGATTGAATTAGAATGTAACAACTACAAAGCACAATTTAAAACAACAAATTTAGAATGTAACAACTACAAAGCACAAATTAAAACAACAAATTTGTGAGGAATTACCTGCTCTCCCTCTCTTTTTCTCTAATTTCAAGCTCCAGCTCGCGCTCCCTTTCTCCTTCTTCCCTGTCTCTGCTCCTCGGTCTTCGATCTTCTCTTTCAACATCCTTCTCAGGATCACTCGAATGCCTTCTCAACCGACTACTGCTCCTCCTCAACTTCTCCCTCTCTCTTTCCTTCTCCTTCTCTCTTTCCCTCTCCTTGAAATTTTAGGGTTTGAAGCAAATTAAGGGTTGAAAAGTGCAGAGTTGGGGGGAGATGGAGCGGGAAGCAATTTTTTTTCGCAAAATTTCACTCGCGAGAAATCGACTTACTTCTCCACACGTCCACGTGCAACGCACGTGCAATTTTGCAACAATTTTAAGTTGTTGGGCTATAGCCACTGTTTTTAGCCGTGGCAAACACACCAATGGTTTAGAACCGTGGCTAAGCCTATTTTTAGCCATGGTTTTAAGCCGTTGGCCATTATAGCCACGGTTTTTAGCCGTGGCAAATAAACCAACGGTTTAGAGCCGTGGCCACCTCCGTGTAGCTAAACTTGCCTTTTGGTGTAGTGCACCTTAAACTCCTTACCAGTTGTGACACTCTTAATCTGTATAGCACCATGGGGAAAAACATGAGTAATAATAAAAGGACCAACCCATTCATAACATTTGTAACAAAAAAAATCAATTAAAGAAAAAATTTAACAAAAAAAAATTGATGCACTATTTTACTAGCACACAACTTAATACTCTGCTTCGTAATTGTAGTAAATAATAAGTATGAATAGTTCTGGACCGGGGATAAGAGGGTTTGCCAACTAGCACTAAGAATAACTAAGAAACAACTAACAACTTAATTAAGAAAATATTGGGGGATTGGATTTTTCTAATTTAAACTAGGAAAATAACTACTAAAACTATTGTAAAGATAATAAAACTAAAGAGATGGCAAAGATGAGAAATTAGCTAAGGGGTTTTCTCCACATACCAAACATATGCTCATAAATCAATATTCAATAATCACTTCCTAACTCATAAAAGACAATGCTCAAGATTAACCGTGACCACACTGCATTAATCTTATTATTTTCAAAATTCGTTGAATTAGACTAAAAGTCGCTTTCAAACTATTCTTTTCATGCTATCTAATCAGGAATTGCAAGTTAGATAAACAATCCAAGATCATTAAGTTCTATAAAAAATATGAACACTGGCTAAGCAATTACAAGTATGATCAACATCTTGTTCTTAACTTAGGTTTTTACTTAACTTTACCAATGTTCGTTGGTATTTACTACTTGTGAGTAAAGGATTGTAATGATTAGGTGAGACTCTCCTCAATCATCTTGTTTGTGCCGACGTTGTCTTCCTCTTATCGGTTGTCTTTACGGATCCCCAACCGCTTCCTACAGGCTTCATTGGTGTGTCCAATCATAGCACAACTATCACACAATACTTGAATCCCGGATAAACAAGTTTTTGCCAAAAACCTTTGATACCGGAGAATTCCAACCAAATTCTACTAGGGAGTTTTGTTGATAGATCCATCTCAACACACATCCTCGCCACCCCAGGACGTGTAAGCACGAGGGTGCTGTCGTTGATCCTTAGGAAAGACCCAATCGAATCGCCAACTTCTTTCAAATATAAAGCATGAAGAAACTGTAAAGGCAAATTAGGGAGATCCACCCACAAAGGGACTAGCACCGAATCTTTCCTAAAACTAAATCCTTGATGCCAACGAAATGCTTAAAATCTGACATCTCGAATCATAAAAGATTCTCGTGACAAAGCCTTGTTTACTTCTTCTTCCTCCTGGAATCTAACAAGAACATGTCTTTGGTCTAACAGACCCATGGTAAAATCCCCTATAACTCCCCAAGATCTGTGGATGGTTTCACGAATAGCCTCAAGGGAAGGCGATAACCAGAAAAATTTAGCACAATAACATAGGTTTCAACATACCTTTCACATCTTTTTGCTTCCGAAATATTCAAAACAATTACCTTTCATAAGTTCCTCTTCAATAACTACCTTCTTTACAACTCCCAAGGCTTGGAGAAAGCTTCGAGGAGTCTTGTCCTCAACCGTGGCTCCTCCAACCCTCCCTGGAGGCTCTCCTCCCTTGGTGGCTTGAGGAGCCCATGAAGAAGAAGAAGAGCCCTAGTATTAACGATCCAGATTCCTAAAGGAATAAGATCTAATGGCTATGATCAAAAACTAGAAAAAGGGCTTTAATGTCCCTAGCAACAAAAATCACCATAGCAAGTAAAGAAGAGCGTTTTATGAAGGGAGAGATTAGGGAAAGCGAAAATCACCACATGGGACACGATGAAAGGGAGTTATGAAATAAATTTCTGCCAAAAATTACTTGCAAGAATGGTACTCAATGATGGATAATTTTTAGCAAAGTAGCAAAACAGTTGATTAGTACACTCAAGAATATGATTTACTCATGATTCAATGTGGGGTAGATGAACTAGAAGAACAAACCATTGCCCCAACTTAGGTGGGTTATGAAGAGAAATTCATGATGTGGTCATCTTGCAACCGTATTGGTCCTACAATGATGTTTACAAGTTGGCTATTAAGGTGGAAAAACAGCTTAAATAGAATTTTAATCGAGCCAATACAAATCTTGACAGTCGTAATTCAATTCGAAGGGAGCAATCATCTTAACGAACTCACACTAAGGAAAAGATGAGTACCAAAAAGTTTGAAAAGGAGAGCAACAACCAAACTAATGTTGGATCCAGTAGGCAAAAGGATCTGAATCACCAATTAGTCAAGTGTTCAAGCCTTGGACATGTACAAGTGGAATGCCTGAATAAAAACTTCATCAATCTTGTGGAAGAAGCTCTACATTTAGATGATTCCATCAGAGAAGATGATGACCATGTTTACGATGACTATAAATATGATGATGAAGAGATTACATTGAACGACTGTGAGGAGGCCCTTGTCATTGTTCGCAGCATGAATGCAGCAAAAATTGAAGACAATGACAGGTTACGCCACAACATTTTCACACCAAGTGCATGGCCCATGGGAAAGTGTGTAATGTGATTGTGGATGGTGGGAGTTGTGAAATGTTGTGTCACAAAAACTGGTAGATAAGCTGAAGCTAAAAGTTGAGAATCAAAAAACTCCCTACAAGCTCGCATGGTTCAAGAAAGGAAATGAAATAACCGTTGACAAGCGTTGTCTAGTTTCATTTTCAATTGGCAAGTCGTACAAAGATAATGTTTGGTGCGAAAAGTACATATGGATGCTTGTCATCTCCTACTTGGAAGGCCTTGGCAATATGATAGGAGAATTCTTCACGATGGATACAAAAACACTTACACCTTTGCGAAAGATGGAGTAAAGGTAATTTTGGGGCCATCCAAATGTGAAACTTTTACTAGAATTGAGAGGAAAGAAGGAACTAATTACCTCACCATGACTAAATTTTTTAGAGAAATCCAAGAAGAGAATCATGTGTATGCATTGGTAGTAAAAGAACAAAATTTTGGAAGACCGATTTCGCCTGCAATTGAGCCCTTATTGCAAGAATTTTCTGACGTAATTCTAAAAGAGCTACCAGCTAGTTTACCACTCTTGAGATATGTGCAACACCAAATTGTTCTTGTTCCAGGCTCCATCTTACCCAACAAAGATGCATACCGAATGAGTCCAATTGAGTACCAATAGTTGCAAAAGCAAGTTGCAGAATTAGTGGAAAAGGGACTAGTTCGAGAGAGTGTGAGCCCATGTGCAGTCCCTGCCCTATTAATGCCAAGAAGGATGGATCTTGGAGGATGTGTATTGACAGCAGGGCTATCAATAAAATAACAATGAATTACCAATTTCCTATCCCTAGTTTAGATGATATGCTAGACATACTAAGTGACTCTCAATGTTCTCGAAAATTGATTTAAGGAGTGGCTATGACCAAATCATAATCAAATCGGGAGACAAGTGGAAGACAACATTTAAGACTAGAGATGGCTTGTATGAATGGCTTGCCATGCCTTTCGGGCTGACAAATGCACCAAGTACCTTCATGTGTTTAATGAAACAGATGTTTCGACTATTTATTGGAAAGTTTTTGGTTGTATACTTTGATGACATTTTGGTGTACAGTTTGGATGAAAAACAATATGAAACCCATCTTAGACAAGTTTTGCCAATTCTGCGAGATTAGAAGTTATATGCCAACTTAAAAAGTGTGATTTCATGACTGATAGCTTGGTATTCTTGGGGTATGTCATTTCAAAAGAAGGAATCAAAGTCGATCCAAACAAGGTGGAAGCAATTATGAATTGGCCAACTCCTTCTAGTATACAGGAGGTACGAAGTTTTCATGGCTTGGCATCTTTTTATAGAATGTTCATTCAAAAGTTTAGTTTGCTTATCGACCTATTATTGATTGTTTAAAGAATGTGATTTTCAATGGACCAAATAAGCAGCTAAAAATTTTGAGTTGGTAAAAAAAAAAGACTAACGCCTCTTATTAGTTCTTCCTAAATTTGAAAAGGTGTACTCTTTAGAATGTGATGCCTCCTACAAGGGCATTGGTGTTGTTTTGAGCCAAGAAGGAAGACCCATTGCCTTATTGATATCCACATAATTTATACTTAAATTACCTTATAATTTATATTAGTTGGAAGCTCTTCCTAATATTGTATTTTATTCTAATTATTTCATTTTCATGTTTTTATAGGATTGGAAGCTTAAACGATGGAATCGTATAAATGCCGCATCTCAGAGAACAAGTATTTGATATGTTCGAATGGCGATACAAAGTGACAGGTAAAATTGCAATTCGCCACAATAATTCACATGCCAATCCCATCTAAACCAAACCCATGTGAATCATACCTAAACCTAAGCCCAAGCCAAATCAAAACCTATTTATTGCCCTTTCTGCCAAACAAAACATTTTTCCCTCTTTCTGAGCAGCCTCTTTTGCCTCCTTTCTTATTCACGACCTTCTTCTTCTTCTCTTTTTTCCAGCCACCAAACAACCTTCATAGTCCCTTATTTCTCCTATCTTGACAGAGATATAGAACACCTTCGTCTCTCGCCATTACCTATTTCCATCTTCTCTCCCACTTCACATAAAATCAACAACTACAGGCCTCAGACAGACCTCTGCCTCACGCCCTTATCTTCTTTTCGACCTCCCTCTCTCTTCGTCACCCCATATCGCCTTGTTCTTCTTCTTCTTGCCTGAAACTAGCCATCGACCTCCTCCCCTGCTCCACATTGTCCCCTAATCTCGCCAAAATCAGCCATCGACCTCTTCCTTCCCCTGCTCGACATTGTTCCCTAATCAGCCATCGACCACTTCCTTCCCCTGCTCGACATTGTTCCCTAATCTCGCCAAAACCAAATTGTGCCCCTTTCTTCTTCCCCTGCTCGACACAGTTAAATCCTCCTCCATTTAATCAGCTCCTCTCTCCATTGCTCTCCTGCACGTCTTCTTCCCTTCGACCTCTTTCCATGCTCCATCTTCTCCATCTCGTAATAGCATCACCGCCCTTGCCAACTTCACCTTCGTCCCCTCTCTTTCCCTCTCTCTTCCCCACACACAGAGCAACAACAGTTCGAACAGAGTCATGAGGGAAAAGAAACTATTTGCACCCCACAACTTATTTTGTACCACCACAGAGCACAACATGATAAGCTAATGGATTTCGCCTACACTGCTGTCGCAACCGCTTTCACCATAATTTTTTTAATCCTTTGGTAAAGCGTAGATGATTCCTCAGGCTTAGTAGAATTTTCTCGTCTTTATTGTTATCCGATGCATTGTCTGATGGTTTAATATTGAATTGCAAACGCATATTAGTTTCACCGTGTATGTCATGCATCCATGGTAGTTAAAATTATTCTATGTTTTTGTTTAAGCATTTTTTATTTGTATTAGTTAAACATGTGGTTAGTTATGTCTTAAATAAATAATTAATGCTAGGGGTTTGCATCCTTGCTAAAATCAATCCACTATATTGCTAGGGAACAATAATTGACATTGGTTTAATTTTATGAACTTGATGGATGATTCGAAAGACTTAACATCTCTCTCTTTGATTCTCAAACTTAATTTTTAATTGTTTTCTACCTTCCATTAGTTTAGAAATTTTTTATTGTTGTAACCCCCATTTCAAATTGGTTTAAATAGATTGTACTTTTCGATTATGTCTTCAATCCTCATGGAGTTGACTCATATTTGCCATTGTCTACTAGTTAGGCAACAATGCACTTGTGGTATAACAATCAGGTTATAATTAGCCTATTAATTTAAATTAGTAAAATATGCATCACTTCTTTAGCGAAAAACTCAATAATGCCAAGAAGCGTTATTCGACTTATGATGTGGAGTTCTATGCCATTATTCAGGCTCTACGACATTGGCATCATTATCTGATCCAAAGAGAGTTTATTCTAGTTTAGACCACGAGGCTTTGAAGTATATCAATGGACAACAAAAATTAAGTCCCCGACATGCAAAATAGGTGGCTTACTTGCAAGAATTTACCTTCTCAATCAAGCACAAAGCAGGCAACCAAAACAAGGTTGTTGATGCTCCAAACAAGAGATCATTCTTACTAAGTTCCTTGGAGACTAAGGTGATTGGGTTTGAAGTATTAAAAGAACAATAGGACGATGATCCTAATTTTGGGCAAGTTTAGACTAATTGTTAGAATGGGAAGATTTCTAAATTTTTCTGCAGGATGGCTATTTATTCTTTGGTAACCATCTATGAGTTCCAAATTGTTCTTTACGCCATCTTATTATATCTTAGGTACATGATGGAGGATTGGGAGGGTATTTTGGTCGCGATAACACATTGAGCCTGGTTGATGCAAGGTTTTATTGGCAAAAAATGGGTAGAGATGTCGGCAAGTACGTGGAAAGATGTAGTGTTTGTCACTTAGCTAAGAGCAAGTCTCAAAACATAGGTTTATGTACCCCATTACTAATCCCTAAAGCACATTGGGAAGACATTTCTATGGACTTCGTATTGGAACTTCCAAGAACAAGGCGTGGTGTGGATTCTATACTTGTGTTCATTGATAGATTTTCAAAAATGGCTTACTTTCTTCCTTGCAACAAAACCTTTGATGCAACGCGTGTGGCTGGATTGCACTACAAGGAAATTGTTAAGCTTCATGGCATACCTAAGACCATCACTGCTGATCGCGAACCCTAGTTCATCAGCCACTTTTGGAGAACTTTATGGAGAAAATTAGGGACTCACCTTCAATTTAGCAGCTCGCATCACCCGCAAACCAATGGTCAGACGAAGGTGATCAATCGAACACTTGGAAATCTCTTGACAAGTCTGGTTGGATGAAAAAACATAATTTGGACCTTACTTTGTCACAGGCAGAATTTGCGTACAATAAGACCAAGAATCGATCCATAGGAAAATGTCCCTTCGAGATAGTGTATGGGTTGGTTCCAAACAGCCACAGGCAAAATTTGCGTACAATAAAACCAAAAATCAATCCACAAGAAAATGTCCCTTCGAGATAGTGTAAGGGTTGGTTCCAAACAATCCATTTGATTTACTTCCTGTGCCAATCACTAACATATTTAGTGGAGATTCTAATGATATGGTTGAACACATCACGGACTAGCATTCACAAGTGAGAAGAAAATAACACAAAGTATAAAATGGCAGCGGACTAGCATCGTAGGCATAAGGACTTTAAGGAAGGATATTTATTGTGGATTAATCTTCGCAATGAAAGATTCCCAAGGGGTAAGTTTGGTAAACTTCAAGATAGAGTTGACGACCCCTTTCATGTTCTAAAAAAGGCTTGGTGAGATTGCTTATCAAATTGAGCTACCTGGGAGCATGGAGGTATCAAGATCAACAACTTTCAATGTGGTTGATCTACAGCCATACCATGAAATTGACTATGAACATAATTTTGACTCAAGGATGAGCTCTTTGCAACCTGGGGGCACTGATGGAGGCCCATCTGAAGAGACACCTAACAATACTAGCATTGCCTTGAATAAGTCTAATAGACAGACAAAGAAACCTATCAGATTCCAAGATGAGTATGTAAATGGCTTGGGAACTCTAAGTTTGTTGGGGTGGACCTAGGAACTTGTCGTTAATCTTTAATGTTTGAAATTATTATCTCTCCTATAAGTATCTTGTATTGGCATCTCTAAGAAGTATAAAATTTTGAATATAATTCTAATTATTTGAGTTAGCTGCTACAACTTCTTTCTTTGTCTTGGTCTTTACCATTTCGTCTTTTCTCTGCCAGTTCATATTTGAATTGCATCAACAACATTGTTGATTGTTGTATATACTTGAAGATCAGTTGGAGCAAGTTTATATTTTGATATTGTTTGCCATAAGTGATCATGAATATTTAATTTACTATACAAAATCTTTAAGTTGAAAAGAATAACAAAATCATGATTTGGGCCTTAAGTCACTTAAGATTTAGCTATAGAGAGCCTAATGTATGTTCTATTATAACTACATATTTTATGAAAAAATGAATGTGTTTTTTGCTTTGAGATCACAATTATTGAGTTATGGCTACTGAACTTATTTTAGGATTTGAATTTTTAGATTTATATCCCAGTTACTAAGATCCAATTGTAATAATGATGCAATTTTTCTTCTTAAGTTAAAGGTGTTAGATATGTGGAATTGAAATATTAGTGTGAATTATTTCATAAACAAATGTGTCTATTGAATAGCACTGAACATATGTTTGAATAACCTCTAACGAAAAAGTTACCAACATAAACATAAAGGATATGTCGACAATGTGGGTCTTGGATGTAACTCATTTTGAATTTTATGATTTTTGTTTATTATGATTAGACATTATCTAATCATTATTATGTGTTTATGATATTTGTCTGTTTCATTAGTAGGAGTATGTACATATTATGAATAAAATAAAGTATTAGTGTTGGATATTTTATGGGCAATGCAAATATTAGCCTATACTATGAATCATGTCAAGCAGGTTCCTAGTGGTGTGGTACATGGAAGAAAATGTGTTGCAGAATGATATACAACTGTTGTGACATTATGATGGCCAACTACTGTTGACATATGAATTTGATTCCTTATTATTTTTCTTCCAGCGATCGCATATAACTTGTTATATAGTAAAACCGTTTTGAGTTAGTTTTATGAAAATTTTAAACAAAATAGTTAAAAACTTTTCATGTTGACCAAGTGGGAGAATGTAAGAATTCATTACGTGGTCCACATGTATTTAGTATTTAAACAATTCTAAATACATGAGTTAATAGTTTATGAATGAATTCAATCATATTAGTAATTCTACCGACACCATAAGTCATATGTTTCTTATAATTATTTATCTTGCTCTGATGGGAAGTAGAAACAATCATCTAATTAGGAAATTGTTCTCTTTCTTTCTCGACTCTATAAATACACTGACTCATTATTGTGTTGTATGTCAATACATTATTACAATAGAATAGTGCAAGAGAGAGAAACAAGTTTTCATATTCTTCATTTTGTGGTTCTTGCTTTTATGAATCAAATGCTTCAACGTTGAATCAGTCAAGTGCTATGGGTCAAGGTATGTCGTGGCTCTAGTGATTATCAATTGTAAGATCCTCTGACTATGATAGAATTGAACTTGTAAAATAATCCGAGTTCAAAAGGAATGCAATACTTGAATAAAATAAATTGACGATAAACGAAATAAAATGATAAATGAATTTGATAATACATCAAAATAGACCGTCATCACAACCACACACGTGGCGGAAATCATCCATCACGAGGATCAGGTATCCCATCTACTGGATCAGCTAATAAAGCCCCAGAATGTAAGACCAATCATAAAAGCCCAGACAGTGCTCATCAGAAGAAATCATGGTTAAGGCCCAAATCCTGGCTCGCACGAGTTCACTCATATATAAGAGAATGTTGCATAAAAAAGAGTCGTGGATGAAGTTATGCCTCCACAGGCACGCCTTCATAAAGGAGGAGATTGTTACTAAGAACGTCTCCTTCTGTTGAGCCTCTCATGCTTAAGTCACGCAGAGAATTAACAACGACCATTATATAAGGTAAAGAAAACAATTGACCAAGGTATACAACTTTAACAGAGTTTTGTCCAGGTTTACTGAATTAAGCATCAGAGTGCCTTCGGCCACAAAAAAGGTAGTCTTTAACAGTCTAACATTTTTTTTCCAGGTCAAACTCAAACGGGGTCAAGATTTGGACGCATTAGTTTGGCGCCGTCCGTGGGAAACGACATGTTTCCTTTCTGAAAAAGAAGATCCACAACAACAAAACTCACTAAGATATGATCAATGATCTAAAAACTATCAGAACCAATGGAATGCTCTACAGGCCTTCAATCTAGCGATAATCGATGTGACCCGTCTCATGATATCGACCCAGCAACAATCGTCATACCAACCGCGCCAGAGAGAAGGGAGCCACAACATGTAACGATTCAAACATTTCTGACATCTTGGGGAATCCCCTTGGACCCTCATTTGGAGATGCTCATGACACAAATGAACCATGTGATCAAAATGGTGGATAAACTCACCCAAAACCTGGAGGGTAGCAAGCCTCGAGAAGAAAGCACCAGCTTAAAAGACATCGGACCAACAACAGTCCTGAATTCAATCAATGAAAACCTGGAAGGCTACAACCAAAGAAGTCCAAACCTGAACGACCAGCAGAGAAATCATTCACGACTTTAAAAACAAGTTGAGACAAGGTCCTTAAAGCTATAGAAAAATGGGAAGACGTAAAGTGGCCGCCAAAAATGATAGGAGATCCAGAAAGACGAAACAAAATAAGATATTGTTCTTTCCATGATGATTACGGACACAATACCGAAGACTGTCACATGAGAGACGAGATCGAATGCCATGTTAGAGAAGGACGACTTAGAAAATTTGTTGAGCTCAGAGAGTCTGGAGACGGAATAACCATGTCGGGAGGGCAATTAAATGAGCTAATATACGTATGCATGGTGCAACTGGAGAAAATGAGCAATCAAATTGGTCTTGGAAGTGAATAGTCAGAAACTTACAAGCAAAGATTAGATATCAAGAGTCGTTTGCACAACACACAATAACGATGCAAAAGACTCTGACCTTCTCCATCGTAAACGCAGATGGAGTTAACTTCCCACACAAAGACGCCTTAGTATTTTCGGTGCGGATAGCCAGGTGGGAAATTAAGAGAGTGTTGGTCGACACGGGTAGTTCAGCCAACCTCCTATATGTAACAACGTTTTGAAGGATGTGATTCACTAACGGGATGTTCTCACTTAGCAATCAACCAATGGTGCATTTCAACGGGGAGCAATGTCGCCTGCAGGGGATGATTCAATTACTAGTCAAAGCAGCAGAACCAGGAAAACGAGGGTTATTAACAAACTTCCTTGTGGTCGATGATCCTTTTGCATACAACATGCTACTCGGAAAGCCTTAGATAAACAAAATAGTCAAGGCGTCCTCAACCATGCACCAGTGCTTGAAGTACCATACAGACAATGATGTCGGGAAAATCAAAGGAGATCAACCAGCAGTCTGCGAGTGTCTTTACGCGACGACAAAAACTCCCCACAAATAGTAATTACTGCAACGACTGGAGGAACTTTCACAGCAACCTGGTCAGATGAACCCTGACCTCCTAGATGATAATACTGCTCCAACCAGCCCACGGGATCGACCGAACACCGGACAGTCAAAAGAATAACCAGTCGTGGTCTACTTGGACAATGAAGAAGAGAGAACAATTCGGATTGGCACAACGATTCACAAAAGCTCACCGAGAAAACAATTCAACTGCTGAAAGATAATCAAGATTTTTTACATGGACGATGAAGGACATGGTGGGAATAGACTCGTCCGTCATTTGCCACAAATTACAAGTACCCGAACAAGAAGCCGATTGGACAAAAAAGAAGGTCGGTGGCTCCAAAATGTAATCAAGCAATAAACGAGGAAGTGCACCACATACCGAATGCAGGGATGATCAGAGAAACTCACTACCCAGACTAGTTAGCCAACACAGTATTAGTAAATAAAAAAACGGCAAGTAGAGGGTATGCGTGGACTATACCGATCTGAATAAAGTCTGCCCAAAAGATAGTTTACCACTTCCACGAATAGATCAGATAGTAGATGCAACTGTCGGACACAAACTACTGAGCTTCATGGATGCATACTCTAGGTATAATCAGATATAGATGTGCCCTCCTAACCAAGAAAAGACATATTTTATAATGGAAAGATGTACATATTGCTATCAGGTAATGCCCTTCGGATTGAAGAACGCCGGAGCCACGTACCGACGGCTAGTGAACAAAATGTTCAAAGATCAAATTGGTAAGACGATGGAAGTTTACATTGATGATATGCTTGTCAAAAGTTCACATCGAACAGACCACATCACAGATCTTTAACATGTCTTCTCCTAGCTACGAAAGATCTTTAACATCAGGAGAATTACACGTTTGGAGTAGAATCGGGAAAACTCCTCGGGTACATGGTTAATCAAAGAGGAATCGAGGCCGACCGAAAGCAAATATAGGCGCTTCTCAACATGCAGTCACCAACAAACATAAAAGGGCGTACAAAGTCTTAATGGAAAAATAGTAGCCATGAACAGATGCATCTCCAAATCCTCAGATAAATGTGTACATTTCTTCAAAATTTTGAAAGGAAACAAGACATTCGAGTGGAATGCAGAGTACGAGAAAGCTTTTCAAAGCCTAAAACATACATGGGAAGCACAGAGCTACTGACAAAATCGAACATAGGGGAAGCATTGTATTTATATTTATCTGTTTTACCACGCGGTAAGCTCAGTACTAGTACGAGAAGAAAATGACGCACAAAACCCAATGTACTACATTAGAATAATACTTGCGAATGCAGATATCAACTATCCGACCCTAAAAAAATTGGCACTTGCCATGATCGTGTCTTCAAGAAAACTACGACCATACTTCCCCACGTCCAATCATAGTCATGACAAAGTAGCCACTTCGACCGGTGTTGTACAAACCAGATCTTTTGGGAATGAGGGTGAAATGGGTAGTAGAGCTTGGGCAGTTCGATATTAGCTATGCCATCAGAGCTGTGATCAAAGCCCAGGCATTGGCAGATTTTCATTGCCGAATTTACAGGGAACAAAGGTCAACAAGCAGAAAGCAAAAACGAAGAAGGGAAAATTTAAACCAACCACCCACGTATGGATCCTTTGTTTGACGGGGCATCCAACAAGGCGGGAAGCAGAGCTGGATTGGTCACGTACAACTTAGAGGGTGTCATGTTGGAGAAGGCGATAAAATTCAACTTTAAAGCCTCAAACAACGAAATCTAGTACGAAGTAGTAATAGTCGTACCACAATTAGCAAAACACTTGAGAATAAAAGACATCAGTATCTTTAATGATTCCAAACTGGTGATCAATCAATTGAACGACGAATTCCAAGTCAAAGATGCCCGAATGAAAACCTACCACCACCAAAAAACTACTGAATTGATATAAGGCTTCCAGAATGTGATCATTCAACGGTGCTCAAGGTAGGAGTACGAAAGAGTTGACGAACTGGCAAAGAAACATCATAAACTAAAGAGAATGATAATCCACTCGTCATGATGCAACAAAGTTCCATACTTGAAAACTAGGTGTAAGAAGCATGCACCACAAATCAAGAAAATAATTGGACAACTCCAATCCTGACGTTTATATCAAATGGAGAACTCCCAACAAATAAGATGGAGGCCCGAAAACTTCAAAATCGAGCAACACGATACACCATGATTAACAACAGACTCTATCGAAGATCTGCCACCAGTCTGTTACTAAGGTGCCTTTCACCCGAGGATGTTGACTATGTCCTACGAAAATTTTACCACGACGCATACAGGAATCACCCAGAAGGAAGAACGCTGGCCCATAAAGCACTTACACTAGGATAGTACTGGCCAACGATAAAAGCAGATGCTCAAAAACTCGTTCCCGCATACGACAAATGTCATAGATTTTCCCCGTACACTCACATGTCGGGACAGAATCTGATCCCGATGAGTAGCCCCTGGCCATTTGCACAATGGGGAATGAACATCATAGGACCACTCCCTGTGTCCGACAAAAAGAAGTTTTTCCTCGTGGCAGTAGATTACTTTACTAAGTGGGTAGAAGTAGAACACCTAGCAAAGATAGGAGAAACCCAAGTCGAGAAGTTTCTTTGGAAAAACATAATATGCATATTCGGGATCACAAGGGTAATTGTCACGAACAACGGAAAATAATTCAAAGGCAGGAAGATCAAGGAGGTATGTGAAAACCTGAACATCCAGCAACACTTCTCAGCACCCGCCAATCCACAGGCGAATAGGCAAGCCGAGGTCACTAACAGAAGAATCTTGGAGGCGATCAAAAGAAGGCTCAAGGCAGTGCAAGGATTGTGGACATCTAAATTACCCGGTGTCCTTTGGGCATACAAAACAACAACAAGACTCTGACAAGGGAAACCCCTGTCACCCTCACGTACGGGTCCGAAGTAATGATACCCATGGAGATCGATATGTCGACATTTAGAATCGAAGAATTCTCGCGTTGAAGATAACATAGAGGCATTGAGAGTCAGGCTGGACCTCCTCGAGGAAATGTGAGAAGTGGCTTTTATCAAAACAACGACATACCAATGGCATATGACCGGATATTACAATAAGGAGGTAAGAACCCACACTTTTGACATTGGCGATTGGGTACTCCAAAAAGTTCAACTCAACACAGAGGAATCGGCGCGGGCAAGCTAAACCCAAATTGGGAAGGGTCGTACAGAGTAATAAAGATCAATAGACCAGGGACCTACTGGATGGAAAACAAGGAGGGTGAAAAGCTACTATGGTCGTGGAGTGTAGAGCACTTAAAAAGATATTATCAATAAACTTTTTTCACTCAATCCTCCATCTCGAGTTCAAAATGAAAGAAGTTTAGTCGGGATAAAGAAGTCGGACGAAAAATCTCACTCGTGAAAATACTCAGCATAGCTAGAGTATCAAGCAACAAATAATTATATGTTTCGGGACGAACGAGTTGGACATGATCATGAAACTTATGGCCCGATCAACCGTAAAGTAATAAAGTCCCAGGACAACGAGCCAGACTTTTTCTCACCGACTATAATGTACAACATCATAATCCAGATATAAAATCGAATTCTGCAAAAAGAGCTTCTACACGACTACTATGTCGAACACTGAAGCTATTCACAAAAATTCGGACAAACGAGTCAGAACTCTGCCAGGAATGTCGAAAATAAAAAATCTAATAAGCTAGACACACTGGACACAACAAATCCAAAATATAAGTCTCCATTAATCTTCTGAAAAGAAAGGATTGCAAATGAGATAAAATAGGTGATTAAGAAGGAACATCAGTATTAGCAGCAGCATCATAGATGGTGCAAGCTTAGACAAATGATGAGACTATCCTTCGAAAACAGGATCACTTAGAGAATCCGGAATGATTTCCTCTACATCATCAAATTCTTGCTCGCCGTAGCAACGATATTCAGATAAATCCAAGCCTTGCGTTTCAATGAAATCCAAAAAGTCGTGATGGTCATCGACCACTCTTTTCCAATCAGCTACTTTTGCAGCCTTTATCCTTTCGGTAATAGATGAAAGCTCAGCTTGAGTCGACGCCAATTCATTATCAACAACTGTAAGTCTAGTAGAAATTGTAGACTTGGCAACAATAAACTAAGAATTCAGCTAAACAATTCGCGTCACAAAAGCCTTGAGACTAGCATAACACTCTTCGACAGAACGAGTGGCCTCATCACACTCAGCCTTTCGGTCAGACAACTCCTTCTCAGCAACATTCAGACGGGATCGCAACCTATCCAGCTCAACTTCGGACATTTCAAAATCAGAAGCAAACTGTCCTGAATAGCCTCGAGCTCCCTCAACGAAGTATGTGCAGTATCAACAGCCCTTGCATGCTCTATGCACTGCATTCTAAAAAAATCAAGTTGGAAGAGAATGTGAAAAAGAACCAAGACATGCCCCGCCAGCTTCTGTTCAATTGGCACCACCCAATCTCGGGTAGCCTTACAATCCGACCTCATCACGACTGCAGAAGTAAGATGGATTATTCCTTCCATAAGGTACTAGAGGCCCTCATCGATATGATGATGTGGCAGATGCACGGGCATGAGAGCCCTATTAGCCAACAGCCAATGAGGTTGCGAGCGTTGTCCTGCACATCAATCTCAGAAGGCCAGTAGAACTTCTCGGAGGAAACCGAGATAGGATGAGAAGTGGAGAGAATAGTAGGTGATCCCGAGGTCCCTGCAACAGTAGGAGACACGAGAGGTTTGAAGCCCCGAGCTCGAGTAACGACTCAATCTTCCAATGTCGGGTCGTACTCGAAGTCATCCAAGGTCTTGGTACTGTTCGGATTCTTAGACTGCTAAAGCCCAAGCTGAAGCATTTTATTTTCAATGACGCAAGAGTCATCAAACGTCAAGTCGGCAGAAACAAGCAAACCGTATGAGGAGACAAAACTCTTATCACGATCGTCCAAAGAGTGAAAACCTTTTTTTTGCTCTTTCCAAGAGTTTGATTTATCTCATCATCTTTTCAGGCACCAGAGTCATTCTCCGAACCATGACCTCCTTTTCGAGGAAATGTAGGAGGGGAAGAAGCCCTAAAGACACCATGAACCGATGTGGCAAGCTTTTTCTTCTTCGATACACAACCAGGACTAATTGCCAGCATCTTAGACAGGTTGGGAGACCTGGGAACTTTCCTCTTTCTAACAATTGAGCTAACACTCCCAAAGCCTCTGACAGCAACAGAAGCAATTCGGCCTACAGGTTCCTTAATGGAACTGCTATGAGGTTGACATTCACATCACTAGCACATGCAACAATTATCTCCAAAGCACGATCTACAGTAGGCTCCGCGTGACCCACCTCACTCAATGAATACAAGCCACTACGGATAATAGCATCTGTAATAAGAAAATCTTCCACCAAGACTCGGGGAAGCTTGTCAAACCAATTACAGAACTCCTTCTCCTCCAACGACAGTGATAATTCGACCTTCTTAGGCTTTCGAAATGACCGTTAAATCTGATTTTCGTGCAACTTAAAATAGTTAGAGGCAAGTGACGCATAAAACAAGGGCCTTGACCAACCCCCATACTCCTCTCACAGAGTCTTGTAATAAGATGGGAACGAAGATAACAAGTGTAGTTAGCGTTTACACTAAACCTCACCAAGGAATGCAAAACCTTGACATTCATAGGGATACCGGATGCGACAACCCTTGCTAAGGTTGCAATCATCACCTTCCAATTGTGAGGAACCAGTTGGGCAGGAGCGATGCCCAGAAAATCTAGGTACTCCCAGATGATCTCAAGAATCGGAAGCCTAAATCCAAAATGGAACATACCAGGGTATAGAGCGATATAGCCATATTTTGGACGACATGGATTGTCGCCTTCTTTCAGGAGAATGATTTCAAGATCGGCTGACAACGAATAATGGTAACGAATGCTATCTAAAGTTGCATGTGTCACCCGCTTATGCCAAAAGAAAGCTTCGCAAGCATCAAGAACATCACCACTCAAAACCTTGAAACTAGACATGGTTGTAAAGCAAAAGCAACGGATAAAGGAATCAACAACTGAAAATAAAAAAGGTGTAAAGGGGAAAACTCCGAACTCAACTCCTCCTTTTATAAGGACGAACAACAAAAGGTTCGCTCTTGGGAGAACGTGCAAAATATGATAATCGCACAAAATCCTAGAAATCACATTACAACATGCAGATGGACAGAACATCGGAGAGACAACAACAACGACAGCTAGTAACAACATTAAATGCGCTGTAATGTTGAAATAAAAAATCCAACCGCCACACACTTAGTGGGTACATGAGCATACCCACTAACTAAGGAGGGAAGTAGCTGATGATACATCAAATAGACCGCCATCACAACCACACACGTGGCAAAAATATCCATCACGAGGATCAGATATCTCATCTACTGGATCAACTAATAATTGATCAACTAATAAAACCCAAAGAAGGCAAGACCAATCATTAAAGCTTAGACAAGGCCCATAAGAAGAAATCATGGATAAGGTCCAAATCCAGGCCCGCACGGGTTCTCTCATAAAGAATAGAAGCATTGCATAAAAAAGAGTCATGGAGGGAGTTACACCTCCACGAACATGCCTTCATAAAGGTGGAAACTGTTACTAAGAACTTATCCTTCAGTTGTGCCTCACATACTTAAATTACACAGAGAATTAACAACAACCATTATATAAGGTAAAGAGAACAATCGACCGAGGTATGCAACTTTAGTTGAATATTGTCCAAATTTACTCTCTTCTTCGAGTTACTGACTTAAGCATTGGATTGCCTTCAGCCACAAAAAATGTGATATTTGGCAGTCTAACATTTGTTTTGCAAGTCAAACTCAAAAGAGGACGAGATTTGGACGCATCAAAACTAAACTTACTTTTATTAATCAACTAACTAACAGTGGCATAGCGGCACGCTTGCCTTTCAAAAAAAAAAAAAGTAACAGTGGCATACAATGCCTTATTTCTGACTCACCTAACTTGTCTAACAAAAAAAAAACTCTAAACCTAATAGGAAATCAATGTCCTAATTGGACTGTTACTAAAAAGGTCCTATTACAATGTAACTAAGAAATACTATTCCTAAAAGAAACCTAATTACATCAAATTATGTTTTTATGTACCTCATCTGTGTTATTCAAATCTTCGACTTGAGACATCAAAACCAATTTCTCTGGCCTAAGTAACATGAACTATATCCCCTTTGTCCACTACTATAAGTTTAATATATATGATCACCGTGGGAGTTTAGCGTAAGGGGTGGAATAAAGGTTCAAGGACAGGGAAAAAAATCAAATTGGAACATTGTACAAGGATGGACCTATTCTAAATGCAAAGAAAGAAAGAAAAATCATTTGAACTTGATGAATGTGTTGTCCCATTCTCAAGAGAGAGGAAAATCAAACCAGTTTGCACATTAGGAATTAAAGAAAAATCTAGGTATGACTAAGTGAGGACCAATACCATAGGATGCCCAACACCTCCGTGATCGCCTTCCTGCCTATCATTAACAGGTTGAAATTGTAGTCATTCCTTTCCTTATAAACTGCCCCACAAATAACATACATAGGGGTGAGGAAACGAGTTGAGGAACTGCTGTTTCAAACCGAATCAGACTGTTTTACCCAAAACGGTTCGATTTTTATTTTATAAATTATGAAACGATTCGGTTCGGTTCTGGAACCATTCTAAAATAGTTTGGTTCCAGTTCTTAAATTATAGTTTCAAACGGTTCGATTCCGATCCGTTATATAACCGTCTTACACGTGCCTTAATATGATTGGGTAGAAAAAAATTTGTTTCTAACCCTAAATAGTAAAACCCCCCAAATCCCATCATCTTCTCTCCATTCTCCAGTCTCCACCACGCAGAGCAGAAGCAAACTGCACAACGCAGTCACACCACCCAGCCACCACTCCACGATCTGATTTCTAACCCTAAAACCCCAAATCCCATCCTATCTCATTCTCGTCTCAGATCTTCTTAATGGTGGCAATTGAGGAATCTGAAATCTAAAGCGCCTTAGAGACTGACGTCTTCTTCTTCATCACGGGGTTCTTCGTATTTAGCCAGAGCTCTGCTAGAGATCTCTTATGCATCCCCATTTGGTTTCAGGGTACGACTTTTTCCTTATTATAATTTTTTTTTGAGGTTTCTTGGGTTCTCTTGTTTTTATGATTTCTTGAAGTTGCGATAGTTGTAGTGGGTAATGAGATTTGATTTTCTTGAAAGATAAACAAAAGTAGCCAATGATTCCATTGCTTTATACATCTTTATATGTATTGGAGTAATCATTTTAAGCCTAAATAATTTGTTTGTTCAAAAGTCAGAGTTTTCAAAATGAAATGGTCTAGGTCAAAAAGAAGTTCCATTAAAATGAGGGAATTTGGGGCTAAGTGCTAACAACTCCAATGTGCTGACATAAAAAACACCATAAAACAGGAACCGTAGGAACCGAACCGTTTAAAACGGTTCGAGTTAGGTTCGGTTCCAACGTTCAAAATGAAGTAACCGATCCGGATTGGAACCGATAAAATTTAAACGGTTCAAGTTAGATTCCTCAAAATTTGGAACCGATCCGAACCGTGCCCACCCCTAAGCATACTGAGTGATTTTTAACAACAGCTTGATCGAAATGAGATTTTGGGTTGGGCTCCTACTTCTAAAAAAATTTCGCCAAACTAGGGATTACTCACCTAACACTAAAACAATAAAAATTGAAACTAGATCTCCCCACCCTATGGGAATGAAGAAACATTTTCACATGCACCCTGCAAAAGACACAAATTGTCTATTTGAACAATTGGAGAAAACCTCCTTAGTAGGTAATGTTGTAAATGTTGTAAAAAATTCGAATTAAAAGATAGGAACGAAGGTACCAATTGTTCTTGGGTTGAGTCGCGGACTAGGTCGCTCTCTTTAAGACGTTTCGCGGCTCTTCCCAAAAATATCCAAGCAGTCTAGTAGCCCCGCCGTCCCCAGGATAAAATAACCCATAATCTTCTCTGTCTCGTTCAAACAATTGCACTGTTAATGAACGAAATACTATTCACCCTTAATCTCTTGTTTGCTCGGAATCACCAATACAAAGCATATAATTCAACAAAAACGAAAAACACTTCTTTGATTGAAATGCTAAACGAAATAATTCTCTCTGATTGCAAAAAGAAATACTCTTGTTTGCAAAATTCTTTGTAATTTTTTCTTGTGTATGTAAACTCTAACTTTGTGTTGAATTTATAGGGAGAAGACACATTCGTTGAAATACGAAATCACAACTAGATACATCGCGTGGAGAACGTAATAATTAAAAAGAAACATGGAAAACATGTGGGTTTTAAGAAAGCGTCTAGATACATGGACAAAATTCTTTTTAGATGCAATGACATAACAATTGAGTG
The DNA here is from genome assembly GCA_003290165.1 of Berberis thunbergii. Taxonomy (NCBI): domain Eukaryota; kingdom Viridiplantae; phylum Streptophyta; class Magnoliopsida; order Ranunculales; family Berberidaceae; genus Berberis; species Berberis thunbergii. Next base: position 142,713 of record QNQO01007447.1, on the reverse strand, counting down.
GAAAACGTGAGAGAATACTGTGGCGCAATGTATGGCGAACAATCTCCCTTCTCTGATTCAAAAATATTTTCGTTAAAAAGAATGGGTTGATCTCTAAATGACCCGACCGGACAGACGGCAGCGGCAGCGAGCGCGAGAGTCTATCTCTCCCCTCCTCATAAAAGTGTGGTACCCCCAAGAGGTCCAAGCCCAAGTCCAAACAATCTCCTTATAAACTCTTCCACAATAAGATGTGAGACTAAAATTAGAGAGAGATCCAGAGATCAAAACCAGATACACACCCATTTTCTTTTATTTTAAAAAGTCATATTTCCAACAGATAATCTACCCTGCGCGCATCAATGCCAATACCCTGCATCAATGCCAATACAAAGAGACAAATTCCAGGAGGTATTATATTCATCCATTCCCACATGACTTGACCCATAAGTTGGACTACAACAATAGGAAGGTTTTCCCTCGTAAATTTGGACAACATAGAACTCAACCATAATTCGTTGTCCTTTTTAGTGTTCAAATCATTTGCCTTTTTAGTGTTCAAACCATAAGTTGGACTACAAGGAGATGTCACCCAATGATCTGAAGATATACAAACTCCTCTGTTCACCTGGTCTGCTAGATTGAAAGTCCAACTGTTGAGCCATTATCCAATTTAGTGAAGTTAATAACCAAGCTATTCTTCTTCGAGCAAGATGAAAGCCTTGAAAATTTGTGCTGAAATGTATCTTCCAGGTATTTTTCTTAAAAGGGATCTATCCATACATCATTCTCCATTGTACTAGCCACCGAAAACGATGGATGTTTTAGAAGGCTAGTCGTATTTTGTATGATTGGCATTTTGTTTTTAAGCCATCTTTAGGCACACTCACTGAATCTTAACTTCTAAGCACAAGCAAGCCTTGTTCAAAACAATCATTCCAACACACCGGCTCCAAGTTTTAGAACCATGAGACTTGGAAAATTAAACACATAGGAAAGCGTCATATTGGACAGTGCAATCCTAAATGGGAGTTGGTTTCCTTCCTCTAGACAATGATTTACTTCCCATGTTGTCAACCTCTTGCCCATGAATGCCAACATTGAATTTCTCAAGTTTTCATACAGACCATTAGCTGCAAAGGGTAGCACCATATAACCGGGTAAACACTAATTAGGAAATACTGCTTGATGAGAATCCAATATTGGAGATGTTACTATAACATAAAAAGTGATTTCCTTGTCCTTTACTATGGTCGTGCATGTCTTATGCCTTAGGTGCCACCTATGGATTTTCTATAGTGTAAATATCAAACTGTTGGTGAGAACTATGTGGGATACTTTGGATCCATAGTCACAAGTGTCACCTTTTTCTGGATGTAGTTAATTGGCTAGGTGTCATGACATTGTATGTATATATATTTTAATACTTACTCAGAATGAATTTTGCAGGAACCCTTTAAAGTGAGACGTTCAAAAATTAAAAACGAGATTCTCGAATTGCAAGATCAGAATTAGTAGTTGCACGGTTCAGCTTATGTTGTCGACCCTTTATGATTTTTATAAAATCCTTATCCCTCAAAAGAGATTTTATCATTTTTTTCATATTTAGGCATTGATTTTCCTCAAACCAAATAGTTTCGAGTGGCAACATTACCACTAGGGGTGGGCACAGTCCGAGTCGGTCCGGGATTGAGCCTATTCCGGTTCCGGTCCCGGTATAGTGAAACGGGTTCGGAGCGGTTCGGGATTGCACATTTTTTTACAGACCCAATTGGTCCCGAACTGGTTTGAAACGGGACGGTCCGGGTCGGGACCATGCCATCCCGAATTGTTGTTGGGCTTATGATTTCTTACACTAAATGTCTTGGATCAGACATGACAAACTTCAAACCCAACACAAATTTAAAAAATTTGCTAAGGCCCAGCCTAAGCATATATGGCCTATATTTTGCCATGGCTCAAATAACATTTATCTAAACTTAACAATAACCTTCATTTTATCAATAACCTTAACAATAACATCCATAACATCACTTCTAAACTCAGACTCAGGGACAAAAACAAAGAACCAGGACAGGACACTAACATGACCATAGAACCATGAGAACATAGTACAGAACTAGATCAAAAAAGCAAACATAAACACCCCTTTCAAACAATAAGGGCACCACCACCAGCACATCTAACTCCGCCTGTTGCCATCAGAGTCACCACCACGACTAGAGTAGCGAGATCCACGAAGAAAAGAAAATTGAAAAGAGGGGGAGGATTTCCAACCCACCTCAAAAAGAGCACGAAGAGCTACGTTGTGAGAAAGGCTAGATTTATAGGACGGTGGGTGAGGATGTGAGGTTAACTAGGGTTAGTTTAAGAGTTTTTGCGGTGAGACCGAGGTGGAGGGGGCGTACGTGTTTGGTGTGGAGAAGAGAAAGGAGTTTTAGAGAAAAAGGAAGACTTGATCTTGAAGGAGGGAGTCCGACTGATCGACGAATCGACGGCCAGAGGAAGACTTGAACGACGGCAGAAGAAGACTTGATCGACGGCCAGTGGAAGGAAGACTTGATCTTGAAGAATCTTGAGAGGAAGGAAGATTTAGATACTTTTGAGGAGAGGAAGGAAGATGGCCAGATAAGAGAGATTTAGAGTTTATATTTTTGTTTGCAAAACCCTAGGGATAATGGGTTGGGCTTTGCTTTGTTTGGGTTTGCTAAATATGAACTTGGATTTGTTTAAATCGCTACAGTGACCGGGACGAGCTGGAACGGTCCGAGACTAAATTTGTATAAATCGGTTTTGTCCCGGCTCCAACCAGTCCGGTTTCGGAATCGGGATAAAATCAACATAAATCGGTCGGTCCCGATCTAAACCAGTTTGGGACCATACCGAACCGGGTCGGACAGTTCGGGACCGGGAATCTTGTGCACCCCTAATTACTACCACTATTATCCCTGCCGAGCATGTTGGGAACACTATAGGAAGGCTTTTCTCATACAACCGATGGAATTTTGTTTAAGGTGAACTTTGAATATTATATTGTCAAGGAAAACAATAATTGGTTAAATGATACAATATCTAACTTATTTTGCAATTTCTCTAGGGTTTCTAGGAACCTCATCCCTCACCTATCTTGGTGGACGAGTGAGGATGGGTTGATCATTGTGCGAGGGTAAAATTAGATAATGTCGGAGTTATTAGTGATTCAAGGAAGAAATGTGACAACAAAGATGGCTGGGCGGGGATTGCCTTTCTATAGAACATAATAAAAGGATGATTGAGATTATTTCTATCTCAGACATTCCTCACCCACCCCCTCCTCTTTTCTATGGTTTTCCATCAAGCCTAACTTGCTTACCCTTTCTACTGTACTTTCTTCCACCCTCTCTATGCCTCCTCGGGAAAATTGGGGGTGAAGGTTGAGTTTTTCTTCATTTTTGCAGATGAGGGATTTCTATTTGAGTTTTTTTGTTTTCTCTTTTTCTTAATTTAGATTGCTACAGGTTTAAACAACATACCATATGATCTGAAGTTCATTTTAATATAGTTCATGGAAAGCTGAATCATATGATCGAACTTGATTCACACTATGGTTTGATTTGGGGTGGGGAAATAAATAGGAAATCTAAAACAGGGTCTGATATGAGTTCAACCATTTTTAGCTTAAAACATCGTGAAAAGTATAAGTTACTTCATTTGGTTGACTTCATAAAAAGATGATCTTTTATTTTTATTTATTTATGATATGTGTTGATGTTTAGGAATAAATTGGGTAGGTATCAGTCTTAGGCAACGAAACAAAGTAATTAAGAAAAACATTATATATCTCTATCTTCAAATGATTCCATAAGTTGTTTTCGTTCGAATTTCTAGTAATGTCACTTAGCACTTCAATTATTTCGAATGACGTTTGTTGGATTGTAAAATACCTTAAAATAATTAATTATTTGGCTCAACGGGTTTGTTGGATTGCAGGATATCATTAAAAAACAATCCATTATATTGACTTAACCGGTTCGTTGGATTGCAGGATACTAAAAAGAAAATTAGTTATTGACCTAAACTAATTAATGTTTACGTACAGTATGTTTTGCCACACACTTCAGATCTTTTTTTTTTTGTTAGACTCGTGTGAGGTATTTTTTTAGTGATCAAGATTTCTTGACATCTTAAACGTAAATCCATATTAATAATCATTACTTTTAACTTAGTTCGAATACGAGTCAATTTACATCAACAAGAAACACTTTTGGGGTATCTGAATTAGGAAACGTTTTTATATTATGGTGGCAATGATAAATTTCCTACGGCATGTCGGTGTCACCCAATACCTTTTTGGGCAAGGACAAGATGGGTGGCATAAAACGAACTCTATAAATGCATATAGTAAGCCTTTGTGTAACCTATTATATTCACCTTCTATTTTCTCTCTATCGATCATCAGATTAACATGATACCTATCTCCCTCTAGGGTTTGAACATCACAACATCGTCAAGTTCTCGTTCTTCTTTTACTTTGTAACTTTGCGATCCAATGGAAGAATTGATCCAACTTTACGATCCAATCAAAGAATTGAAGAAACTCAAATAGGATGCATTAAACTACGACTCATAAATTGGTAAGAGATCATGAAACAGATGGATGGTAGCTCGCAGATTCCCCGTAATCTATGAATCGTATCTTGGGGATAATTCCTATGTTCTGATAGTGTGTTTTCAATCCTATCAATTTCTCCTATTTTTCATCTATTGTTTTTGTTTCTCATGTTTTGAACTACCCAACTCAATCAGCTAGTTTATTTTGATCAAAAGTTCACTTGAATTCATGCTGACATCATGTGTATGTGTGATAGGCAGACAACAGCAGATTATGATAAGGAATGCAAGATTTGTACACGAGTTTTTTACAATTTTCAGGTGGAGCCTGGTCCTGACGCAAGATTTAAAAAGATTAGAGTTTGTTAAAAGTATAATAAGCTGAAAAATGTGTGCCAAGTTTGCATTTTGGATCTTAAGTATGGTTCGCTTGTTCAGGATCAAGATACTACTTTTGCCATCAATTCAGATGATTCTATCGCAAATAATCTGATCTAATTGCTTGTCATGTTTTGTTTAGAACAAAACTTTCAAATCACACTAGTTATTTACAAAAAACTTTAATTTTTGTGAATTTCCTACTTAGAATGTGTGAAATCTTATGGTTTTCTTCTACAGGCTATAGAGCTGGCATTGATCATGAATCTTCATTTGGCAAGGCGTGCCCAAATGACACTATATTGAAGCTGCAGAGGACGACATTGTACTACAAAGAAACAGAAATGACACTATATACACTATATTAAATTTGAATATATTAAAATGTTAGGGATTTTGGCTAGTGATCTCTAAGAAGGAAAAACTATTTATGATTTTGTGGTTTTTCAAATGCTATATTTTTAAATTAAAAAATACTACAAAAACAAAATTGAAAAGATACAAAAAAAAATTTATCTTAAGACGACAACAATTCAATATTAATAATAGAATGTTAAGCTATCATCACAATTATTATGAGGGTTTTTTCTTGTAGTTTGACCCTCATTAATTTATACCTAATTGAGTTTGACACTCATTCTAAATTTTAATTGGATCAAACCTCATTTTCATTTCTAACAAATCTGTGAGGTCAATCATGTTGACTAGTTAAAGTTTTGTAATTAACCAAAATACCCCTTTTGAAAATGTACATGTTTTGCATGTGAGAGTATCACAATAACCAAACAAAAAACATACAGTGGCTCTAATTTGTGGCTTTGACTTCTTTACATTTTTACGCTTTTGCTACCCTAGTATCTATGGGTAGTGTGGGGGTAAAATTGGAATGGTATATGTGTAAATATCAAATTTGGTAATGAAATTCTAAAAAACTAGTGAGTGAATAAAGTGGTGGGTCCCTTCATCCACGTTTTGCTCCAAAAGAAGTGGGAGAAAAATAAACAAATGGATCTCATGTACATTGGTACCATTAAAACCAAATCACAATTATTTGAAAAAAAATGTTTGTAAATTTATAAATTGAAGCGGGTAACTATGAAAACAAAAAAACATTGAAAGAGGAAGACTTTATTCACGTGGTAGTGTAAATAGAAGACACGAGTCAGCTAAACCAAGAGTAGAAGCGCGTGAGCTATGGCTAGTAAGACTGGAATGAAGCGTTAGACTGAAGGAAGATGAGATTGAATTCTCCGTGAAGATGGAATCGGGCTAAAGTTGGATGAGAGGAACAAGAGGTGCCCTGCATGTGCTTTAATTTACACTTTTATCCCCTACTAAACAACAAATGTTGTAGAACATGTATGTAATTAAGAAGTTTTTTATTGGGCATTTTTTAAAACAAATGTTGTGCATGACGGACGCAAGTACTGTCATCGAGACAATTTTTGTTAACAAGGTTAGATAGACACCATATACCAATGGACAAATTTGTAGATTATACAATAAGAAAACTGTAACATAGGTTCTGCTTGCTATACTATAAAAAGATGCATTTTGCAAAGTAATGCAAATGCATCACTTTGCAATGCATTAGTTTTCAATGCATCACTTTACGATTGCTTGGTATTTGTCCGGGAACAACAATGTTAATTCCACAACATTTTAAATATATTTTTTTTGAATTGGCCTGCATTTCACATACCTTATGTTTTCCCATATATAGTATATTACATATATTTTCTTCAAGTTGTAACTTAATAATATATAAGAAAAATATTACTATTTGGAAGAGTTTTAATTATAATAAACTCTTGTAATTTTGGACTATGATGAGTTCCACATAGTATAGACTCTGTTAAGTTTCACATAATAATAACTCTTAAAAACATGGACTCTATTAAGAAGTATAGTCCAACATGTGAAAGTGAGAGTTCTCTGCAAAAGAATTCAAGATGTTTTATTCCGTAAAATTAAGCGGAATTTCATAACGTGAAAATGCGGAGGTTATGCATTTTGATTCCATAACCGCTTAAGCATCCATTTTTTGTAACCGCCCGCAAAAGAATGCATTTGCATTACTTTCAGGGATACCAAGCAGAGCCATAGTTGCACATTTTTTTCAAATGCATTTTTGGTCATCAATTGTGGCTAATTTATTTTCCCTTTCAAATGGAACAAAGTGCCTATGAATTTTTTGATCTTCTTTGTGAGTTATACTTTTTTCAAATGAGTCATAGAAACATTAGATATAATCATTAGGGGTGGCACGGTCCGGGTCGGTTTGGGTTTGAGTCTATCTCGGTTCTGGTCCCGGTATAGAGAAACGGAATCGAAATGGTTCGGGATTGCACATTTTTTTGGACAGACCTGGGTACGGTCCGGGTTGGTTTAGGTTTGAGCCTATCCTGATTCTGGTCCCAATATAGTGAAATGGGTTCGAAACGGTTCGGGATTGCACATTTTTTTGGACAGACCCGATTGGTCCCGGACCGGTTTGAAACGGGTCGAGACCATGCCATCTCGAATTGTTGTTGGGCTTATGATTTCTTACACCAAATGTCTTAGATCAGGCTTGACAAACTTCAAACCCAACACAAATTTATAAAATTTTCTAAGGCCCAGCCCAAGCATATCTGGCCTATATTTTGCCATGGCTCAAATAACATTTATCTAAACTTAACAATAACCTTTATTTTATCAATTAATTACATTTATGATGAGTATAGAAGAAAACAATTAGAAACCAAATCCAACTTCGTGTTCATGGAACTTATAGTCCACCATGAAACAACTCAGTAACCCACCACCTACTAACATCACCAACATCACTTCTAAACTCATAACCAGGGACGAAAACAAAGAACCAGGACAGGACACTAACTTGACCATAGAACCATGGGAACATAGAACAAAACCAGATCAAAAAAGCAAACATAAACACCTTTTCAAAGAATAAGGGAACCACCACCAGCACATCAAACTCCTCTAGTTGCCATCAGAGTAACCACCATGGCTAGAGTAGCGAGATCCATGAAGAAAAGAAAATTGAAAAGAGCGGGAGGATTTCCAACCCACCTCAAAGAGAGCACGAAGAGCTATGTTGTGAAAATGGCTAGATTTATAGGAAGGTGGGTGAGGATGTGAGGTTAACTAGGGTTAGTTTAAGAGTTTTTGTGGTGAGACGAAGGTGGAGGGGGAGGGTACGTGTTTGGTATGGAGAAGAGAAGAGAGCTTTAGAGAAGAAGGAAGACTTGATCTTGAAGGAGGGAATCCAACTAATCGACGGCCAGAGGAAGACTTGAACGACGGCAGAGGAAGATTTGATCGTCGAGCCAGTGGAAGGAAGACTTGATCTTGAAGATTCTTGAGAGGAAGGAAGATTTAGAAATCTTTTGAGAAGAGGAAGGAAGGCTGCCAGAGAAGAGAGATTTAGAGTTTATATCTTTGTTTGCAAAACCCTAGGGATAATGGGTTGAGCTTTGCTTTGTTTGGATTTGCTAAATATGGGCTTGGATTTGTTTGGAATCGCTACAGTGACTGGGACAAACCGGAACAGTCCGTGACTATATTTGTATAAATCGGTTCCAACCAGTCCGGTTCTGAAATCTGGATAAAATCAACATAAATCGGTTGGTCCTTATCTAAATAGGTTCAAGACCATACCGGACCTGGTCGGACAGTTCAGGACCGAAAATTTTGCCCACCCCTAATAATCATGCATTTCTGTGTTTGCTGCTAAAATGGAAATAATCCAGGTGCCGAAAATAATGTTACCTTGATGCAGGAGGATTCGAGTCAGATGATGCTGAGCTGTCAGATAGCACATTATTAGAACTAAGATATCTTGAATTAGCACATCAGCGTAAGGATGGCAGGAAATCATAACTCATTGTTCTAATTTGGCAGTTTTTTGTGCGTTTTAGTATTTTGGTCATAACTTTGGCTACGAGTATCAGAATCGTGCATACGACCCTTTTATGACGTGCATGTCGTGGTCAACCAGCTATGCTTATTGAACATCTTTTCGAGGCCAAAATCCATTGTTTTCCCTTCCAAATCCAAAAAATTTAGTAGTTTTTTCCCTTTTATAATAATATTTCAATTATTGTTTAAGAAGTGATTCTGAACCCGATTTGGGCTAGATTTCTGGCTGTTTATTTCTTTTATTATGTATTTTGTTTTAGCATGATTATTGGGGTTTTTTCTATTTTTGGTAAAATTCTAATAATCACGAGTTTTAGCTATAAAATCTGGCTTGTGGGCTGATTTTAGAGATACCTTTGATTTGAGTAATTTAATTGAATATTAGAGTTATTTCTCTGTGTTTTTGGGCGAATTTCGTGTATCCTTCCTTGTGAATTGTCTGTTAAAGTACCCCGCAAGATAATCACTATTCTGCCCAGTGTCATACCTTTAGAGTTGTTAATGGTCCATTCATACTGCCCAATGTATAGTTTGTTAGAAAGGTGGATGGAATGTTTTGTCAGAAACCATCGGTATTACAAGATCCTCAACAGATGGTCCGCTTTCATGCCAATCCGGTTCTTTAATAAGGAAAACTGGGTTTGAATTAAAGTGGCATGTCACTGTGATTCACTTGAGCAACTAATTTTGCTGTAGACTTGCAGTGATTAGTAGAAGATAGAAATAATGTTATTATGGATATTTTTGTGAGGTTGTGTCTGCAAATGCAAATAGGTATGAATGAGTCGGAATGTTGGTAATGAAATAACTTTTGAGATGATGGAGAGAGCAAATGAAAGTGTAGATGATAAGTAGTGAATGTGATATAGCTCAATATATGAAGCATCTGGTTCATAATCTTGACGAAGACCATTATAGCATGGAGTTAGACTATCATGATATTCTTTTATTTGTAATATTTTAATATTAGTAAGTTGGTTAATGTAAGTAATCGACTGAAGATGGCACATAGGACCTTTCCCTAGTACGAGAGGAACGGGAAGGACAGAAAAGTGCTAACACGACTATACCCAAACTTTAGTTGATGACTAGACTTACCTAGCGCTTATATCTCTCCATCTATAAAATGGCTTATTCAAGTACGGCTACTTTCAGGTTACTACTATAAAGGGGGTTTACGCATTAACGTTTTCAGTTGCCGAGTTTTCCTCTCGTCAAACAGGAATCTTTGAGTCTGTTGTCTCCACCTCTGCTTGCTCTGATACAGGCAAGTAGCAACACGCAGTATGCTCAACCTCAGTCTCAAGGTGAAAAAATGATGTTTTATGCATTAACTTTGCAAATTGAATTATATGTAAAAGATATGTTAGTAGAGTTCTGAAATCATTATTTGCAAAAGAGGAGTTTGTGCATCTCAAACTCAAAATGGCCAAAATAAAAATAAATAAAATTCTTTTCAGTATTTGCATTTGTATTTATGGATGATTTAAATGTATCAACATGACCGATTAAAGAGATCCCTTGTTCAACCCCTGATTATATATTGAACTATCTATGACTATGCTCAACTTTCTTTATTTTTTGTTTCATCAACCAGTAAGTATATAGAAGTATACGTAGACAATGTGATTGAAGGTTTTCAGTAAATCAATACAATATTAACAAAGATGGAAAATGTTGTATTTAAACCAAAAACTTAAGACTCTAGTTGATTCAATGGAAACAAGAAGAATAGAAACATACCTTGCTCCATAGCGATTTTCCCTTTTATTGTGATGAGTTTGGATCTTCCGATTGATTCAAGTTATTCCTTAGATTCTCTGTTGAGAGGATACAGAAGACAATGCCAAAGGTTATCTCTTTTCACGCACAACGCTCAATCGGGGACCAAGTCATATTTATAATGCTCGTAATCATAACCCTTCAACTTATGGGCTGTGAATTTCCAATTCTGCCCCTCATTGAATTAGAAATTACATCCTTATTTACACCATGTTATTTATTAATACCTTATAGTCCAACACCCCTATTAGATCACATATTAAATGGACCACACTTTAAGATAACAATACACATTATATTACATATGTGTCCCCACATTATTGGATTTGTTCAACAAAAAAATCACAACGAAGGCAATAACATTTCTTTTTACCTAAAATGGTAAAGATGATAAAATATTGCATATCAATTTTCCAAGAAAACCATTCTGTGAGCAAACAAATCACCTTATGATTTGAATGTCTTAAAATGAATCAATATAAATAGTTTATTTTCACACCCTTTAAGCACTTTCTTTCCTGTATTAAAATGAATAATACATACACATTAAAAAAAACAAAAACAAATGTAGATTATTGCGCTTAGCACCGACAAATACTGTTTGTTTTCTTTTATGAGCTAATCATCATCCAGTCAACTGTCAAGGACTCGGATAATGTGGTAATGACATAAATTAGGGGCCTTAAGAGATACCCCACTTCATAATGTGAATCTCAAAAACTCAAACTATTGCCAACTTTTTAAAAATTTAGTGGTACCTCCAAGACGGACACTCACACCATATTGATTGTGAAGTGTTGCACATGCTTTGCAAATACATCTTTGATCTTTTATATGACAAAATACCCAATTGTCATCATGTTTAAGAGAATATAATCAAGTCTTTATATCATATGAATGAAACCGCAAGTTTAGAATATGTACTTGAGGCAAACCCTTCAATGGCTACTCTGTTCACTTCACATCTTCCCCTAATATCACTCCCAACCCAAATAACTCTTTCCACCTCTTCACCTCCCGATCTCTCTTGCTTACTATCATCTCCTCCTCCACTTTCAACCCACTTCTTCATCTATCTTCCCCAACCAAAATTTCTCACAAGACCCCATGGTGTTATAATGTCTTCCAACGTCCCTCGGTCCTATGTGAAGTTGATTATCCAAGGCATGAACATTCAAATATGTAATAAGGCTTCAAAATCACTCTAACTCCATTGTGTTTTTGTTTCTCTTTTAACTTGGGTACTTGCATAGTTGCATGCAGTTAAATGACACCATTAAATAATAAGTTAAAATAAAGTTGGTAAGGATCTTGATCAACATAGCCATCTTGTGAGAGAAGTAGATGTAAGGTTACCTGCTCGTTTGGGTGACTTGAAAGCTCCCAATCTTTAGAGTTGTAACTATCCCTATCATAACCGACTCCACCACAACCTCCCTGTTAACTTCTAAGAGAAGATATGAATAAGGATTTTATTGTATTTCATATCTATAAAATGTACATCATACATTGCTTATAGGCGGTTTATATAGACATCTAAAGTGAATGAATAGTCATAACAAACTAACAAACTGCAGCATTTAGCTAACAACCTATCTAGCTAATTATACTTAACATCCCTCCTCAAACTAAGTGTAGAGCCATCAACAACACGTAGTTTGTCACGCAGTAACAAAAATCTGGAAGTACCAAGAACCTTTGTAAAAAGATCAACAACTTGATCAACTGCTGAAATGTGATGGACAATAATGAGCTTGCGAGCAACTTTCTAACGCACAAAGTAGATATCGAGCTCAATGTGTTTGGTCCTGGAATGAAAAACATGATTAGCACTCAGCAAGACAGTGTTCTTGTTATCACACCAGATAGTAGGAGAGGCACAGATAATTTTTAGTTCATAGAAAAGTGATTGTAGCCATGTTATCTCAGCTGTGACAATAGCTAAACTCCGATATTCAGCTTCTGTACTACTTCTAGATACAATACTTTGCTTCTTAGAGGACCACGAAATGAGATTAGAACCCAAATATACACAATAATCAGAAGTGGAGCTTCTATCATTTGGGTCAGTTGCCCAATCAGCATCACAATAGCCAGACAAGTGAAGAAAATGAGCAGGTACTAGATGAAGACCAAAGGTAGATGTAGCTCTTAGATACCATAAGATATTTTCACCACTCGCCAGTGAGAATCAAGAGGATTCTGCATGAATTGGCAAACTCGATTGACTGAGTATGAAATCTCTGGTTGGGTGATAGTTACATATTCTAAAGCTCCAACAATACTCCGATATAGCTTAACATTCTGGACAAGATCACTACCTGTAGCAAACAACTTCTCACCACCACTCATAGGAGTAGGCAAGCCATTAGCAAACTGCATCTTGGCTCTACAGAGAAGGTCATTAATGTACTTGGATTGAGAGAGGAATAGACCATTGGCAGTATGTTGAACTTGAATTCCAAGAAAGTAATGAACAAGTCTCAAATTTTTCAAAGAAAACTGAGAATTCAGCTGTTGAATTAACTGAGAAATGTCAGATGAACTTGAATCAGTGATTAGAATGTCATCAACATAAACCAGAATGAAAATAGGAGATGGAAAATGTCGAATAAAAAGTGATGAGTCTGACTTAGTAGATGTAAAACCAAACGTGAAAAGGGTATGTCTCAGCTTGTCAAACCGAGCTCTACGAGCATGTTTTAAATCGTAAAGGGCCTTGGTAAGCTTAAAAACTGCATTGGGACGAGAGGGGTCTATAAACCCAGGAGGTTGCATCATGTAAACCTCTTATTGCAGCTCTCCATTCAAGAATGCATTGTTTACATCCAATTGAAACATTGGCCAAGCATACGTGACAGCAATAGAGAGCACAACTCTGATGGTAGAATGTTTAACAACTAGACTAAATGTCTCTTCATAGTCAAAACCAGCAATTTGTTGGGATCCCTTAGCTACCAGGCGAGCTTTATATTTGTGAATTGTGCCATCTGAGTTCTCTTTGATCTTGAAGATCCACTTACAACCAACAATGGACCTATTATGAGGAACATCCACCAGTGACCAAGTATTATTGCGTAACAATGCCATATACTCATCTTGCATAGCAGAAAGCCAATGAGGAGTGTTTAAGGCCTCATTCAGACTAGATGGTTCAGTTGAAGCTATGAACACTTTGGGTTTGTATATACCTGCTTTGGATATGATTACCATCTGATGACCAAGAGTAGCAGTAGGACTCAAAGGAATGCTTCTATTTTGAGTGGATAAAGGAAGTACTACTTGATTAGGAAAAGAAACCACTGGACTAGAAGGTGCATTACTGTCATTAGAAGATAAAGATGTAGGAAGTAAAGGTGCATTGGCCACACTTTCATTATTGTTAGTAGGAGCATTGGCTACTCTTACTGGTTTGTCAGTATGAGTAGTAGAAATTGGGATAGATGCAGAAGTAGGTGCAGGGGAGAGAGGAGTAGACATAGAAGTAGGACTCAACCTTTTATGAGGGAAGAAAGTCTCATTAAACAACACATCTCTGGAAATGTATATGCGACCAGTAGGAGACAAGCATTTGTACCCTTTGTGTTGTAAACTATAACCAAGAAATGTGCATTCAACAGACCTGTATTGAAGCTTATGAGAGTTATATGGTCTTATATTAGGGAAGCATGAGCAACCAAACACCTTGAGAGTAGTGTGATCAAGAATCTTGTGATATAAGGATTCAAATGGAGAAAAACCAATTAAAATAGATGAAGGTACACGATTAAGAAGATAGACTGATGTTCTTACTGCTTCATCCCAGAATTTCATGGGAAGAGAAGCATGAGCAAGTAGGGTTAAAGTAGAATTTCAATGATGTGGTGATGCTTCCTCTCAACAACTCCATTTTGCTGATGAGTTGTGGGGCAAGCCAATCAATGAAGGACACCATATTGAGCTAAAAACTTTGAAAACGGCCTATATCCTCCACCCCAATCAGATTGAATGCACTTAATAGGAAGACCAAACTCCAGTTCAACTTGGGACATAAACTTAAGAAAAGTTGAATAAGCATCTGCTTTATTTTGTAAAAGATACACCCAAGTAAAACGACTGTAAGCATCAATAAAGTGAATGTAGTACTTGTAACCAGAGGAAGAAATAGTAGAAGCAGGACCCCATAGGTCTGTATGAATTAGTTCTAAGGTGTTTTATACACAGTAGATGAACTAGGAAAGGGAAACTTGTGTATTTTTCCTAAACAACATGAAGAACAAAAATCAGAATCATTCTTATTGCGAACAGGAATGTTGCATCTGGTAAGGATCTTTTGAACAAGTGGCAACGAAGGATGACCTAATCGAGCATGCCAAAGATACAAGGATGAAGATGACATAGAAGTAGTTGTATTGACTAAAATTCTTTGATTAAAAGTGGAAAACTCTGACTCTGACTCTGGAGCAGCAAGAGACGTGGATGGAAAGACATAGAGTCCATTGTTAAGCTTCCCTTCCAAGAGAATTTGGTTGGTGACCTGATCCCGAACAAAACAGATATCAGGGTGAAACTCAAAGAAAACACCATTATCTCTTGCAAATTTAGAAACACTTAACAAGTTCTTAGTGAGTTTAGGAACTTGAAGAACATTCTTAAGAAGCAATATTCTTGAAGAATTTGAAGAACTTGAAGATTGTAAAGTAGACTGATTAATGTTTTGAATTTGTAATCCAGTGCCATCCCCAACAAATAGATGCTCATTGCCATGATAAGGGACTAAAGATGTCAAATTCTGAGTATATGGAGTGCAGTGATCGGTAGCCCCATAATCAGGTTACCACCTACGATCAGATGGTGTAGATGAAGCAACACATGTTTGTATCTGAGACTCAGATTCAGCTCCCCAACTGGGATGAGTAGGATGAGTAGACTGACTGGAAGAAGCAGAGAATGCATTGCGAGGTGGTAGATTTGTTGTCTTAGAAGGTGTTGAAGATGAGGTATGTTGAGTGGAGTGAGTGGAGCTCCATGGATTTGGAATACTATTATCAAACCTGTTATAGCACTTGTATGCTAGATGTCCAAGTTTGCCACAAATTTGACACTGAGGTCGATTAGATTGATAACCAGAAGGCCTAAAACCTCTCCTAGATCCAAATCTTGCACCTCTAGGCAAGAAGGGATTGAATGGAGATCTGAATTGAGGTCTCCAACCATGTGAGTTTGACGCAAAAGATGTAGGAGAAGGTTTGTATGAGGTGTGAGCCACATTTATAGAAATAGACACATCAAGATCCTTCATATGTCTTTCAATTCTTTATTTTTGAGCAAGCAAAAGTGACTCAATCTCTGCTACACTATATGCATCTGATCTAGAGCTCACCGAGACTACAAATGTATCATATGACTGTTGTAATCCATCAAAAATTGCATTAATATGATCTTTAGGAGAAAGTGGATGCCCTACAGATGCTAATTGATCAATGATGGACTTCAATTTTAGTAGATAGCCATTAATGGAAAGATTTCATTTTTTAAGGTTTTGTAACTGAGTCCTAAACTGAGAGATTTTGGCAACAATTTGAGAATTGAAGAAGGTTTCAAGAATCTTTCAGATATGTCCAGATGTTTTACAACCTACTAACCTTGTGAGTAATGATTCAGTCATAGAAGAAAGAAGCCATGAGAACAGGAGTTGATCTTGCTATTCCCAGTTGATAAATTCTGGATTGACATTGTTGTGTGCTTGATCTTCAGCAAATAGAAATCTTGATGGAGATGAAGCATTTTCAATAAACTTCTGAAGTTTGTGACCTCTGATTGTTTCCAACACTTGTTGTTTCCACAACAAGTAGTTGTGTTCATCCAGTTTTACAGACAAAACATGAGTAAACATCACTGGTTTTGACTCTGCCATGACAAAATTGGTAAGTGACGCAGCATTTGAGGAAGTTGAATCCGCCATTAATACTACTGAGAAGGTTTGAAATGAAAAAGAAGATTGAAATGAAAAAGAAGAAGAAAAGAGTAATGAAATGGCTCTAATACCATGTTAACTTCTAAGAGAAGATATGAACAAGGATTCTATTGTATTTCATATCTGTAAAATGTACATTATAAATTGCTTATATAGGTAGCTTATATAGACATCTAAAGTGAATGAATAGTTGTCATAACAAACTAACTAATTGCAGCATTTAGCTAACAACCTATCTAGCTAATTATACTTAACACTCCCCACTCGCAATCATCTTGGCCCGTGGAACCTTCATCTTCCGTCTGTCTGACTCTCTCCGCAGTTCTTTCTCCCAGCGCTTCCCCTATTCCATATTCCTGAACTGATATGCCTTCCCATGACCTGAATTCTTTCCGAAGAGGCTTCTTAGATCATCAAAAATTACCCCCATACAATATTTAAGAGAGGATGGAGAGCAATAACGGAAGGGAAACAACTAGACGACTAGGGGTGGGTTGGAATTTTGTTAAACTACGAGATTTTCTTCGTGATAAGTTTGTTATTGTGGTTACATCATATACTTAATAGTTATTTCAGGTATTACGAAACTCGGGGATGACCATGTGCAAGGGGCGTGCTGCCATAAACCATAAAAAAACATAAGACTTCCATTGAGTGTCAGTCTTGGGGGGTCCTACCTATTTTTTTTATTTTTAAAGTTGGGGGATTTTAAGTTCGCATTAAGAAGTGGGGGATATCTTTTAATGTCCAAACAAATAAATTATAATAGGTGTATAAAAATGTCCAAGGTGGTGTTTTTTTTGTTTTGATTAGAACTTTGTTCTGAATAAGAAGCGACTCACTTTGACAGGATGTTTGTTTTTACTTCTAATAAGAAGTTCTTAATAGGTTCTAAATTCATAACAATTTAATAAGCACCAAGGAGGTGCTTAACACTTAGGGGGTGTTTGTTTTTCACTAGAACTAAGCACTCAGTAGACCACTTCTTATTAGAAGCAAAAACAAACAACCGGTCAAAGTGGACCACTTCTTATTCAAAACCAAAGTTTTCATCAGAGCAAAAAACAAACACCACTTAATTTATAAGCCGGGAAAATTATGTATATTGAACGTATAATGTGAATGAGTCATTAACTATCGACTCAATGGTCACCTCAGTAAAGAAAAAAAATTAAAGGTAAGGAGGAGATTTGTGTTTTTTAAAAAGCGGTCAATGCGTAGGCTTGCGAGTCGACTCGAAGCGGCTCAAAAATGAGCAAGTGTGTATTCATTAATAGGGCTAAACAATTCACCTCAAGGACTCTGCAAATCAGTGGCACTTAAACCATGAGTTTGTGGTAAGGTTATTAATGATTACTTTAAGCAGATCTTAGAGTCCTCTAATCCATCCCCTAGTCTAGATTTCCTCAATCTTTTTGCTCCTACTATATCTTTGGAGGATAATGAACATCTTTTGAGAATTCCTTATGATGTAGTCGATTCCTTCTTTCCTTCCTCACTGATTACCTAGACCTGCACAGGTAGCAAACGTGAGCCAAGGACCACCGTGTGGCGGCTGATGGCACTCCGATGCTTAAGTCAAATAAGGCTTAGGAAAGGCTTAAAACCGTAAACTGAGATTTTATAGCGTACCTCAAGTTCATCGACCTTATCTCCCTTTTATAGTGTAGGAGTCCTTATTCGGCTAGGCTTTTGGGCGTAGTTTAGGGAAAGAGATCTTGCTAGAGATTATTTCCTAATTAGGAACTGTCCATGTGGGATAGTTTTCCTACATGATTCGTGCTCCTAGATTTACGAGCTTTCTGAGTGTTGTCCATGCAAGGAAGTTTCCTTGCCCGACTTATACTCTAATATATCTTTCCTAGTCGAATCCAATGTGTTGTTTGCCTATCCTTCTTGGGTAGATCTCTCAGATACTTGCCTTAGAAGTCTTATGAGTATTGGGCCTGACTGCGTGATGCGTGGGCTTAATGGCTCATTGCCACTCGGATCCGACTGTCTGAATCCTGCTAATAATGAATTTAGTATTGTTTAGGCCTCGCTGGATTGAGCAAGCTATCGGGCCTGCTTTGTTCTAGTGATGAGATTATCATGCACGTATACGGTGTTGATTAGAGTACAGTTTGATGTATCATTAGCTATTCCCTCTGAGTTGGTGGGTCGTCTAATGGATCCATTGGATCATTTCACGAAGCAGTTGTACAGTCATAATGGTTGAGTTTGAGTTGTTTCCTCGAGCGGCGAATTTCATTAATTGAGTATGCTCCAACTTGAAAAAAGGAAAGCTCGGAGTTCAGTTTTCTCTATAGATCTCCTACCTGTGGAGTATAACCCATTTACTCTTTCAATCTCAAAGATTTTGTTTTGCCGTATTGCCTTTTGTGCTTTTGACTTTGCTTAACCTTCGTATTCGAAAGCTTGTACTTTATTTCATGGCAGGCCTGAATCAGCTTCCTGATGAATTGTTTGCTAATGGCCATAAGTTATTTGAGGAGAGGTTGCTGAATATGATCTGGAAGTCCTTCGTAAAATATATGGGATTCTTGATGATTTGGTGCTCTGCACTTTGGGCGCCGATCTGAAGCCATTGTACCTCCTAATGGGTTATCTGTCTTCAACGAGGTATGCCTCAATCAAGCGTTCACTTTTCTATTATCAATGAGATCTAGGAGTTCCTGGTGTACCTCGGTATTGGCCCACTCAACTTGTGTTGAACGAGTATAGGATTGTTATTGCCATTCGGATTAGGGCTAAGGACGCTGTAATTGCCTTATTTCTCCTCGGATAAACGAGCACGATGTGTGTGGGCTGACGTTGCCAGTCTGCTTTGGTAAACTGCCTGATGATTTTAAATCATGGCAGAAGTTCTGTTTCATGGCTTCTGTGGATTTTACGTACTTTGAGCTTGTTGGTCATCAGGTTGAGCGTGAATTTAGACCACTGAGTAAGTTGACTCTTCTTTAGTCTTGCTTGTGTTAACTGCATATTAGATTGACCCATTGTGGTTTATGGAGGGAGATTCCCAACTTTGCCACTTTCTGCTGAAAATAAAGCCACTTTGGATGCGTTTGTGACATGCCTCATCCAGAGGTAGAGGATGTCGTTAAGTCCTCTAATGTCAAGTGCAGCAGACTGTGAGCTCATTGGCACATGGCTCCCACTTTTTTTGGGTAAAGAAGCCAAAGACTGAAGGTGTGTTTACTTCAAATAAGAGGAAATTTCCCAAGATCAGGGTTTTGAGCCCTTTAAGAAAACATAAATAGATGAGGCGCTTCCTTCTCATGTGCATCTAAAGAGGTCTCGTGTTTGCCTAGATTCATATGCAGGCACTTGACTTCGTTTGAAAGACGTGATGTTGTCGGGCAAGTGTCAGATGCGACTGCTTATTATGAGAGGCGTGATGCTCAAGTTGTGGTCCCTATCTCCCTTCATGACTTGGAGAGGGAGTATCTGCAAATGGTTGGCGTGGAGGATGTGACCAAACTGAGCACCAAGCAAGCAAAGTTTCTAAATAAAATGTTGTTGCAGGCAGGCATGGAAGCTTTAGATGGTCCTCCATTTTCAATAAAGGACTTAGAGTTATGCCTCTCTTTGGATCATGAACTTGTTGAAGACTCCTCTGATCATCGAAGCCATGGTGAAGGGTCTCGTTCTCATCGCCCGTACTGTGTTCCATCTCGTTTTCATCCTCATATTGAGTTGACGACGGATACAAGGAATAACTTGCTTCCTTATTCTCCGTTCAACTAACTTTGAATCGGTGCGTGAAAAGAGCCGATTGTTGAGGGCAAAGGGAAAGCAGTTGATGAGGCCCTGACATGGTGAAAATGGCCAAGGGCAGTTCTGGGGTGATTCCAATCCTGAATGATCTTCATCCGGATGCGCGGATCAGTTTGTTTGTTCCAGATGTGATAAGGATGAACAACCAAGCTTGGCATCAGGAGGTTGACATCTCTTAGGCTTTGACGATGCATATCAGCAAGTGGAATGTCTGACTGGCAAACTGCGCTGTGGAGCCAATGGGAGAGACGCTCGGAGAACGTTTTGATAAAGAGCGGAAACATCTTGTGCTGGGAATGTCATACCTAAATCAAGTGGATGCAGCTTAGAATTGAAGTTTAGGCCGCTAATGAGAGAGTGTATACCATGGAACAAGTCTTTGCAAACTTGCAGAAGTCATACTCTGACGCTCTCTGTGAGATTGAGTCATTGATGAAGCAATCTGAAGCTTTCTAAGATACTGGAACGGAGTCCTGGTCCATTAGGTTGAAGGCTCAGAAGGTTTGTTTGGAGGCGCTTGAGTCCGACTTGGCTGGGGCAGTGTCCGCGAGGGATCGGCTCGAGAATGAACTTAACCTTGTCCATTGTGACTTGTAGCTCGCCCGTGAGATTGTGGTTTGAGTGCAGACTGAATTGCAAGCTCTGCATGCTGAGGGGATAAAAAGAAATCTTAGTTGACTGACCGATGTCAACAGTTGAAGGTCAACATTGAGTTCAATGCCAAGAGTGCGTGGATCGCTAAAGAGCAGTTCCTTCTGGCACAAAATGAGCTGAATATCGTCAATGATAAGCTGGGTCCTTAGCAGTCCAAGATTGACATGCTGTCTGGTGAGCTGGAACGATTGGAGAGGGAGTTCGCTGAATCAAGAGGGTGACGTGAAGCTTCTCAAGTCCCAAGGCGCGTTTGAGATTAGCAAAGTCATGTATGGAAGGCTAGAATTGTTGTATCTGATTAAAGAGGAACATCCCAACTGGGATTTCTCCTATTATAAAAAGATTGCATATGTTGAGTTTGGAACGACCTCTGATTCGTCTAAAGAAGAAAGCGGCCTTGATATATGGGATCGAGAGGCAGCGCCTACAGATGTGTATTCCGATTCTTCCCCTGCTAAGTCTGGTTCTGTTGAATCTGACTCTCCTCCTGATGAAGGGTGAATCTTGTATTTTCTTTTCGATTTGCAAATGAATAGTACTTTGCACATGTTTGTTTTCCTTTGTTTTTTCTGCTAGCTTTTACCTGTTTTGTCTTATTTCGACATTAATTGTCAGACGTGAGGCTCTGCTAAACTAGGAAGCTTTATGATTGATCCGCTGTTAAGAACTCTGACTTTTTGTGTTACACTAGTTTGTGCGATTCTGGTAAGACTTCTTTTTAGGGATCGGAAAGTGTAATACACCCTCTGTTTGGCGGCTTGGTTGACATTTGAACCAGTAGTTGTTGTATAAAAAAATTAGTCAGACTATGGTCCCAGCATGTGCATCGTTGTAGATGATTGGATAGTAGTCCTTCTTAATTGTCTGGGTCAAGTTTCCATAACCCTAACCGAACTTCTGACTTGTCTTTGTTTTTTATTTGTAGAATAGGCTTAATTGGATCTTGGGTTGTTATTGCTAGTTATGACTGACTAAACCGAGGTCAGATTTCGGTGACCATGCTGGTCCCTAGCAAGCCATTTTGATCAGGCATTGAAGGTACTAACTAGACTCCTACTTTTCAACCCATCTTGATTTGCTCGTGGTGGACTAAGAATTGGAGCGAGCCAGAAGTTATCATTGTCAGTCATTCAAACTAAACTTTGGCGGGGTTCGGTGATCATTGTCTGTAGTTGGCCAATGATCCTTGGCAAGTTGTCTTCACCCGGATACATGATGACTGAATAAGGCGCACAGTGAACTAGGCTTCGAGCAGACCAAAACCATTGTCATCAGCGGCCACTGAGTAAGCTTTGGTCAAGGTTTGACGATCATTCTATGTGTACAAGTAGTAAACCCTGGCAAGCCATCTTAATCAAGCGATGAGAGCGCTGACTAGACTCCCGCTTTCTAGGCCATTGAAATCTGTTATTTGCGGACTAGGCTTCGAGCAGACCAGAAGCCATCGTTGTTTGTCATCAGCGACTAAGCTTTGGTCAGATTCAGTCTCTATTTCCCATGTTTGGACAATGATCCCTGAGCAAGCTGTCTCGACGAAGCATTAGAGCGCTGACTAAGTGTCACTCTAAATCGTTGACACTCGTTTAATTTAACGGACTGGACGTTAAAACATACCAGAAGCTATCATCATAGGTTGAAATCGACTAAGCTTCGGTTATGTTCGGGGACCATTATCTATGGTTGGACAATGGTCTCTAGCAAGCCAATGTGGTCAGGTATTATGACCGTTGACTAAGCTCCTACTTTCTAACACATCATCGTCCATTTTTGGCGGGGCGGGTGTTAAAGCAAACCAGAAGCTAGTGTAATTAGTCGAAACTGACTAAGATTTAGTCAGAATAAGATTCTGGGCATGTAAGTCCGACTTGGGTGTCCTGACTTACTTAGCTCGCTTGTAAGATTCTGGGCATGTAAGTCTAATTTGGGTATCATGACTTACTTAGATCGCATGAAAGATTTTGGGCGTGTAGTTTGACTTGGGTGTCCTTACTTAGCTCGCATGGCAGTCTGATTCCAATGTCGGATCGATTGATCAAACTAATAATAGATTAATCGGCTTTAATAGACAACTACGAAATAATAATAGAGTTGACACATTGGATTTAATGATAATACTCAGTAGGCATTCTCCTTATTTTGTGGGCGCTCATGGCCTTTGCTGTTTTTTCCTTTACATGTGTTGGGTCAGATCTGGCAGGGCATAAGCTTGGTTCATTAGTTGAGGGGGTCAATTACAAAAAATCTTTGTAGATTAGCGTGCCAGGGACACAACACATTATGTGAGAAGGTTCAATATTGATTACCCCTCCCAGTGAATGGGGCTGTTTGCAGGGTCATTAATTAGAAAGATGTGGACTTGTGCAGTTGTAATTGGAACCGTCGTTTTTCTGATTTCCTGTACGTCATTTAATGCTAAAGTAATTGCTTGTTGATGCCTCTTCGTGAACCATTTCGCCTATATATAGGTTGGTTATTATGCAAGCACTACAGCGAGAATAGTAAAACATGTCAATCAGATGCATCTTACCAGAAAGTTTGCTTTGGGTTTTCCAAAGGCTGAAGGAATATCTCCCTAACTGGAGTCTTCGACTGTTCTGACATTTTTGCCGATGATTTCTGATAAGACTTCCTATTATGCGGTGCCTAATCTGGGTGCGCACCTGATTGGCCTCATAGATCTTGTAATATCTTCTTACATTGCGAAAAAGAGTTACAGACTTCCTCTCAGGGGTCAGGTCTGTCTTCCATCCTCCAGTGTTCAAGCACTCTCTCATCCATTTACTGTTGTCGGGGGATGATCCTCACAACTAGTTTATGATTGATGGGTGCGTTGGAGGTCGTGACTCTTGTTCCTGGGGTGGTATCTTTGTATCACCCCAGGCATTACACATTTGAAAGGCGTCCCCATTTGGCAGCATTGTGAGACCTCGACGATCCCATTGTTTAATGACATTTTCGTGAACTTTCTATGCTTTCTTATGTTCCTCTTCACAAGGCAGACTGGCAGAGCAAATAATTAAAGGAGTACTCACAACCTTCTTCTTGTACTTTGTTTGCCACTTCTGAATCGTCTTTGTGGGGTGATTCGATGGAGCAACGACATGAGTGCAATTTTCGTTTTCTGTCGTAGACGCTTTACTTTAACCACATTCTCTTCTGGAGGTGAATTAACATATCGGAGTCTTAACCCTTGTTTCAGTGATAAATGCTTGCATTGGACTTACATACTTATCGTGTATAAACTGATGTACTAGTTGGTCGACAAGCTTTGTAATAACTCTCATTTGCATCAATAAAATATGTTTTATTTCTGGAGTTTGTCTTGTACGAACAATTCTTCTAAATTGAAATGAAAAACAAAAAACAAAAAAAAAATCAAAGCAACAAATAATTTAACTTCGAGCGAAAACTGAGCTAATCTAGCCCTAAAGGATACACAAATGGTCCTGGTTCGAATTGCATGGTCCCTCTAGTGAAGTTTTTTTTAAAAAAGCTAACGAAGTTAATGAATAATGAACTTTGTGCTGGCGGGCAGTTCCTTGATGATTAACCGCCCTTTGAATTGGTGCATGTTTGCTGAATTAGCGTTACTTAGCTCTTTATTAGTCTGGATTGTGCTGCTAGCTCTGTCTTCTGGATCTCCGCATAGCTGCACTTTAATGATCGAGGCTCCTTTACCTCATAGAGTGATTCTCCCATTTTGTCTAGGTCTAATGCTTGACAAATTGGTTTTTTGGGCTCGAGCTGCAATTGGCAACAATTCAGCTGCATCAGGGCTGCATAATGGCAGTCTCTTGATGCTGGTTGATCTCCTCGGATAGTTTTTTGGGCCTGGTTGGTTGTATATTTTATGCATTGGTGCAGAGTGGAAATTACCGCCTCCATATGATGAAGCCACGAAATGATGTTGTAGGTAGACAGAGCGTCGACTACCATAAACTCTTGGACAAGGTACTTCCATAATTATAGCTCTCCGGCCACCACCATCAGATTGAACTTCCCGATGGGGAAACACTTCTCTCCACTGAATCTGACCATGGGGTGGGTGGCTGGGGTTAAGTCTTTCTCTTGTAGTTGCATGTTGTGGAATGCACTGAGGAACAAAACATTCAGTAAACTACCTGTGTCCACTAAGGCCCTCTTTACCTCCCACTTAGCAATGAGGACGGAGATGATCAAGGCATCATTGTGAGGAGAATGTTGAAAATCCCTTTCCATGAACGTCGGTGATGGGATCGGGTTGTGAACTCGTGCATTCTGCACTTGTCGGTCCTCATACTAAGATGGTGTCTGCATCTCGGTCAGTGTCCTCTTGCAAGACCTGTTTGATTGCTCTCCTTCGGGACTGACCCAGTGGAGGATGTAAATGACACCAGGAGCTTCTTTTCAATCTCCTTGACAACGTTTGCTCTTTCTTTTGCTCGACCATGCCTCCTGTCCGAGCCTAGGAACTCCTTGAGCTTGTCTTTCCTGATCCAATACTCGACTTCTCCTCTGAAGTTTATGTAATCCTCAGTATCATGTCCGCCTTCCTTGTGGTATGAGCAGTATTTTCTATTGTCGTGCCGAGCGGGGTCTCCTCGTTGCTTAGGCAACCACTTCAGCTCTTCCCAGTCCTCAATAGAATCAAGGATGTCAGACAGACTAGTATTGAGAGACTGACAAACTTGGACTGGACGTAATTGTATGACTTGTCCTACCTAGTGCGGCTTGAATCGATATTGCTATTAGTGTGCTTCCTCTTGTTCACGTCATCGTCTTCTATCTTTTTCCCGCCTTTCTTGCCTCTGGGGCCAAAATGTTTATTTTCTGATAACGCTTCTCTGTTGGCAGCCAACATATTATCTAGAGTAATGTCTCTTTGGGCATCTCTGAGCAAGTCTGTCATATTGGTTGGAGGGTCCAGGGTAAGGAAGTCATAGAACTTGCCTCTTCTTAGGCATGAAGTTAAAGTTGTAACAGTGGTGTCATCATTGCAGTCGTCGATGAGGGTCAACTCATTGTTAAAATGAGTGACATACTCCCTCAACGTCCTATTATGTTTCTACTTCAGGTCAGCAGATAATGTGGGCCCCTTGGCGTACTCCCAAAAGCATGTGGGAAACATCGTTGCCTACATCCGAAATGAACCGATAGATGTCGGAGGGAAGTTGTGGAACCATGTCCATGCCGATGTCTTCAGACGAGCGGGGAATGATCTGCACATTATAACATCAGACACTAGCATCAGACCCTTCCCTGAGTGCCATAACGTGTCGAAAGTATTGCAAGTGATCAGACGGGTCTCATGTCCCGTCGTAAAACTCTAGCTTCAGTGGTGTGTATTTCTTTGGCATCGATTCGTCCATGAATGGAGGGACCGTGAGATTAAACATCACTCTAGGTTCATGGCTCCGTTGCGGATGGGGTTGTGAGAGATGTGTATGTCGGCTCTGGACACTGGGCCTCTATTGGCCACTGACACAGGAGGATTTCTAGGGTTCCTAATTTGAGTTTCATCCCTGGAATTAACCCAAGCGATTGCATGCTCCTACCTGCAAAGAGGGTGGGTCCCTGTGGAGCCATCTGTGATGAAAAATCATACGTGTCAGCAGAGCTGAACTTCGAATCACTTTGGCTCCATGGAATAGAACCCCGTCCTCTCCCTCTACCTGTTGGAATGCGACCTAGTGTAGACATATCAAAATGTGAACCAGGGTCACCGCGGAATGCTTGATTTGTTCTAGTCCTCAGACCCATATCATAAGGCCGGAGAGATGGTCCAAAACCAGGTCGCTTTCGTTGCTCCAAGAAATAAGGATTGTACTATTTCCGGTTTTCACTTGGTTGAGGATCATTCGCCAAGAATGTATGCCCATTTTCGAAAGGTCTGTTACGCTTTCTGCTTGGCCTCCTCAATTGTTGTCCTTGCACATCTTTATCAGAAGAGTGAGATCAGTTATCTTGTCTTCGATGCTTATGATTGTGGTCATCATCATCCGTGACTTCTTTCTCCTCCTGGTCAGTTGGAAAACCAAAAGGAGAAAATTCCTCTGTATTCATAGCTGACCTTTTCAGTACGGTTTCCAGTGGGTCTTCTCTAATGCGAGATGCAGATGGTTCAAGTTGCTGAATAGCATCTGAACTCCTAGCAGGTGCCACAAATGAACTGTCTTCTAAGGCCTGGAATAATTTCGTGATGAAAGATTGTCCCTAACCCAGAAACTCAAGCAACTTCTCTGCACAGCTTTTTGAACTCCTTGATAGGCTTGTCCTTCTTCAGTAGAGCTGCTACATATTCTGCAAGAATCACCGGGTCAGCCCCCGTCAAGGGTGGATATTCTTCACAAGGTATGTGGTTAAGGAGGAGTCTTCGAATTTCATTTCTTCTTCAACCAAACATAATAAGTATCGTCGTCTGGAAAGACAAAGAAGAAAGAAGCCCTAAAGCGACATTAACATCAATGGAGGAGGAGACCAAGTTGAACAGAACAACTACTCTGTATAATTGATTAATAATAATGGAAGATCAATAGAATAGCGATTATCCTGCAGGCTAGTTCAACAAACAATTCACAAGGAAAAGATACAAAAGATTCACCCAAAAACACAGAGAAATAACTCTAATGTTCAATTAAATTATTCAAATCAAACGTCTCTTACAATATTGAGGAAAAACTCTATTTATAGTGCTCAAATAACTTGAATAATAAGAAGTCTATTCATAAAAGAAAAAGTAGAATCAAATACTAAAATAACAAGCAGTTTATTTCTAAAATAAAAAGTAAAGCCTAATCCTAAATGGAAACTAACAATACTCCTAATTAAATTGAAAGATTACGAATAAGTTATTTAGTAAATAACTTTGAGGAAAAATTAGGAACCCTAGAAACTCAAATTATG
The DNA here is from genome assembly GCA_003290165.1 of Berberis thunbergii. Taxonomy (NCBI): domain Eukaryota; kingdom Viridiplantae; phylum Streptophyta; class Magnoliopsida; order Ranunculales; family Berberidaceae; genus Berberis; species Berberis thunbergii. The sequence continues at coordinate 114,788 of QNQO01007447.1, read as the reverse complement.
AACCCTAGAAACCCTCCTGCGCCAGTCGCCCCGGGTTGCAAAGAACTCGCCCTCAAGTTCACAACAGCTTCATTGGAATCCTCTGGCAGTAGCCCAGGAGGAAGATTCTCTGGCACCAGATCAGAAAACTCTGCTAGCTCTTACAAACATACTGGATTGTCTTTCATTTCCCTTCTCTTGAGCTCCATCTGCAAACCTAACACATATTATTTTATTATAATAATCAATTCCTTGACTTCATCAACCTCGGACGGATTCGATTTGTTGTCTTTGTGACGGCGAGGGTTCTTGGGAGACATCACAATGAGTTGCTTACGGAAATCTCTATGTATCTGGTGACGCAAAACATGGAAATAATTTGTAGGAATCATGACGTTGACAACATGCCAATTGCATTCCTGGACCTGCTTCTCAAGTGTGGCGTCCATCTCAGGAATAACATATGGATTATCATCGCCCATTTGAAGGAAACGTTCCAATCTTGCACTTGAATGTTCAGGGCCTTGACCATCATAACCATGGGGAAGAAGCACCACAAGTCTTGTCTGGCGGAGCCATTTAGACTCCCCACTACTAAAAAATTGATCAAATATCACCTGAGCACCATTAGCGAAATCACCAAATTGGGCTTCCCATATAACTAATGAATTTGGATTTTTCATTGAATAGCCCAATTTAAATCTAAGGACACCAAACTCTGAAAGCGAATTGTTGCAGACGGTAAACATCTCTTCATTTTGGTTCATGAGAACATGGTTCAGTGGACAATATTTCTCACCCGTTTCCTGGTCATGGACTACCGAATGTCTGTGACTAAAAGTACCTCTTTCAACATCCTGGCCACTCAACCGAATATGATTACCTTCCATTAGCAATGTAGCAAAAGCAAGTGCTTCTCCAACTGCCCAGTCAATGATCATCTTGCAGACTTTATCTGCAACTGTCCAGGTCGTGTGGAAAATATTGGTTCTCAACCAATCATCCTCTGAATTACCCTTGGGAGTTAGTAGACTCTTACGAACGACCAGTCTCATGACCATTTCCATACAGCATATCTCCATCTTCACCATCGTCATACACAGGCTCTCCAGACTCCTTAGCTTCGTCTACCACGTCTTCCTCAATCAAGAAATTGTTACCTTTTTGAATAGCATGCTTCCTGCACTCAACCGCTCCATGTCCCTGTTCACCACATTTGAAACATTAATATTTGAGTTAGAATTAACATGTTGTGGTTGCTAGGTAGGACGGGATTCTTGAGGGTGAACTGGCCGACTACTTTGATCACTTCTGATAACTGGTCTCCTGTTCTGCTATTTTTCCACAGCAAGTGCACGCTGGTATGCTTCAGAAACGGTCCACAGCGAGTGAATGGTAAGGACATCCTTCAGAGGTTATCGTAATCTCCCCAAATACCGTGCCACCATCTGCTCCTCCATCTCAGATAAGTCATTACGGGCTATCAATTGATAGAACTCCTCTATGTAATCATCAACCGATCTCGTGTCTTGCCTCAACGAATGAAGTCATTGAAACAACGTTTGAGTATAGCCGAAAGGAAGAAAATGACATTTCATCTTCTTCTTCATTTTCTCCCAATCAGTGATATTGGCCTTGCCCTGTCTGTCTCGTGATCGCCTCAATTACTCCCACCACGCAGATGCTCTGCCATTGAGTTTGATGGTGACCAATTTCACCTTGACGCGATCTGAGACTTCCTTATATTAAAAAGTATGCCCTATTTCATTCAACCAATCAACGAATCCTTCGACCCGTAACGTATCAGAAAACTAGGGCAGACCACTCTGAAATCGAGGTCTCCATGACGATCCTCCCGACCATGGTGCTCCCACAATCGAGCACGATTGTGATACGGGTTTTCGAAACTAGAATTAGAATCCTGATCTTCCATCTCACGATCACCGAAATCATGCGTCATTAGACGCCGGGTTAACTCTGCAACTTGCCTCTGTAAATCCTCAATCATCACATCCTGAACGTTACAATCACGGTTTGGGGCTTCCTCGTTCGGAACATGCCCGCGCCGACCACGACCACCAACCATAGAAACTGATGAAATTTCACCTCAAGAAGATGCTGAAGCTCTGATACCAAATGACGCCGGACAAAATATCAATTATCCTGCAGGCTAGTTCAAAAAACAATTCACAAGGAAAAGATATAAGAGATTCACCCAAAAACACAGAGAAATAACTCTAATGTTCAATTAAATTATTCAAACCAAAAGTCTCTTACAATATTGAGGAAAAAATCTATTTATAGTGCTCTAATAACTTGAATAATAAGCAGCATATTCCTAAAAGAAAAAGTAGAATCAAATACTAAAATAACAAGCAATCTATTCATAAAATAAAAAGTAAAGCCTACTCCTGAAAGGAAACTAAAAATACTCCTAATTAAATTGAAAGATTACGAATAACTTATTTAGTAAATAACTTTGAAAGCAAATTAAGAACCCTAGAAACTCAAATTAAGAACCCTAGAAACCCTCTTGCGTCAGCCGCTCCTCCACCTCTTATTGAAAAGTTGTTGGGGCAGTGCGACTTTCCTGAACATGCTTTCTGGAACTCTCTGGGGACTAGGCCCTTCTTTGTTCACGATCTCCTTCTGCAGGTGGGGGTTTTCGCTGTTGGAGTGCCTCTAGCGTTTCTATGATTTGTTGCATCTGTGTTGAAAGTAGGTCCACCCTTGGGTCTATTGAGACTGGCATTGGCACGGGGTCTGAGGAGGTTCCTCCCGTGGCAGTAGTGGAATTGGCGGCGCTCTGCCGGTTTGAGCATTCGAGGGTTCTGCAACATTTCCATTGTTGCGAGACCTTGTTGCCACCATCTTTCTAATTCTCCAAAAAAAGGTGATGTTACTACTTTCTTCAAGGAACTTTGTCGTTCCCACGGACAGCGCCTAACTGATGTACTCGATTCCTATTCTCCTTCCTCGCTGCTTACCTAGACTTGCGCAGATAGCAAACATGAGCCAAGGACCACCGTGTGGCGGCTTATGGCACTCCGATGCTTAAGTTAGATAAGGCTTAAGAGAGGCTTAAAACTATAAACTGAGATTTTGTAGCATACCTCAAGTTCATTGACCTTATCTCCCTTATAGTATAGGAGTCTTTGTTCGGCTAGGCCTTTTCTGGCATAGTTTAGGGAAAAAGATCCTGCTTGTGATCATTTTCTAATTAGGAGTTGCCCATGTGGGATAGTTTTTCGACACGACTCGTGATCTTAGATCTGCAGGAGAGGCCTCCCTTTATGAGTGTTGTCCATGTAAGGAAGTTTTCTTGCCCAACTTATAATTCAATATATGTTTCCTAGTCGAATCCAATGTATTGCTAATATGCTAGTATTGGATAAATCTATCAGATACTTGCCTTTGAGGTCTTACGAGTATTGAGCCTGATCGCATGACGTGTGGGCTTAATGGCTCATTGCAACTCAAATCCGATTTGTCTAGATCCTGATAATTTTGGGCTAGTGTTGTTTGGGCCTCTCTGGATTAAGCATGCAATCGAGTCTGCTTTGTTCTGTTGACGAGATTATCATGACACGTGTACGGTGCTAATCAGAGGATGGTTTAATGTATCATCACCTGATGAAGCGAAAAGTCATCGTACCATATTTGAGATGGGCAGTTATAAGGCCCCGGGACAGGATGAGTTCCGTGCCTTTTTTTTCCAGCATTATTAGGAGATGGTAAAACATGATGGGATTGAAGTCGTCCAAAATTTCTTTATCAGTAGAACTCTTGATCCAAAGCTTATTGAGACCTTCATAGCTTTGATCCCAAAAATCACTAATCCCACTACTTCAGACAAATTTCGGTCCATTGACCTTTGCAATGTCATCTATAAAGTCATTTCAAAGATCTTAGCAAGTCGAAGAAATCATTGTTGGACACCATCATCTCCCCCAACCAAGGGGTTTTTCTTAAAGGTCAATCTATTACGGATAATGTTAGCCTAGCCTACGAAACATTCTTTCACATGAAACATTGCCACAATAAGAATAAGGTTTGATGGCTGTTAAAATTGACATGGCCAAAACTTACTATAAAATTGAATGGCCTTTCCCTATTCAAGAGGAATGACACCTCATCCTTCCAGGTTTTACTTAATGGCTCTCATCTATCCATGACAGTCCCATTAGAGGCATCAGACAAGGCGATCCGCTCTCACCTTACCTTTTCATCCTTGTAGCGAAAGCGTTATCCCAACTCCTAGCGTGAGCTAAGACTGACAATATTATCAAAGGTGTTCAAATAAGATGTCATTCCCATTCTATCAATCACCTTCTATATGTCGACGACCTTTTGATTTTCTGTTAAGCCTCATTTGTAGAGGTACACTTTATCAAAGAAATTCTTAGTCATTACTGCTTCGCTTCGGGCATTTTTTGCAGAAATCATAAGGAACTCACTTATTCTTCCTATGCCCAATCATCAAAAGATTTTGGCTCATTTCTTATCTTCCCATAGATTGGAGCCAGATAAATCCCAACCCCCTCAATCTTGAGGTTTTTCGAGTTCTTTTGGACCACAATTAAAAACCATTCAGAGGCTAAAAACGAAATGTTGGCCTAATTCACAAATGTGTTTTTCACTATATAGAAGATTCACAATGAAAGTGTTTTTAACAAAACAAAGTTTTGCACTCAATCTTTCCTTTCCACATTCAATCTCACCTGGGCTCTCTGGCAAAAACAATTATTTACCACTCCCAAATCTTTACCCCTCTTTATGGTCACGAGAACAGAGGAACCTTATATGAACATCAATTCAATCCCTCAAATTTTGGAAACAGCTAAGACAGACATTCAGAAACTGAACCATACTAGAACTATGAACCATGCGATCCTGCGGGGCCCCATTCTAAGATTATAACTTGCCCGTATTGCAATAATCCAAAACCAGATCCAATAAACCAGGCAACATAGAATCAATTCTAGATTGAACCTGATTCAACCCCTCCCTTTGACCTTACATTCAGATATGCTCATAGACAGTTTTGAAGCGAATTTCTTTGATTCTTCTAAACAGATATCTCTTGGTATGTTCGCCAACAACCAACACAGACGAGTTCTTCCAACAATGGATTGTTTTATTCTGAGCAAGATTCTTGATAGCACTATGGCAGAGTGCTATGCAGCTGAGAGGCACCCTTCTCCTGATTTTAGCGCAAAACTGGAAGACACGTCTCCTACTGGGTGGTTCGACAAACTTCATCAACCTCATCCATGATGACGACACTGACCATGAACTGAGCTTAGCGTCCTATTAATTTATATATACAAAATAGGATGGTGTTTGGGATGAAAGATAAAAAATGGTTGAAATCTAATAAAATATATCAATTTAACAGATCACATAGAACTTAAAGCACCAAAAGTGCATGGATTCGATTCTCATACCCAACATTTTTTATATTTATTTATTTTTCTTCATTTGTTGATATTGGTGATTAGGCATGTAAGTATGAATGATGAAAACTTAAGGGGTGATCATGTTTTGACAAGTTTTTAAACTTTTATCGTGCCAACGACATGAGGAATACCCTAGTCTATCTTACAAAACATGATGGTATTTGGGGTGAGAGATAAAAGATGGTTGAGATTTATCCAAACACAAAGATCTAACGACCATAGACAATTCTTCATATTTCAATATCTCTTATACTTTCAATTTCTCTTAACCCTCACTTACATTCTTTCATCTCTCCCGCTTTCAATTTCTCATCTTTTGAGTATAAGGTTTTTAAATTTTATTTTTTTTAGTAAATCTATTTTTTTTTATACACATAATTTTACAGTTGGGTGTTTTTAAGTATTTGCCATTGTGTACAATTTTAAATTTGTTGGGCAACTATGAAATACATTTTATTGTAGGCACAGATTGATTGACATGTCATGATGTTTACCCAACAAAATTATTCGTGCCAACGATTCGGGAGACACACTAGTTTTTTTATATTTTATATACACGGATGGTGTTTGAGGTAGGAGATAAAAGACAGTTGAAATTTATCCAAATATATGAATCTAATGAATCACATAAAACTAAAAACATCAATAGTGCATGGGTTCAATTCTCATACCCAATATTTTGATATTTATTTATTTTTATTCAATTATTGATGGTGCTGATTAGACATTTAAACATGAAAGATGAAAACTCTATTATCATATTTATTTTCTTTAATAACATATTTTCTTCAAGTAAAATAAACTCTATTAGGTGTCTTTTTGTTGTTGCTTCTATATTGGTTTTGTAACTACGCGGGTGAAGACCTCAATATAGGCTCATGATCTCGCTACGACTATACAGCATGTCATAATGTTTTGTAACCGTATTTAATTATTATTATCATGCATAAAGTTATAAAGAAAAAAAACCAATGCACACGCGTTTGATTTCTGACTTGTAAGAGTTGAGTCGAATCGGTGTGATGCATAAGAGTCACCAACCTCGCGATGATTCGATAAGTAATCCAACGGCTGAAACCAACCCCCAAAGAACAAACCTAATTAGATCTGTTTCAGTGGTTGAGATGTTTGGTGCGGCCGATCTGCTTCTGTGTTTCAGTTTTGGATTTGGTTGCGCAAAAGAGAAAAGGTCAGAAATCACCTTCTTCTTCCTCTTCCTATCCTTATCTTTCCATTCCTTCATCCTGCTCATCTCATCATTCATCCTCTTCTTCTTCTTCTTCTTCTTCTTCTTCACTGCAAATTTGTGTCGAGTGTCAACACAAAGAAAGAAAGGAGGAACTCCATTCAGCTTGTAATGAATAATACGGTGGAACAAAGATATATGGGTGTACAACCGTAGTGTTCCAGAGATTTCACTCGCACTCTCTTACTCTCAATCGTAGCCTTGTATCCATATCTTATAACCTCGCTCGACCAACCTCATCTTCCATCTCTTCTCAAAACCCCCTACTTTAGTTTGGGCCGCCGTTAAACCCCCAAACCCTTCCGAATTCCAAGCAAAGAATTCAAGCTCAGTCCTGGCGCAATAAGTTATGGCGCACAGATTGCTAAGAGATCATGAAGCCGATGGATGGGAGCGCGCGGATTTCCCCACGTCGCGACCTCTATGCTGCGACCTGGATTAAAATAATTTAGAATTAAGCACAGTGCCACGTCGACGTGGACAATGTTAGGATCCTAGTCATAGAGCTTCCCCTTTCAATCAACTCAATCAATTTCAAAGCTTTTGTTTTTCATCTCTTCTACTTCATTGATTTTTTGCCTCATTCTTGAATCTTTGCTGATAGAAAATCACATATTCAATATCTAATTTTTAGTTGATTTTCTGAACGATATGGTTCCTGCAATTTTTTTTTTTGCCCCATGAAATTTTAAATGCGGTTTGATGATAACATTGCTTTCGATGTCTGAATCAATCCCCCAAGTTGATTTTGACAATATTGGTTCTGATGCATTTAATTTTTATGATAAACTCTATTTTTGATGCTATGTTTTAGTACAATTCCTGCTTTTCTTATTGATTTTGCATGCTAAATAAATTTTTTTAATCACATTAGTCGACACATCATGCAATTACCCAAAGATGAGATTTTCCCCATTAGAAAGTAGTTCACCTCCACCTTTGCAATGGCATCGCCATGTACTTGATACCCTTTGTTTGGAGCGGTGGGCGTCCTTTGGTTTAACTTGTGTCTCATTTCGTGTTTTGATTTGCCTCAGGAAGTATTTAATTCTTAAAAGTTAGGACTTGTCAGCCCGTGGAAATAGAATTGAACTACCCAACTCAGTCAACTAATTTATTCTGAACAAAAGTTCACTTGAATTCATGCTAACATCATGTGTGTTACATGCAGACAAAGGCAGATTATGATAAGGAATGCAAAATTTGCACACGCCCTTTTACAGTTTTCAGGTGGAGGCCTGGTCGTGACGCAAGACTTAAAAAAACTGAAGTTTGTCAGACGTGCAGTAAGCTGAAAAATGTGTGCCAAGTTTGCCTCTTGGATCTTGAGTATGGTTTGCCTGTGCAGGTTCGAGATACCGCGTTGGCCATCAATTCAAATGATTCCATCCCAAAGAGTGATGTGGATAGAGAGTACTTCGCAGAGGAGCATGATCGCAGGGTATGTTGATTCATTCTTTTACTTCATCTCTTATCTTCTCATGTATTAGTCAAAACATCTAAGTCTATAATCCGAATCTAATTAATTGCCTTGTTTTTTTTAGAGCAAGACTCTCAGACGACACTGGTTATTTACAAACAATTTTAGTTTCTGTGAATGTGCTGCTTAAAATGTGTGAAGTCTTATGGTTTTCTTCTATAGGCTAGAGCTGGCATTGATTATGAATCTTCATATGGGAAGGCACGAGCAAATAATACTATATTGATGCTCCAACGGACAACACCGTACTACAAAAGAAACAGAGCCCATGTGTGTAGTTTTTATGTTTGAGGAGAATGTACAAGAGGTGCTGAGTGTCCTTACCGTCACGAAATGCCCATTACTGGTGAATTGTCGCAGCAAAATATCAAGGATCGATACTATGGGTATATATGATTATTGCTTTTTTTTTTTTTTTTTTTTGTCATTATGTTAATTGCAAAGCGCTACACATCCCCCCTTTCAATAAGGATACTTCATTCAAAATAGTCTTGTGTCCATATGGATCAAATACTCCAAGACATGGACATGCATAGACACTCCTACACACTGGCCACAATTAGATCCTCAAAATTGTCACATGTCTTTTGATCCAATTATGGCCAGATAGTTATGTAAAAGTTAAACTGAGTAAGGAATATATGGAATTATCCCGGTAGACATGGAGTTGTAGAGAGTTGGGTACTGACATAATGTATTCATATAATTCTTGCGTAGTTTACTTCTGTTTGTGTTGTTTTTGGATGTTTTCTTTTGGCTTTTTAATTGTCTTCCAAGCCAAATTTTATTTAGTATAAGAAAAGGTTGGAGTATTAGCCCTCTCTAGCTAGCTATGTTTGTTTCAAACATTTTTCATGGGAAAACTTCAAAGAAAAGGAGATGGGATAGAAATTGGTAAAAGTTCTTCACTTTGAGGTTAAACATGGCTATGTGTTTTGGAAAAAAAATGCTTTACTTTGATCCCAAAAGAAACAATATCCACAATTTTATTTCAAAAGCCAAGAGGATAAATATTTATCATCAGTCTTCCATTCCTCTTTCTCTCTGTCTCATTTGGCAAATTTACTCGAGATTTTTGTTGACACCTAGCACACCCTTAGAAAATTTTCTTTTGGGGAACCTCCTCTTCATGATGTTTATCTTCATTTGATAATTATGGTAGGAAAGACCTCACATCCTGGCATTTATTAGAAGTGATTTTTATTTTCTTGTTGATGATCAACTCATACCCTATTTGTACAGTCTGTTCTTGTTATTATTTATTCTGTGACTAGTGAGGTTACTCTGTTATAGTTTATTATCAATGTTGTCAAGTAGTTACTCCCATTTCACGAGTAAATATATTGCATACAGATTTTGACATTTTGTGAATTTTCTGCAGAGTCAATGATCCAGTTGCGTTGAAGCTTCTGAACAAGGCAGGCGACATGCCGTCTCTGGCGCCCCCTGATGATGAGAGCATTAAGACCCTATGTTGGTGGACTGGATACCAGAATTACTGAGCAAGACTTGAGGGATAACTTCTATTCTCATGGAGAAATAGAGTCCATAAGGATGGTTCTCCAATGTGCTTGCGCATTTGTAACCTACACAACCTGAGAAGGGGCTGAGAAGGCAGCAGAGGAGCTCTCAAATAAACTAGTGATCAAGGGTCTGAGGCTGAAACTGTTTTGGGGGAAGTCCCAGACTGCAAAAGCAGAGTTAGAGAATCATGATGACGAAGCTGCAAGGCAACAAGCTCTTCTGGCCTATGGAGGAATGTTACCCAGGGTGGTTATATCCCAACAGCAGAACCCACAACTGCCACCACCAGGTACTCAGGACCCACCTCCACAAATGCACTATTTCAATATCCCTCCTCCACCATCTGAGCGCACATATTATCCCTCAATGGATCCTCAGAGGATGGGTGCTCTTGTTCCTTCTCAAGATGGGACAGCTAGTGGCTCAGGTGAGTCAAAAGCTGGAGCAGAGAAACAGCCACAAGGGCATCATTTCCCTTACCATGGTATGCCACCACCACAAGGACAATATCAACATTTCTATCCACCACCGTACGGATTTATGCCTCCTCCCCTACCACTTTACCAGTCATATCCTCCACGCAGAATGCAGGACCTTTACTGCCCCGGTCTGCAGGGCGTCCACTGCTCCAGTCTGGACCTCCACCACCCCAGTTTGCAGGGCAGCAATACCAATCCGCTAGTCATGCTGGTCCATAGGGCCCATCACAAAATTAAACTTCTGGGAATTTCTCTTTTCATCCGTGGATCTTTCAAAATTTGTTGCTGGATGTCGGATTTACACTGCTATTGGAATCTTTTGAGATAACAAATGTAATTTGATTAGCACTGACTTTCGTCCCTCGTAGCAATTTGCTAGAAAATATGCAGTTGAGTTTCAGGCATTGGAAAAAAGTTTCCATTATTTTCCTAGCCCCGTTTTCTCTAGTGAAATATTGTATTTGGTTGCAGTGAATTGCCTGTTTATTGTATGTATTTGGCGTTCTTCCTCTCAATTTAATTGGTTATATATGAAAACAGACCACCTGCTGCGAAGAAGAGTTTGCCAAAATACTTGAAAGGTTTCGAGCTTCGCTAGTTGAACTCGCAGGTTTGGTGGTGAGTTCAATATGGATTACTGGATTTTTTTTTTTTTTTTAAAACCGACCTGCTGCTGCTGCGATGTGGAGTTTGCCAAAACAACCGACTGTAAGATGTGGTGGTAGGGCAAAATTCTACAATTAAATTGTGGTGGTAGTAAGTTGTGGTGGGAAGAACTAAATGTGGGTCTAGTTAGTAGGGATCATCACATAGAAGAAGAGAAACAGAAAACACTTTGAAAGAATCCATCAATGGCAACCAGGAGATCTGCTCAGTGCTTGTTCTAACTGCTCAGGACTTGTTCAATAGGGGAGGAGTTTCAGTGCTGTTCCTCAGGGAAACCCCTCTTCTCTGTCGTCTTCAAAACATCTTAACTACTTGGAACAAGAATACAGTGCTCATAAGTGAGTTCTTCAATTCTCTCTCTCTACATTAGTTCTGCAAGTTTTTCTTTTGAATTTCATCTTTGGGTTTGTCAAATGCCAACCTAAATTAGTTCAATTTAGATCGTAATTGATGTCTATTGTGGCCTTCTTCTATCTTTAATCAAATGAGTATATAGGTGGGTATTGAAATTACGTAGCTGATTGTTTTACCCATAGTCACTGTGATTCCTAGTTACGTTAGGATATTCATGCCTGTATCATTGGATCATATATTAATCTCCATTATCTATCCATATCATATCTAGCAATAGTACGTATTTTACTTGTTTTGGATCAAGTCCTTAAGGACTTTGACAGATTCGATTCCACCTGTATGAAAAAAGGTTGTTAGAATCAGTTTTACAGTAGATTGGACTTGCACATTCAGTATAAACATTTCTATGGTACCACATGCGCACAACCTCTTAGTGCCTGTTTCTGTTCTGGTCATTCTTGGTGTTGAGTTTATTGAATAAGTTTAAATAATCCTCTTATTATATTCTTCATTGGTTCGTTGTGTACAAGTGTTCATTACAAAATTAGCGTTTAACTATTGATTGCAGCGTCAACACTATTTTCAAACTGTTCAGTTTCCAGTATAAAGCATAAATTCAAATAATTCAACTGCTGCTTTTGATTTAATAAAATGACTGAGACAATGAACATATGTTTATCCTTTATGAACTGTATGAAGAAGTCCCTATTGTCACATAGATAATTTACATGCTTACATGATTATGTATAGAGATACATTGATTTTAGTCTTTGATAAGATGCTTTGTAATTACCTCCTAATAAACTAACTGGTTATGATGTAGTTACCACCCGATTCCTGGTGTATTTTCTCAAGCAATGGGCTCATGTATTTGGGATCCTGAAGGCAACAAGTATCTCAATATTCTCTCGGCTTACTAGGCAGTGAACCAGGTTTATTCGACATTCTTTTTTGCAAACCTTTCTCCTCAAACTTTAACTGGATATGTAATTCAGTTATTTTAGTTTCTTGTTGCAGGGACATTGCCATTCAAAGGTCATGAATACCCCCCTCTGCACAGGTAGAAACGCTGAATCTCAGTTCTTGAGCATTTTATAATGACAAATTTCCAGTATTTGCAGAACTTCTGACAAGCATGCTTGGCCACAATATGGTACTTTCAATAAATACTGGCGCTGAAGATATTGAAACTGCCATAAAATTGGCAAAATAAAATAAAAATGGGGCTATGAGAAGAACATCCCAAAGGATGAGGTAACAACAAAACATATCCACATTGATAAGCTTGAACCATGATATAATGAAAAAAGGAAGACTTTTAGTTCTTCTATGATGAAGCTCCACAACCAATGTAGGATAACTTTATCTAAAGTATTTATATAGTTATCATTAATATCAAACACGTGTTCTTACTTTGGTCTAAGCATTTAGAGAAGTTGGGAGGGCTTTACATGCTTACATATAGGATTCATCATTTTTACAAGTGTAACCAGTGTTAGTGAATCGTAAATCGTATTGTAAATTCTAATGTGTAAGATTTAGATTTAATCGTAAATCGTAAAATATATATATATATTTGCCTTCATTTAGGAATATATCATTTCCTTTTACTTACATTCTTTGTACTCTTTATAGGTTTCAAAATTACCTGGAACTCGAAGTGTATTCAGCTTGATCAAGTATAAAAGTGGGGCAATAGATGTGGCAGGTGCGAATGAGATGACCATTAGAACGACCATTGTGATTGAAAAGAAATTGTTAGAATGAAGATGAATGAATGTAATCCAAATTCAACTTTGCTTTTGTGATGAAGAATTACAAAAGAATTTATCATTTTTAACAGATTGTTGTTTGTGCAGAATATTGCTTTTATCAAGTCTTTTTGAAAATTTTAGGAAAACAAACAAAATATAGTAGAGCAAAGTGGACTTCATTTGCGAAAAAGTAAAAGATTTAACTTGCCAAAAAGTATAAGACTTCAACACTTCTTGTTCATTCTAACATTCTATCCTATACGCAAAATATACCCAAGAATGTGTGGAAGCGTATACAAAATGACTCCAAAAATGCAAAATATAAACTATTAAGCAATAATAACTATTAAATTAGAAGTTAAGAGTATTTTCCTGGTTCCAACTTTGATCCCTTCATGAAGTAGTTTCATGTTCATCGATAATTGCATCAATAATTGCAATGTCTGCATTATCAATGACATCAATCTCATCTTCCAAGTCATAACCTTCTTCCTCTTCATTTTCAATGACTTTGTTCTTTCCCTTTGTCAACTTCGTTAAATTTCTTGGTCCTATTCACATTAAAGTTCAAAAGTAGTAACTATAATAAACAACTAGAAATGAATTTAAATAAATAAAGCAAACAAGTAATACATTATTAACTTACGACGTCGTTTTCGGCTTGGCTTCGCTTCATTCTCAACGAAACAATCTACTATGTCCAACCATGAGGTATCATTGGGGAGTGTCGAATCTTCTTGCTCCACAATCCATTCATTGTCATTATCTAACTCCGACAATAGAATGAGATATGTGCCTTGTGTCCTATGTTGTTGGCATTGGTCAAGAACAAGATTGTATTTGACAAATACAAGTGCATTCAGTTGTTTTTGTTCTAATCGATTTAGCTTCTTTGTATGAATCTACCATGCATATAACATATTAGAAAGTTAAATTACTAAATATCTACATCATACATGGCAACTAATTAGTTAAAGTATGAAATAGACAAACAATAATTTTTTGCTCACTTGATCAATTTGCTCCAATTACGTTCACACCCCGTAGCACTACAAGTCAAGCTCAAAATTCTCTTAGCCACATTCTGCAATTCTGGACAATGGCTTCCAAAACTTTCCCCCTAATAAGCTACAATAATAATATCATAATTTTAATACGTAAAAAGACATAAACATGTAATCAATGGAAATGTTCAAGTTAAATAAACATTAAACATACCAGGTTGTTTTGTGGTCCTTGTCTCAATGGCATATTGTCTCCCAAATGTCCCAGCACCTCTTCTGAACACATCAAGTTGTTGGTCAATGAGATTCCTTTCTCGACTCGATGGAATAAAACGCTCAATTGTTTCATAATAGCCATCCATGATCTCTTCATCCGCTTGAAAGTTGTCACTATAATGGAAACGAGGATTAAAATAGTATGTTGCCACATGTATCTCGACTTTTTGTTCCCAAGATTTTTTAGAAATTTTTCCTTGGCTTGATCCATAGCTTCATAAATGTAGCCAATGGGAGGTCTATCATCCACATCAACTAAACGCAAAACATGAACCATTGGAGATGCACAATTAATACTATACTTCACCCTGGGCCAAAATTGTTTATCCTCCAGTATAATATGCATTACCTCAAGTGCTTCTGGCTTCGTTGAAAAATGAGACTCTTCCCACTTCGTGCAAGTAAACATACTTCTCAAGCCAACCCTATTATCAAGAATGCTTTGTAATGTGAGGTAGGCTGTAGCAAATCGAGTGATGGCTGGCCTTGCTAACTCCCTACCATTAGTGTGCTCTCTCATGAGACTCAATACCCATGTGTAGTTATAAATGTACACTGTTACTTTCTTGGTCTTTTTAACGGTTTCACTTGGGAAGGGCAAATCACCAATGCCCGAAAGTATAAGATCTATCAAGTGTGTTGCGCAAGGAGACCAGAAGAGGTGTGACCTATTTTTCATAAGGTATTCCACAGCTTTGACATAAACCGAGGCATTATCCGTGCACACTTGGATTACATTGTCTTCACCTACTTCATGTACCACTTCATCCAACATCAAGTACAAGTTTTCAGCATTATGAAATATGCTTGATGTATCAAAGGACTTCAAGAAAACAATTCCCTTTGGACTATTAACAAGAAAATTTGTAATGCTTCGACTTTTACCATTGGTCCACCCATCGGACATAATAGTGCATCCATATTTCTTCCAATCTTTCTTGTAGGCTTCAAGCTTCACATTCACCTCTTTCACTTCCTTCTTCAAGTAGGTGTTCCTAATTTCATAGTAAGTGGGAGGTTTTAATCCACTCCCAAACTTACAAATTCCATCAATCATCTCTTTAAAATATACACTTGTCACAATGTTGAAAGGCAAAACACATCCTCAAATGAGTCTAGAAATTTTGACACAACATTTTTCCTTATCAGTTGGTTTCCATATCTCATTCATGGTAGTTTGTTTTTTTCACCTCCATAATTAACTTTCCTTCCACCTACATTTCCATCATCCCCATACACTGGAGCATTCATTTCCCTTCTTTTAGCAACATTTGCAACCACTTTATCAGTACACATCTTTTTGAATAGTAAATAATTCTCATATGAATTGCTCAAGCATGGTGAAGTATCCTTGCTTGTTCTTCCAAGATGATTTTTCATTCGAAAACCCCCTCCCCACATCTCTTTTCCACAATAATTACGCTTAACATGTTGTTTATTATTATTCACAACGACACAATGTTCCCAAGCTACATCTGGCATAGTGATAATAGTAAAGTAATCTAATGAAAAATATCAATAGACAATGAGAAGTAAACTTTTTTACATTTGGTTGAAGCAAAACTTCATTTGTTTGGTGAAAACACTTAATGTATGAAGTATAAGACTTTGGAAGAAGTTAAAGAAACAATCACTTGTCGGTGGTAGCCATTGAAGAACATTGAAAAAAGAGATTTTTCATTAAAAAAAATGAAGCTTGCAAAGGGTAGGGTTTTCTTTACTTGGGAAAAGTTGGGTTTATAAAAATTAATTGGGGATCGATTTTGCACTTTAAAGATGAAATACACTCTGTAAAATAATGGTGCCTCTGGTATATTATGTATCTTTGAGGGTTTAAGTTTAATAATTAATAAAAAAATTATTTAGGGGTCCCTGACTCTGACCTTCATACATAACGAAAACAAAAAATCGCTTCATTAACAATTACAGAGTCGAAAAAAATTGGGGCAGAACCAGAGAGAACTCGCAGAGAGTCGAGAAAAAACTCAAAATCGGCTTCTTCTTCAACATGGAACATGAAAAAATCGCCTTCTTCTTCAACAATCGACTCGAAACTTCTTCAACAAATACTTCTTCTTCTTCAACAATCGAGCCGAAACGACTTCTTCGAACCAATCTGAGCCGGATCCGAGGGATTGGCCTTGAGAAGCAGCGAATCTGAGTCGGAGCCGAGGGAAAGAGGTCGTGACGAAGCGGATTTGAGCCAGATCTGATAAGGTATGTCTCTGATTTATTTTCTCAGACTCCTATTGTTCTTCTTCTTCCCTTTTTTTTTTTTTTTTTTTTTTCTCTGTTGGTATTCTCCATTTTGTGCGAAGCATATAAATCGGACGTTTGTTCTTCAATCGCGATGTAAACGATTTCACCACTGAATCAATGGCGATTCACTCCGATTTAGATGAAGTCTGATTTAAACCGTTTGCATACCAAGTCGATTCGTATCAGCGATTTTCACCGATTCGTACTACACTGAGTGTAAGCACAGTTTCCAATTTTTTTTTTTTTTTTTTTTTTTTTTTATTTTTTTTTCTGGTAGTAATTTTTATTTTTTTGGTTGTCACCTAATTTTCTGTTTGCATTTGATTTATTTATATATAGATGTAAACATTTCTCTAATGATAAAACACAGAAATGAAATTTTATAATTTTCAGCCGTATCTCTTACCTTAGATTTAATTAAATTTCACTTTTCTTTTCAAATAAGTTGATGTTTAATTACATCCTTTTAGATTTTCTTGATGAGCTGAATGTTAATTATAGCTTTTTATATTTTTAATATTTATGGAAGTCACTTTTTATTGTGGATATTTGGATGCGTGCATTCAGAACTCCAAAATTGGTCCTTATACTTCCTGTTTTTGACACCAAGTAATTCTTTGTGGGTCATTTGTTATTAATAATTTGAGTCTATTATTTTCTGTAGGCGTTGTTAGTTCATTAACCTAACTATATTAAATGCAGGCTATGATTGTGCATGCTACGGCTGTTTCCATAGCTGTACCCTGGCCGTGATTGCTATCAGCTGTGATGATGATGCTACTTGTGGTTTTGGGCCATTGTTGCCTGGCCATCTAAAGTTGATTTTGGTGATGCGGAGGCACTTGAGGACATCTTTAATGGTATGTGAGCAATAACTTCATCAACAATGCTTGCGATTGATCCTTAATCTATTTAGATTACCCCTTTAGTGGATCACACAAACTAACCAAAGCAGGCATAGCTTAAAGATGTAAAAAGATCATGAAGAAAAAACATAGAAAGAGGTAAAAAAGTGGAGAAGAAGATAAAACTCTGTCGCAAAAAAACAAAGTAGAGTAAAGAAGAATTAGAGGAGATAAAAAGCAAAGGAGAGGAGAAGAAGCATAAACTATCTCTTGCCCTCTTTATCTTGCATTGGAATTGAAAGTTTTTCACTTTGTATGAATTAACAACCTTCAAATTAGGTGGTTATATCCGCTCGCCTAAAAATAAAAAATAAAATAAAGTTGGTTGAATCTTGATTGTGTTTTAATCAAGTTTTGGGCGTGTCAGAGACGTGTCCCACACATTGACTATATTAACCATGTATTTGACATTCACCGACACATTGACCATGTCTCCAACAGGTGTCGAGTAAATATCAGTGTCGGATACATGACGTACACGTATGGCAAGTTTTCCAAACGTCCGTCCTTCCTTGATATATATGTATATATATATATATATATATATGATCCATCCTCAAATTTAGTGATTTCAACTGTCTGGATTCATCATTGAAGAAGTAAAATATCTCAGTGTCTTAAACTGTATTCATTAATTAATTTTGATGACTACCATGCCTTTTCAATACTAAAGATTTACATTTCTGGCATTGCAGAAAACGGAATTGGACTTTTGTATGAACCTATTCAAGGAGAGGCTGGGGTATGTGCATTTGGCAAATGAAATATACCATGGGCTTTCATGTTAGAAAAAAAAAAAGGATGGTTGGTTTCACCCTATATCCAATTTCCAATTAACTTTTATTTATTTATTTATTTTTAAATTTATTATGGATGTGATGTAACTTGTCTGACTTGGTTGGGACTCTCAAATCGCATTCCCAATTCCAATTCTTTATGTAATTCGTTGATTTTGGCGAAATAAAGGCTTAGGAATTCCACTTCTAAGATGAATTCAAGAAGGGGTTCACCAGTTCAAATTCAAAAGTTGCACATTATTCAGCTTTAATGAATTTGGCACGTGTTCACTCTTTCTGATGGAGCCAAGTATAAGAAATATTCTTGGTCAGTGCAGTGTATTTATGCATGAGACAAGTTGGTATCGATGCATGTTGTACTTTGAGTTGAACAATTCTTAAAAGTCTGGCCCCTAGGGTCGGGAGGCTCAATACCAATCAATTCTCATATGTTTTTCTTCATTTGTACTTTTTTTTTGTTCTGTTCTTCATTTTCATCTATTTTCTTCTTTTTCAACACTTTTTTGAGCATTTCCTAACGGGGGCCTGACTCTTAAGAATTGTTCCTTTTAGTTATCTCTGGATTGGTTTAAATAATTTGTGTTCTTCTGTATGGAATACTTTTATAGTTTATTTTCTCCATGTTATTATTCCACCTGATGGTCATCTAAAGAAAGTAGGTCTATGTTTGAAGAGCAATTCTAGCTGGCCTGGGAAACCAGCATGTTTTTGAAAAGACTGGAGTTAGAAGTTTTGAACGAGTTTCTGAATGAATTGTTTGTTTTGCTTCTGAATGCGCTGCTAATTAGAAACTGTAAAATTAAAAGTGTTTGTTTTTAGGTGTTGAATGAGAATTGTTTGACAATTTTGCCTTACTAAGCTGAAAAAATTTATGACATAAATATTGTGCTTAAAATCATACCCAATAATTATTTAAATCCTAGAGAATGCTACAATACTTTTCATTACAAAATTATCGAAATATGACCAAGTACATTTAAAAAAATTATCAAATCAAATTTTTTACTAATATTTTGTTTGCAATACGATCTCGTAAATTAACCATATCGGTTTGTTTACATGATCCAAATACTTGAGATAGTTGTGGTTGTTCACTATCAGTTTACTCGGGAGAGTTGAAGAGATGAAGAAAAACTTAAAAGTACAAAAACTTAAAAATACAAAGAAAGAAAACAAAGTTGAATGAGAGAAAAAAGA
The DNA here is from genome assembly GCA_003290165.1 of Berberis thunbergii. Lineage (NCBI taxonomy): Eukaryota > Viridiplantae > Streptophyta > Magnoliopsida > Ranunculales > Berberidaceae > Berberis > Berberis thunbergii. Next base: position 95,409 of record QNQO01007447.1, on the reverse strand, counting down.
TAAGTTTCTTACGGAGTCCTTTTGCAGGTAGGTAGAATCACAATGTTTGGTGAATAAAATGAACATGTACCATCAAAATTTAGCTCTACTTATTTTTAAAAAGATGGGGGCAACAATTGTCATTACAAAATTATGTTAAGGTTATTATTGAGATAATTTTTTACTCGGCACTCAGTGCTGAGTGATCAGCACCGCACTGTTGCTTACTCCAATGAGAACTTCTGATCATGACTGAAAATAAACACTATAAACAAGGCAGTTCACTTTTTATTAAGACTTTTGACTCCATTTAGAAGCAAAAACAAATATCATCTATGTTTCCTTGGCTTCGGACAATTGTTAGGATATATGAGATTGGGTGGAGTAATTTTTGCTGGCCTGGGCCCTGTTGTTTGGTTGTTGTCGTTCTCTTTAAATACATTTTCCCAAAAAAGTGGTTAAAGAGGGGGGGGGGGGGGGGGGGGCGCAAAAGTGTACATTCGCTACTCAGGCAGCAACCTCACTCCCTTTCGTAGGCCAGCTAGAATTGGGGGATTGGGTGATGGTTATGGATGGGTAGAATTTTGAAACTTGTGCAGGGACAATGTCGTCCTTAAATTAGAAGTACCCACATATGATGGTATCGGAGTGGTGATGATTTTGCAAATTGGAGATTGAGAAACAACCTTATGGGACGCAAAGCAGACAAACCCAAATAGAGTAAAGTATTTAAAACATGACGAGAGTGACCAATGGCCGTGGAATTTGAATCAATAATCCTAACATAGAGCTAACAAAGACTAAAATGGGAGCCAATGGTAACCTGGTTGGATGGTTAAGGCTGTGGTGGTTTAACCGCCACGTCTTGGGTTCTATACCCACCGGCGGCACGCTTGCCTTTCAAAAAAAAAAAAAAGACTAAAATGGGGAAGCTGTCAAAATGAATGGAAACTTGTTCATAAACTTTCCAGAGCTGCACCACTATTAACCATCTAAAGAAATTTTGAGATTTTCAAAGGAATTTGAAAGCACTGTGACCATGTTCACAGAATTATATCCTAGTATATCTTCCTCCTTTTTTTTCCTTTTTTTTCTTGAATATAACTTTAGTTGCGTCCTCCTTTCAATCAACTTGTTTGACCGAGTTAATGTACAATTGTTGCCACCATGGGAAATCTTAAGGTTTTATTTATTTATTTTGGTACTCATTAATTTATACATATTAGAGTTTGGTCCTTATTTTGAAAACTATTTGAGTCTAACCCTCGTTTTCTAACGGAATCGTTAAATCCACGTCATTGACCGATTAAAATTAATTTTCAGACATTTTACCCTTATTTTAGGTTAAACTAGGGCTGGGCAAGTATGGATAACCGGCCCTGTAAAAACCAAAAATTGGCCCGAGAAATTCGGGCTCGTGTTTATGAGACTCGAAACCGGACCGGGTTGACCGGTTAACCGAGGTCCCGATTAACTGAAATACGGGCCGATTTCGGGCCGATCTCGGTCCTAAGAGTATGTAGATCAGTGAAAAATGTCCAGATCTCAGATCTGATCTAAGGAAAGGCGGGGAAGGGAGGGGAGAGGGAGGCAGTCGATCTCGTGCCTTCGCGGTCGATGCTTCGCCTTCGCTGTGGATACTGGATTCTCAATTTTGAATTCTCAATGAACAAAACAAATGGAAAAATTATTTAACCTATTTAAACTATTTTAAGTTAACTATTTAAACTTGGCCGGCCCGGTTACCCGACGGGCTTTAGGAATGGAAATCGATGCCCGAACCAGAAACTTCAGGCCGGCCTGGACTGGGCTTTTACAACCGAAACTTTTATAATTAATTAAAACCGATCCGAACCGACCCGATTGGTCCGATTGTCGGTTCGATTCGGGTTTTCGGTCCTAAATGCCCACCCCTAGGTTAAACCATAGTAAGTAAGATTAATTTCTTTATATTAAGTTCATATAGAGAGGTACTTTACGCACCTCCTTACTCTATCTCATTTTTTTTCATTTTTTGTCAAAACAACATATTATGATTAACAATGACACAAACCTCCAAGCCTTAAATAAGATTACGTAGAACATAACTAAATCATGATTTCTATTGTATGAAGAGAATTCGGAAGTACAACAGCATTGAAGACAATTATTAAAGGGGAATCTCCAAAATCAGGAACATGAAAACTATCAAGATACTTATAGTACCGCTGCCGAAATTGTCTACGATCCTGCAACGTCCAATTACAATTCAATCACTCACTATTCACAATCTTAACTCTACATTACAAGAATATACAATTAACCTAATAACACCATCAACCTACTCAGAATTCAAGCTTCGAAACAAAGTAATTCTTTTAAAGATTGAAACAAAGGGAGAAAATACAGTTGGTGAGAAGTGATCGAGGGTTTGATTGAACCAGAAAGCATCCTGAGTCAAGTATTTGTTTTCTGCTGCAATTTTTGGAACACGTCGAAATTCAATGAAGACCATTAGAGATGAGGAGAAAGTTATAAACAAGGACGAAAAGATGAACAATCGGTTCATCATCTATGTTTTTAGTTGTTGTTTGTGCACCATCAGGGTGGAAGTGCCCCCATCCTGGAGCGCCCCCCGGCTGCGGAGGTTGGCAGGGCGGGTGGCCCTTGTAGGTGACGCAACAAGGTATGTGACTAAGTGCTCCGGCTAAAGGATATATTTTGCAGCTAAAAGTGAGCGAATGTGCGCGGAGGCAGTGGTTGAGGGGTCGGAAAATGGAGGAACTGACTTGAGGAAGTACTTGGAGAAGTGGGATAAGACTAAGGGGAGTGTATTGTATCTGGATTTTGTGGGCAATTTAATAAATTTCATGGATTCTGAAAATCCAAGTGTATTCAATTTGGATTTTAAAAAGTCCACAAAAGTCTAGGGGTATTCAATCAGGATTTTAAAAAGTCTTTTTGAAATCCACAAAGTCTAGGGGTATTCAATATGAATTTCAGAAAGTCCACAAAAGTTTTAGGGTATTCAAAATATCATTCATATTTATGGATTTGGAAAATCATGGATTCTCATGGACTTTGTAGTGTTAAGTATAAATAAAAAAGTTCAATAGTTTGCCAGCCTTCCATATCAAAGATTTCAACATGAAAAAAAGTTTCCCAAAGTTCTTCCTTGTGCCAGCCGCGAAGAGGTTGGTTCCCATCCTCTTGTTTTCTCGATTCTTTTCTATCTTTGCATAAACACAAGAGAGAGAGAGATGACTGACCTGCCTTTACGTTTATACAAAATACACAACATTCCACCAAAAGCTCTCTCTTTTATCACATCTTCTTCTTCTTCTTCTCTGTAAATGAACGATTTTCATGGCTTTCTTACAATCTCCATCATCTATCGTTGAACCCATGTTACCCCTTGTGTTCCTTTCCTGTTCCCTCTTGTCTATGTGTTTTCTCTTTGTGTTACTGTACAAGAGATTCAGGAGAGTCAAGGGAGACGAAGATGAATCAACCCATAACCCATTTTCAATCTACAAATGTTCCCTTTCATCTACAATAAAAAAAAATCCATCAAAACAATATGGCCCACCAGCTGTTTGTAGAATTTCTTACCTCAAATTCACCTAAATTGGCCTCTCTGTGTGCCCCCATTTGTTCTGATTGCAATGAGGGTGTATCTGATGGGTCGGAGTTGGATAAGGAAGGTGGGGATGATGATTGTAGAAAGAGTGAGGAGCTTGGTGGGAAGAAAAAAAGAAAAAGGGTAAGAAAAAGAGGCATGTTGATGATGGCGGCTATGACCCCGGCGTTGAGATTAGTAATGCGGCAGCTTCACAACATGATAAGCATCAGTGTATTGATTGTTCTTATCCGTTTACGTCTTCGTCAAGTATTACACAGCGGAAGACCAAGCAGCAGTATGATCAGCTTATGAAGTCAAATGACTCCAAGTGTATTCAATTTGGATTTGGTGAAATTGTCATGAATTTTAAAACAATTTGTGGCATAATGGAGAAGAGAGAATCAACGAACATCGAATGTTGGATTGCTATTCAAGATACCCCAGGATTGAATAATGGTGCTAAGTTTTTTGCGCTTAGTTTTCTTAAAGATGAGTCCAGACCAAATACTTGACTGGATCACTTGGGCACAAAGGGATGCATAAAGCTAATAAGCTATAGGGCATTTGGATTTTAAGTCATGTAATTTGATACTTTTTTATATGCATAAGACTAAATACTGTGTGTTTATTTCATTTTGCAAGTGATGATTTTTAATTTGGTTGTGTTGAATGATTTGATTTTGTTGAATGTTGAATTGCAATTTCATGTCATTACCTGCCTGGTTATCTTTTTTTTTGGTCAGATACATGTCTTGTTCTCTAATGTCTAATATATTTGGTTTGTTAGAGGATATGTCATTACCAACTTCTTTTTTATCTTGCAAATAATTAGAAATCTGTAAAAGTCGTTCATACAAAGTCCGTGGATTTTCATAAATCTCTAGAAAGTCTGTAGCAAAAGCGTATGGATTTAATAAATTAGCAGAAGTCCGTAGAAAGTTTAAAGAGTCTGTGGACAATTTAAAGAGTCCGTGGACTTTTCAAATTATTTATCAATTCCATAAGAATCCATATACAATACACCCCCCTAACTGGCCTTCATACAAGGTGTTGGATGTGTTGCAAAATGTGTTTTATAGGTCGAATCCGGCGAGGGAGGCGTTCGTCGAGATGTGTGCTGATTAGTATGTGCAGAAGATGACTTTTGATAGTTAATTGTACAAGGGGAAATTCTAATTGTCGAGGAAACCAGCGAGGGAGGGAGGGAGGACCCTCCATCCCCTCGCAATGCATGCCTTCCCTCCCCTGCACGCATCGCGAGGGGGGTGGAGGGGCCTCCCTCCTTCCCTCGCTGGTTTCCTCGCCAGGTATAATCACTTTGTACAAGACTTACCCCTGGGCATCCTCTCGAGATTTGAAGTTGGCTGTGAATATTATTGGGAGCTTAGTGAGGGCTAATGCACTTAGGAGGGAAATGGATCAGACTAATGTATAATGTTTATGAGTGGAAATAATGTTTTAGAGTGGTGAGAGTTTGGATTCAATGAAATTGTCATTGTTGTCTTTAATGTTGTATTTTTACTTTTAAAATGTTTTCAGGAAGTCAGTTCTTTTATAATTAAAGAACAAAGAGTTCTTACGAGTTATGAACAACACATTTGTTTTCACCCTATATTTTGGAAGTTCTAATGTTACAACTTTATGGTTGTTATTATGGTTACACACAGAAACATGTTTTGATATAACTATGATCTAAATGAACCAAGTTTTGAAGCTTTGTAAACCGAGTTGTCGCTGCAGGTGTATAGTACTTTAAAATAACCCCAATTCTAGGTAGCCAGGCTTTATAGCCACTTTTTAGTCAGGTTTTGGGCTTTTTACACTTGTACTCCTTCTATAGATAATTTTTGTGGTTGTATTTTAAAGATAATGGGTAAAAATGTAAAAACACCCAAGCTTGGCAAAAAAATGGCTTTAAAGCCTGATTGCCTAGACAAACTCTTAAATTAATCAGGGTCATTTTCAATATGGTATAATATAATGCAGTATAAAACAAAGATGAATCAATATTCTCAAACATTACAAGAAAACAATATATACATAACATTTATGTAGGTGAAAAATGAGGTTGTTGCCATAACCTGCAACACAAATAACAACTAACGAATGAGTCTAGCCTAGAGAGATGAGGTGCATTAGAGCACCTCTCTATTTGAGGTGCAAATTCATTTTCTTTAATATAAAGAAATTAATCTTACTTAACTATAGTTTAACTTAAGGTAAGCGTGAAAGGGTCTGAAAATTAATCTTAATCGGTCAATGTCGTGTACTTAACGGTTCCGTCAGAAAATGAGGGTTAGACTCGAAGAGTTTTCAAAATGATGGCCAACTCTAATAGGTATAAACTAATGAGTACCGAACTCAAAAAAACCCAAATCTTAATTCTAGCAGCCTAGACTCATTTTGCGAATCCTTTGAAATCATGTTGACACTGAACTCTGGTTCAAATCAAAAGTGTTACATTAAAAATAATAGTTGTTGTACAATCCTCTTCATTATTGGATAAACGGACATCCTTACCATTGTATTACAATATATTTGTAATGTACTAACTTGATTACAGTTATGCTCAGATACGATAAAAGAATGTAGTTGCTTGCTTCATGTTGTCATCCTTATTTATAAATGTGTTTGGATGGTCCGACTTCTAGTGGCTACTTTCTGTGTACCTTTCAAATATTTGTTTGAATGAGTATGCTTGCTAAAATTTGAATTGCACTCTCATGCGTTCAAATTTGTTCCTGTTGATTCATGATTTGTAAATATGAACAACAGTGACAAACAACGGTGAATTAGTGACCACCGTTGTGGCGATCAAAGGCACTACAATGGTAAAGTCAGACATTGAACATGGATGAAGATAGACTAATAAATTAAGGTTGCATGTGCGTATCTTTCTCATATATTTTGTTTACCTGATATAGTGAGTGTTTTACTTCTTTACATACTCTATCGTTGAGGGCGTGATGGAAGGAGAAGATCTCGCTTAGAATCTTACCCATCCATGATTGAGTCTCCCTTAGCACTTGACTCTCTTTGGGACCCAATACTTGATTAGCTCAACAGTTGCACAAATGGACTCTGGGCCTGCTATAGTCCAGATGTATGTATTTAGGCTTTACTGTCCCGAGCTAAACTCCAAGATTTGTGCCACGTTGGGCTTTTATAATCTAGGCTTCGACGCTTGACTATGGGCTAAATAGTAATTAGTCTGGGCTTGGGTTAGACCTGGTTTAGGTCTATCTTAGTTCAGACTAGTGCCTTTTCACATTAGGGCTGACATGTGCCACATGTCTGTCTGTAGTTGGGTGACTGTTTTGATGTCTCATCAATTACTCCCCCTAGTCAGTGGGGTTGCATGCAACGCCATAACGTGTTGTGTGTGTGTGGGGGGGGGGGGGGGGGGAGGGGGCGTGTGATGCCATGATGGCATATTTCAATGTTTTTTTCGACTTTTATGCTACAATTAATACTTATGTAGCGGTTGGGTGATTATTTCCCCCACACGTCAAGCTTATCTAAGGCTTATTTGGGAGAGTTTGATCTTTTTACTTCCCATAGATTTTGTTGTTCTTTGTTTTCAAACTTTCCAATTGGATCAAGTGCAAACATTCATCTTATCCAATCATGTATCCAAGGATTCAATTTTCCCGCGAGCGACATGCGACTTGCCTTGACTTTTTTAGGGAGTTGTTAATAACGGAGGAGGACTTGGTCGATCTTAGCACACGGTTTTAGATTTCTGGTGATCTCAGGTTGTCGCTCATTGTAAAAGGTGAATCTCAAACTATTTCGAGGGAGGGGTATATCTATTTGTTCAAGGCCATGTTCAAAGCTGACCAGCACTTCCCCATTCCTGAAGCCATTTGACATTTTCTATCATACCAAGTCATTGCAGGCCAGATGACGCCGAATGGGTAGAGGATCCTGATTTCCACTTTGATCAGATCAAAGGATGATGGGCTTCATCTGTCAACTAGGAGGTTGCATTCACTGACTTCCATCAGGATCAATCGGCATGGGTTCAACTAGCTGAGAAAGCCCTTCTGTCTGGACGATTTTCCAGATGAATCCAAGTATTGTCAGAAGTACTGCTTCTGTGCTTCTCTGAAGTCTGGTTATTTCACTTATGGTGGTAACTTGATTATCCGTAGCTTCGGGGATCCCAGTAAGTTCCTCGATTCCTTTCACTATTGTTTTTAATATATTTTCTGTTGTTGTTAACTGGTTGATTTTTCACAATCAGGGGGGCATGACCATGTTGTCATTTCTCTTGATTAGGAGAAGACAAAGGTGGATTTCCTCGCTCTGCCAACATGCATATTTTGGACGTTCATCAAAGAACATAAGGGGGATTTTTTTAGTGAGACTGGTAGTGTAGGGCGAGCTTTGATTACTTTGGCCGTCTTTTCTTTTTTGGGACTAATGTCCAAGCATCCAAGCTGCAGAAAGAAGAAAGTGGCAAAGTTCCCAAGCCCGCCAAAGAGAAAGGCTTTTGAGGTATTGCTTTCTTTATCCCATAATTCAAAAAAGATCAAGGTTTGAGCTATCCAGATTGCTCATCCTATCTCGCCGACTGCCTCAGAGATGGGGCTTGTTAAACATTCCTTGGTTGTAATTCCTAGTCATGTGAGCTAAGAGGTGACAACTGAGTTAGACAAACCTCTTTGTTATGTTTTGGAAGAGTCTCCTAAGTAGCCATTTCATGCTCCTCCTGCTCCGCTGACCATCATGGAGGAAGATTTTTTTCGCCTTGTTGGGATAAAGGATCCCAAAAACATGAGCAACAAGCAAGCTAATATTACTTCAGACCAACTTTTCCAGGCTACACTAAAATCTTGTGCCAATGCAATAGTAGAACAGCCTGCCATGGAGGGTGTTGCTCATGATTTGTATGTGGATCCAGATGCAGGAGTAGGGCAACATGCCTTGGAGGGTGTTGCTCATGATCCGTCTGTGGAATCGGATGTCTGTAAGGACTAGCTCCTCATCTCCGGTGCATAGGGTTGATCTGCGGACTGAGCCTTTGCCCGAGTTCCCATCTTCCCTTTCGGACTCTTATGGCTTGCATTGTCAGTTTGTTCTGCCAGCCGCTACTGACAAGGGAAAAAATATCGTTGAGTTTCTTCCTTCTTCAGGCATTGTAAGAGGAGGAACGAAACTGATCCTTGACCCCAAGGTCTTCCATGCTGATGCTCGAGTTGACATTCGTACTTCGGGTGCCATCCACTTTAGCTGTGGTGGCAAGCATATGTGGCGAAATAAGGTGGATCATAGAACCGGTTCTATTCAGCACATGAAAAATTGGTTTTCATAGCTGGTCGATGATGCACTATTTTACTAGCCCACAACTTAATACCTTGCTTTCTAATTGGATCGATATTGTGACCTTATTTTAGTTTAAAATTGGAATACACTGTATTCAATTTAGTATATGCAATTTACTTTTGATAGTTGTATTTTCTTTATTAGTTACTAGCTTGGGTTTTTTTTGTTCCGCCCTTGATAACTACTATTATCAACTAATAATTATTTGTCATTTCGCCCCCTTGGCTAAAATCCTAGGTCCACCACTGATCAAAAGGTCTTAATTCAGGTTGTAATGGGGCCAAGGGGAGAGAAAGAACGGATAAAGAAATTACAAAGGACATAAAGAAATGGTGAAAACATACAATAAGATTAGAGACATTAGCAAGGAATCTCATGGTTCAAGACACAAGTTAAAAAAAATGAAGAGGCGACCTACTGATAATGAAGAGTGCATCCATTATTTTGTATCTACTAAATGAAAGAACTGGACTATTTGTATGGTACTGAAATATTGAATGAATATAGACAATGGCTTGTATCCCTTCTGTAACTTTTTACCAAATATTATTTATTTATTTTTAATTTTTTGCAATTTTTCTTCTTGAAGTATCTACCATAAGGGCATTCTCCCACACTTGTTTTTCAACATACCTTGAACCACAATAAAGTCTCTGCGAATCAAATTATGCTTTACTCTTCTTATTAGGTTAGGGATGGAAAATGAGAGTAATGAAACAAAAAGGCTTATAACAGGCTCAATGGGGTTAACCTAAAGGAAATATATCATGCATCGGGCTTATTTATCAATAGTGGAAACTAGGTGCCTTTATCATGTCAAGCATGTCGTGCAATTCAATATAATGCTTTGAGCGAAATTATTGCAAGTTCTAGTGTTTAATTCTTAATTATAAAAGCAATCTAAGTAGCAACCAAAAAAATAAAAATGAGATCATGCAATGAATTATTATTGCCAAAAGAAATGAAAGATCACCTAACTCAAAAACCTCAAAATCAAAGGAACAATAGGCTCAAAACTCACATATGGGTTATAATGAATTAAATTCAATTAAGCATACTGATATTCACATAATTATTACATAATATATCCCTTAATTTATACATGTTAGTGTTTCGATCATTATATTTTATAGTAATTATTTCGTTTACATGTCTTTGTAGGAATTTGAGCGTAAACGATGAAATCACATTAAAGCGACAAGTTAAGGAACGACAATTAGTCGATTCCAAAGGTGGTATAAAGCAGTCACAAACCTAAACCCGAAACCTAACTCATAACCTAAACTCAATCCATAACCTAAACCCGAAACCTAATTCATAACCAAAACCCAATCCATACCCTAAACCCAAACCTAAGCCCAATCCTTCTCCTACCCTCATTGATGAATCATTCCCTCATTTCATCCCTATTATTTTCTATAAATAGAGGAGAATAGGGTGAGAAGAGGGGAGGAGGAAGAGAAGGGAAAAGAAGATAATTAGAAATCAAAACCTCTTCCTCAATGGAGATTTCCTCAAAGGAGCTCCTCTCTCAAAGGTGATTCACAATCACCCTCACCACTCATCCATCTCTCACTCACCCCACTCACTCAGCACACAGTCCCCTCGCCACCACAGTCACCTCGCCATCTCCACCACCGAGCTCCGCAACCGCCACCGTCACCACCGTGAAACAGGGGTGTGACAACCTTGTTTCACGTCCAATTTTCACTCCACCACCACTCTCTGCTCCTCTCCCCTGTCCACACAACCACCACCACCTCCGCACGAGTCCCACCACCACAACCTCCGCACGAGTCCCACCACCACAACCTCTGCACGAATCGCCGCGATAAAGCCACCAACCACGCCGCAAAACAGAGTCGCGGTGCGACTTTGTTCCGCCTCGCAGACCCTGTTTCCCCTCATTTCTCGCCCTCTCTTCGTCTCGAGCTTCTTCCTGACTCCCTATCTCGCGACCATCGTCACGACCAGACCAAGCACCATCACCGCCACCTCGCGAGACAGAGCTCGCAGCCACAGAAACAGGGAGCCCTGTTCCTCGCCCCCCTTTGCGTTTTTATTGATATCTAGCTGTTTCTTCACCCTCTATTTCTTTTTTTCAGGTTCTGGAGATGATTTGAGGACAAGGAAAGCCGCGAAAACAAGCGCTGTCGCGCTGGAGAAGACGACCGGGCGAGACAGTACTGTAGCAGAGGCGGGAATGAGTCAAAATTCGGTTATTTGGCTATTCACAACCCCGGTTTTGCTCTGTACCACCACAGAGCGTTTGGGACCACTTCCTCGGGATTCGTGCACAACCACCTGCTGATCTACTGAGTGCCACCACATCGAGCTTGTGATAAACTAAATGGGTTGTATAAGTTATTTTGATTTATTTTACTGAATTGTGTGCTTAATTGTTAATTACAAGTTATTTCTGAATTTTTGATAATTTGCTTTCACCTTGCATGTTCGAGAAATTAAACTTGATATGTTTGGTAGTTAGAATTACTCTTTATCAATATTCAAAGCATGTGCTAAAAATATTAAGCTTAAGCTTTAATTAAGTGTGCCCTAAAAAGACACTTAATACTTTGTAAGAACGTATTTGCTTGAAATAATTTGTTAATGTTTGATAGAAACATGGTATAAGTTTAATTGGATTTTAACGATCATATATTCGGTGTAAGCAAGGGATTCTCATCCCTAACGCTTCTTGTTTTTAAATTCAATAATTTAGATTTAAATAATTTTGCTAATTCATTGGTGAGTCCAAGCCCACAAAAATCCATCTCATCTATCTTTTATTTTTCTTATTTTAATTTATTTTTTGTTTAGATTTAAAAAATGCTGTAACCCCATTTCCTATAAATTAGTTTAATTAAATTCTAAAATTCAATTGCATCCACCTTCTTCGTGGGATCGACCCGTACTTGCCGTTGTCTACCAGTTAGGCACCGTGCCCTTGCGGTTATTACAAGTGGGTTAAATTAACCTATTAATTTCGGTTAGTTAAATCCGCATCAAGTTTTTGGCGCCGTTGCCGGGGAAGGTTGCGGTGTAATTGAATTTAAGATTTATTTTCACTAATTATAAAAAAAAATCAAAATTTAAAAATTTAAAATAAAAAAACAAAAAAAATTTTATTTTTATTTTGTTCTTTTTACACTCATTTTGTGTTTGATTTTGCAGATTACACGCTTCTCGAGTTTATTGGACGATCCTGCAAAACATCAAGCAAATTTTAATTTTTTTATTTTGTGAGGAGAGTTGTAATTTTATTTTCACCTCGTTTTACGAGTGTGTGGTGTAATAATTTTTGAGAACTTTACTATTTTCATTTTGTTTAATCACTAAAAAAAAAAAAAAAAACCCAAAATTTTCTAAGTCATAAGAAATTTTAGGGAAACAATTTTAATTGTACCCAATAATTTCTTGTGATTTAGAAATCCGACTTCTAAGACCAAGACCAGTAAATTTATTTGCATGTGCTTGTGTGCTGATTGAAATATATAAAAAGAAGTCGGATTTTTTTTGAATTGTTCTAACTTTTTGTGCAGATTGGAATACGCACACTGTAAGTATTTCTATCACACGCAACATATTAGCGTCCCGGGTGCTTTGTGTAATTGTTTTAAATTGTGTGATTGGTTGTTTAATTTCTGTAATTGTGGATGCTAAACTTTAGTAATTCATAATAAACAGACCCAGCTTCTAAATAGAAACTGGTGAGACTTGATATCCCCACCTCATCACTGCAGCTGTGTGCAACCAATAGCCTAACATAATTAAAATCAATTAGCAAGTTAGATAGAACATCTTTTAGGTACGGTGTTCATAGGACAACCAAGACCAAGGTGAATCCAATATTTTTGTGTTGACCAAAGCTAAAAGTGACGATGGGTTTAATCATTCAATGAACTCCGAGAGGCCACTGCCACAAGGGTAATTCACCTGGTACGCCGAGTCATAAGTAAGCTACGATCCACAAGAAGAATTGGTGTAACCAACAGTTTTGGTTAGGAACACAAGCCTCAAGTGTGCATTTAACATCACATCATTCTCACATCTATTGGCTTACAGAGCGGTAGCACAAGGAAGTACTTAATTGGACCATTGTGACCTCCTTCTCTTGTGCGATAATCCGGTTTCTTTGAAACAAAACTCTAGCCTACTGATTTTGAACTTTGCGGTGTAAAGTGTACACTTTTAGGATCAACTTGTAGCACCCATTGCTGTGTCATAAAGATTACATAAGAAATAATTGTCCCCCAAAGATAAAAAGATAATTGATCTCAAAAACGTTGATTGCTTAGGGAGGCATGTTTCTTGTGCATTTATTGGTTGCTGATTGCATGTGAGCCTGTGTATATTTTTAGAGTTAGTGCTTTCAAAAAAAAAAAATGAACACAAGGGATTATCCAGCCTATTTTTTCGAGCAAGTCAATTCATTTTATGACATGCGACGACCTAAGTATGATCCATATTTAGATTATTACCGAGGTCTAGCTTATCATTCTGACTTATCATGGTTCATGGTCAGTACCATGAAGGCCTCTAGACACTCCTCAGACTCTCAAGCTTTCATTCCTGATAATGAGTTACAGGATATCATGAAAATTTTTATAGAGCGAATAGGAGAAATACTTGTGCAAAATTCTCATGATATCACAGAATTGACAACTATTTTCAACAAAATTCTCAAGCTATCCGGAAACTTGAGATGACTGTGAGTCAGGTAGTTGAGTCACTTCCTGAGATAGAGTCAGAAAAATTCCCTAGTGACTCATTTATTGATGAACCTGTCGATTCTGAGACACTACAAACATCTCCTTCCCGTGTTGACTCATGCCTCCCTAGTGACTCATGCATCGAATCAAACTGTGAACATTTTTTAGAGTCTCCCCTTGACTGTTTATAGGTTTGTTTGACTCAATTTAGTTTAGACTTTGATGTTGATGATTCCATTAGGGAAGTCAATGATTTGCTTGACTCAGTCCCTATTGTGGATCCTAGTTATAAATGGAAGTCTAAAGTGAAGCCTCTTCCACTCAGTGAGTCAAAACTAGCCCCATCAGTTGAGCCACCTGAGCTTGATCTTAACAATTACCTGACACCCTCAGGTATGCATTTTCAGGTGATGAGTTGTCTAGACCAATATCTCTATATGATTCATGTGATGAGCCTGTACCACCTGATATATCCATCGTCTCATCTACTTGCATCACATTCCCATTTATTAAGGCTACTTTCACCGATCCTTGTGTTGTAGTGAGGATTTCAGTTTTCACCATCCTGTTGTGCAAATTATCCAATCATCCGATTTGGAACCAAACATAGGATGTTCCCTTTTTGGAGCACGCAAGGATCATCTGTTGTGTATGACTACTGGTCACTTTTGGAATGTCCTAGTGTATTTGGTGCCCCATGTGATTGCTATATTTTGGTGGTCTGATCCTCAACTGTTCAGGTTGTTGATATACGACCATGGACTAAGTGTTTGTCATGTTCTTCCTCTCCACTATTCGATACACCATTTTTTAGGAAGAATATTTGTCGGGCTGATGACGGTAAACCAAGCGCTACTGGGAGGCAACCTAGCTTTAGTTGTGTGTCTTTGCTGTTAGTCTGGATTGATTTTCGAGTACCCTATTTAGTTGTGTTTCACTCATACTCGTTAGCTCCGTAACAGTATTGACTTACAACTTGCCTTTTCTTTTTAGTTTTCTTTGTTAGTGTATAGTCTACATTTTATTGATTTCTAATGAAAACTCCATGATTCTTATGTTTGTGAGCCTCATTGATAGATGACTTCTTGGAAATTGGTAAATCTTCACCGCGGTAATACTGTTCTAACCTCCTCTCCTGTACTTATTTCATTCATTTGTAAGTATTATTTTGTTAAACATTGAGGACAATGTTTGGATTAGGTTTGGGGGTAGGTTCATGAGTCGTTGAATTTTTCATTTTTTCGTAGTGTTTTCTTTTCTTATTCTTAAAAAAAAAAAAAAAAAAAATTTGAGTCGGTGAATTTTTCATTTTTTCGTAGTGTTTTCTTTTCTTATTCTTAAAAAAAAAAAAAAAAATTGCTTTTCTGTCAAGAAAACTTGGTCTTTTACGAGTATGAAAATGAATTTTAAATGTTTTATGCTCAAGAAAATGCAAGCTAACTTTACATATTGGTATATTGATAAAGACTGAAAGTTTAGTATGATCCTTAAGCTAGATCTGGTTCATAAGATTTTTCAACTTGATTATCTTTGCACCATGAGCCATGTTAGCATAACTTGAAGTTGATGAGTGAAATATATACTAGAAAACCTTAGAATAATAGTGGAGACTTAACCCTGAAAGTTTTGAGCCTTTCTATTTTTCTGAGGGTTATACATAAACTCTGATTTTCTTGAGTCCGTATTATCTCGTTGATGATCTCATTATTGTCATTTTTTCTGATCAATAGCTTTGGGAATGACATCAAAATTGAATTATTACACTAGAACTTCTTGGCTTATTCAATTGAGATGTCATAATACTGACCCGAACTTAGGAAATGATATAGGCATTTTTTTGTTTAGACCATTGACTAGCCTTTTAACTTACCCATAACATTAACCTTTTTTGTAGCCTTTTGAGCCTTAGATTAACTTTTATTTGTTAACCCATTAACCTTTACCCAATTTTTCTGGGAATGTGTACGGATGAATATACTTGGTGTAAAAAGGGCATGAAAGATCAAAATATGAAATATTTCATAAATCCTCTATGAAAGAAAGAAAGAAAGAAAGCAAGAAAGAAAAAGAAAGAAAGAAAGAAAAAAGGAAGGAAACAGAAGAAGAATGTGAATGAGGATAAAGATGTGAGAATTAAGAAAAAAATTGATGGTGCGCAACATTGATTTATTCTTGACAGCCCTAATTGTACGTATAATGGGTGTATACATTCCTAGAAATTTTTGTTAGAATCCTTTGACATCCCCATTAACCATTACCCAAGCCCCATTACAACCCAACAAAGTCCTAGTTGATCTTAGGTAAAGGTTGGTTCTGAAGATGTGGAGATTTTAATAACCAAGACCTATGGTGTTTGATTCAACATTCCCAAAAGTAATTGATATTCATGTCCATGAGATTCATGTTCATTCCATTCTTGAAAAGTCCGTTCTCATATTACTATATGTAGATGATTGTTTTCATCATTTACTCTTTTCCTACATATAAACTGAGTGAAATACCAAATCTCTGAGTGTTTTTTTGTGAGTGACATGAGAGGTTTGAAGTCAAAACAAACTTTCTACAGGAGATTTAGTCATTGTTTTAACTCTGAAATGAAAGTTATGTTGACAGTGCTATCCACACACACACATTGAGTTGAGGATGATTATGAATTTGTCTCTAACTTGTGGAGAATATTAAATTATTTGAAAATTTGTTGATACACTAAAATGACCACTGTTGGTTTCCTGCATTTCTTGAAGTATTAAAAATGAACACTGTCTGACTAAGTTTTGATTAAGTCAGTAATGTTTGTGGGTAACATTTCTGGAAACCCTCACGAGACTATAACTCGTCCACTAGAGGTAATCTAGGGTTTAAAGCCTTGTTGCACGTTTAAGGTAAGTGCAACCGATGATTCCTGCGAAAGTGAGTTAGGATTTCTTTTTATTGTTTTGCTCGAGGACTAGCAAAATATAGGTTTGGGGGTATTTGATATTCACATAATTATTACATAATATACCCTTAATTTATACATGTTAGTGTTTCGATTATTATATTTCATAGTAATTATTTCGTTTACATGTCTTTGTAGGAATTTGAGCGTAAACGATGAAATCACATTAAAGCGACCAAGTTAAGGAACGACAATTAGTCGATTCCAAAGGTGGTATAAAGCAGTCACAAACCTAACCCGAAACCTAACTCATAACCTAAACTCAATCCATAACCTAAACCCGAAACCTAATTCATAACCTAAACCCAATCCATACCCTAAACCCAAACTAAGCCCAATCCTTCTCCTACCCTCATTGATGAATCATTCCCTCATTTCATCCCTATTATTTTCTATAAATAGAGGAGAATAGGGTGAGAAGAGGGGAGGAGGAAGAGAAGGAAAAGAAGATAATTAGAAATCAAAACCTCTTCCTCAATGGAGATTTCTTAAAGGAGCTCCTCTCTCAAAGGTGATTCACAATCACCCTCACCACTCATCCATCTCTCACTCACTCCACTCACTCAACACACAGTCCCCTCGCCACCACAGTCACCTCGTCATCACCACCACCGAGCTCCGCAACCGCCACCGTCACCACCGTGAAACAGGGGTGTGACAACCCTGTTTCACGTCCAATTTTCACTCCACCACCACTCTCTGCTCCTCTCCCCTGTCCACACAACCACCACCACCTCCGCACGAGTCCCACCACCACAAACTCCGCACGAATCGCCGCGACAGAGCCACCAACCACGCCGCAAAACAGAGTCGCGGTGCGACTCTGTTCCGCCTCGCAGACCCTGTTTCCCTTCATTTCTCGCCCTCTCTTCGTCTCGAGCTTCTTCCTGACTCCCTATCTCGCGACCACCGTCACGACCAGACCAAGCACCATCACCGCCACCTCGCGAGACAGAGCTCGCAGCCACAGAAATAGGGAGCCCTGTTCCTCGCCCTCCTTTGCGTTTTTATTGATATCTAGCTGTTTACTCACCCTCTATTTCTCTTTTTCAGGTTCTGGAGATGATTTGAGGACAAGGAAACCGCGAGGAGCGAAGGAAAACCGCGAAAACAAGCGCTGTTGCGCTGGAGAAGACGACCGGGCGAGGCAGTACTGTAGCAGAGGCGGGAATGAGTCAAAATTCGGTTATTTGGCTATTCACAACCCCGGTTTTGCTCTGTACCACCACAGAGCGTTTTGGGACCATTTCCTAGGGATTCGTGCACAACCACCTGCTGATCTGCTGAGTGCCACCACATCGAGCTTGTGATAAACTAAATGGGTTGTATAAGTTATTTTGATTTATTTTACTGAATTGTGTGCTTAATTATTAATTACAAGTTATTTCTGAATTTTTGATAATTTGCTTTCACCTTGCATGTTCAAGAAATTAAACTTGATATGTTTGGTAGTTAGAATTACCCTTTATCAATATTCAAGCATGTGCTAAAAATATTAAGCTTAAGCTTTGATTAAGTGTGCCCTAAAAAGACACTTAATACTTTGTAATAGCGTATTTGCTTGAAATAATTTGTTAATGTTTGATAGAAACATGGTATAAGTTTAATTGGATTTTAACGATCACATATTCGGTGTAAGCAAGGGATTCTCATCCCTAACGCTTCTCGTTTTTAAATTCAATAATTTAGATTTAAATAATTTTGCTAATTCATTGGTGAGTCCAAACCAACAAAATCCATCTCATCTATCTTTTTATTTTTCTTATTTTAATTTATTTTTAGTTTAGATTTAAAAAATGCTGTAACCCCATTTCTATAAATTAGTTTAATTAAATTCTAAAATTCAATTGCATCCACCTTCTTCGTGGGATCGACCCGTACTTGCCGTTGTCTACCAGTTAGGCACCGTGCACTTGCGGTTATTACAAGTGGGTTAAATTAACCTATTAATTTAGGTTAGTTAAATCCGCATCACATACTATGAGTATTACTCAGTTGATTACATATGAATTGCATATGATAACCATGAATAAGCATTAACCAAAAAATAATGTTAGATCGTAATCATTCTTATAAATCACCTTAAAGTCATGTAATTAAAAACCAAATCGCATCATTGTGTTGGAAAGTGTCTTAAGACTCAAAACAACTATAGTTTTTTTTTACTGACACTAAAATAAACAAAAAAACAAAAACCAACATTTTTTTTGTTATTATTTTTTTATGGACTGACACTTTAAAAAAAGTTTTAAAACAAAAACAACGTTTTCCCCACACTTAAACCTAAGATTGTCCTCAATGATGACAGATTAGAGCACATGAAATGAAAGATTTAAAATAGGAAAAAAAAAACTACTAACAAACAAAGCAAAATAAAGAAAAGAAATAAAGGGATAGAGAAAGCAAATCTGATTGGGTTGCTTCCCAAAAAGCACTTGTTTTAACATCATGCAGCCTGACAGTATCTCCAATAATACCTTAGAATAAGTGGAAACATGGAGTGATACGTCCTCCACGTCATGCTCCACTAATGACTCATAATAGAGCTTAAGTTGATGTTCTTTCACCACTACACCAAAAATCCCCATTAGCAACGGTTTTAAACCGTGGGGGTAACCCATTGTCACGGCTAAGAGCCGTGGGCTACAGAGGCGTCGCAAAATTCTTTTTAACGGCTATAAACCGTGGCTAAAATTTTAGCAACGATTTTATATTCAGGACGGTTGATGCTTTAGCCACGGTTCTAAACCGTTGCTAAAACTTAGCAACGGTTTTAAGCCGTGACAAGTATTAGCAACGGCTTAAAACCATGGCCAGACTTGACACGACTTAAACCGTTGCTAAAATTTTAGCCACGGTTTTAAACTATGGCTAGTAAAAAATTAAATTTTTTTTTGTCACGGTGTTAAGTGACAGTGATGAAATACAGCCAATGAAGAGAAATTACAAACTAAAGAACTTGTAATTGTAATTCTGGATTGATGACAGTAAATGGACTGGATTGTATTCAATAAGAAAGCTAATTTTCTTACAAATCAAATGAATCCCTTTTTCTCTCTTATCCATATACACAACAACATCCACCAAACTAATAGCACCATGTCTTCTGTCGAATCACAACAACACAATAAACTACATTATTTTTCAAATCAAAGCTGATGATGAAAACACTGAAAACTCTTTGAAAAATTTACCATTATCTGAATCTTGGTAATCAGACAACCTTCCCAGCTTCCAATCAACGAGTGATGATTCCTGGCTGTTAGAATCTACATTGGAATTTGATATCCTTCCCGAAAGTCGCTTTTGAGGAATTCAAACAGGTCGAACAATTCAAACAAGTCGTTGTTCCACTTGGGTAGGTAAGCTTGTAATCCAGAATCATCGCCTGCAAAAACAAATATAGAACCAATAATGGATGAATAATTATGTCACAAATTATACTCAAGTCTAAATGAGTATTCATCCATAACTATCAAAGCATAGATAACTATCTGACCCCAAACTGATTCCAGAGAATAAAATCAAGAACACAACCTTCATTCATTCAACAAGAAAAGGAAAACCCCTAAGCCCTAACGTACTCGGTCTACGAATCTACAATGCAGCAAATTTCAGCAAATCCAGAGTTCCAAACCAAAAGAGAATCACACAGCCCAGTCTAACAACACAATAACCCCAAAGCCCAAACAACTGTTTAACCCCAACTCAATTCAGAGATTAAAATCAAGAACCCAATCCACAATCAACATTGAATCACAAAAACCCAAAACCCCAATTATACTAATAGTACAAAAATCAAATCAACTTGGACAAATGTACCTTGAACAAAAACTTCAACTTTTCAACTTTTCATTCACTGAGCATCAACTTGAAGTGCACCATCTAAGTTGTCCTATGAGCATTGTGAACTCATCTGTCCAACACAACTAAATGTGACTTTGCCTTCCTTCTACAACTTTGAAACGTATTACAAGGAACTTACCACAACTTTGATCAAGCGACATAGAGAGGTTCTGGATCAACTTTTCTTCTGATCCTGTAGGTGGGGTTCAATCAACCAAATATTGAACACATTCAGAACAGGTATTGAAAGCTGGAAATGTGCCAAAAAAGCAAGAAAAAGCAATGTGAAAAGATCTGATTTAATTGGGGTATAAAATATCATTCCTTCTTACCAATTGTCGGGTGCCCACATACAACCATAAGTATCCACCCCATGCAAGCTTAAGGCATGTCTTGATTTCGATGTTTGATTCTCGAAGCTGTAATCCAGAATAAGATCATTGATGAGAAGAGAAAATAAGCGACGTAGTATCCTAATCAATTTATCCGACTTAACTAACCTCTGATGTATAAAATCACCATGAATGACAACCAATGAGCCAACTTTCACTTCAATAGAAACAAAATCTTTTGGATCATAGGATGGGGATGGATTATCGAAATGAACCCCCTCATCATCTTTCAATGAGCCAGCTTTCACTTCAATAGACACAAAATCACCACTTCAATGATGATTACAAGGAAAGAACGAATGCCTACTTACACTACACCAATAATTAATCAACATGTCCTTGGTTCACAAAACTTGAAAACCAGTTTTGATCAGGCTTCATTTTGGGTATGCAGGGTTCACCATGATTGGGTGTCCTACGTCAATGCAAAAGCAAACAACAGAAACTAGCATGCATGCAGCACAATAGTGAATATCCACTAAACAAAATAGATATTTAGACTCACATATTCCTCTACTATCATCTCTACTATTAAGATGATGTTGATTTTCGACAAAGGGTTCTGCTTCAGAGATCTACATACACTTGCATATATACATGAAGATGAACAGTACAATACAAAGATAATTCTATGTTGAAAAAGGAAGGGATGGGCATACTTTAATATGACGATCCAATGGGCTTATATGCACATTCTCTAGACTTAATTCAGTGTGAGCAAGTCCATGGCTATGCAAATAATTTACCTGGCAGAACAAGAAAGGGAAACTTCATCGAAAAAAGTTTCAAGAAAAAAAAACAAAAGTCATAACAACATAATACATACTCCAATCAAGCGATCCCTCATTAAAATCCGGATAATTCGTAATTTTCGAGAAATGGCAGGTCCTCCAACTGTGTCATCTCCCACCTTCTTAACACATTCCTCATCCAATGCAAGAATTGCTTCTAAGGTTGGAAGCCAATCCAAGAGTTGAAGCCAATGCCTTAGAGAATAACTACCATGATACTACAAAAACAAGAGAAATGCGATCTTAATTCATTCTGACTTGGGACAACTCCCAAGTTAAACTCCTTTACTTTATAACAACATTGAAGTGTTATTTCCACTTTTGTGGCACATATGTACAATGAATATCAGTGGGAGCAGTACCCTTCCATGATTAATAGAAGCATGAAACGAGTTAAATAGTAAATAGGACTACTGAACAAGATAGTTTAAGGATAAGATGCCAATAATGCAAGTATTGTTCTGATTCGATGGCCTAAAATACTTACCCCATGAACTAGGGTCAGTGAGTTGTCGACGTCATCATATCCAGCAGATGGAGCTACAAAGCCATGAACTTGCATCGAGTATGAATGATATTGAAGCTTTTGGTGAGCAAGCTTCTTCAGTACCTGCACAATAGAATGCATGAAGCAAAGAGGATATCACAGAAACATTTGTATGAGGGAAAAAAAGAAGTTAGGAATCCAAGGAATTCACCTCTATGGCTCGGCGGCCTCTACGCTGAGCTTGAGAACTAGTAAATCTTCGAAGCACAACTCTTGAGTTATATAAAGGACTGCATTATTTCGAAAAAAACAAGGACTGCATTATGAATATCAATGGAAGCACAGTGATTCAAAACCCCAATAGCCAATCCTATAGAAAAAAAATGTTAAGAACAACAAAATTTTACTGTCGCAGCAGTATGAAATTACAGAATGAGATAACCGAATGAAATAGCACGAAATCTGAAAGAAACCTTGGCCGCCTCCCGAATCAGCAATTAACTCTGACGTCACTGAGAAAGGAACACTGTAGGTGATCTGCAGTAGCAAACATTTAGTACAGGTGATATCAGCAAACCTTTTGCAGGTCAAAGTGCTTTAAAATGGAGATAGCAAAAGGATTCTTGGGACTTATAGCAAGAGGGAAGCCAAGAATTGAAAATACAGCTAATGCAGCAATCTTGATTGCCTTGTTATGAGACATCGCATGTTGAGTTCCTGCAGAATATCCCTCAACTGAAAACAAACTAATGATGGCAACTAGATCCCCCTTCTTTAATTCATTGGAGTTTAATCAAGAAGCCCAATCCATTGGGAACTGGTCCTTGAAGTTTTATTGTCATGGGGTTCCCTTGCTTTCTCTCTTCTATTTTGTTATTTCTTCAGAGTCAGGATAAAGAGCCAAACATATGAAGTTAAATAAATGATGAAACAAAGAGAAGTTATATGAAGAGCTTACCAGATGCTTGTGGGGTAGCCGGAACTTTCCAAATACATACATAGAAATATATTATTGGAAAGAACATAAGTTGTTGACGCCACATTGATTGAGAAGCCTTTGTCTCTGGTCTTCCACATCCCATAAGAGATTTTCATTATCCTGAAATGGATATCTTGTGAAATTTAGCATATGGGGTTCTCATCACATTTTCTAGAGTAAGTACAGGGAGCCAAGTTTGGGAGGGAACCAAAATTTCGCTTAAAAGTACCTTGAAAAGATAAAAATGAGTATTATTATTTTATTTCCATTAAAATATCTGAGATAAGGCATTGAGCATCTCAAGCTTCCCTTGTTGTAATAGAAAAGATGATAATGCATTGTCCTGAACATAGTAGTTATTATTTCTAGTGGTGAGGGTTGTTGTTGTGTTAGCAAAAGGTGTGGGTTGGGTAGGGTTTGCTTGATGAATAGTTGGTATTGGTGATGATCCCAAACTTCTCACTTTTTGCAAAACAAAAATTGCAATAAACAAAGACAACATAAACAAAATGACAAGAACCAAGCAAACAAAAAAGATTTTAAGTGTGGATGATAAACATAATGATAGATGAAAGGGAGTGTAGTTTCTTTTATACCTCTGTTTTGATCATGTGGGTATCTAAATCTTCTCCAAAGTCATATAATATTGGATTCATGGAAGCAAGTTTCATGGAGAGGAACTAAAGAGAAGAAAACCAAAAACAATGATTCAATTATGATCATCATCCAATGAAAAAGGAAAAGTTTTTTTTTTTAGTGGTCTTTATGTGATACTGTGCCATGTTATTTACTACTACCTCTACTTGGTATTGTAGGGACTGAACATAGTTGATTATCTCATCCAACATGACAGTTTTACCAGTGACCTGTTGAAAATCAAACCAAGTAAGACTCAAACAAAAAAGCTGTAAAATTTAGTAAACATATATATTGAAAGTAAACTCTATTCCACACCACCCCCCACTACTTTGATATATATAGTAGATTTGCATTATTTCAGCAGATCCTAAGCTTTTAGAGTAAATGGTAATCTAAGAAAAGATCAAACGACAGAGATGGACTCACTGTGTCGCAACCAGGAACGAGACCTTGCAACAATTTCATCCTTTCACTCATCTTCTCTCTTCTTACCTGGAAAAGAAAAAGTTGGAAGAAATTTTGAGTTATTTACTATTGGCTTTATAATGGGATATTTTGTAGGACTCTCTTTGAGAAATGTGTGTTTGGTTTTTAATTAGTTGTTTGTAACATTCATGGGCTGCTCTTGTTCAACATCAGCATCAGCAGTAGAGAGTGCAAAAAGTGCAGCCTAAAACAGTTGGGATGATCCAGTCCCTACGATGATATGACAATTGTTAGTCACCACTATCATTTAACCACAAGACCCCAATTAACTCATCATCCATCAATAATAAAAATGTAAGGAAAAAAAACTACAAACATAACATCAATAATACATAACAATTACTTGAATATGAGTGATCAGACTACAGAACAGGAAGCATACTAATAACCAAAATGCATCTTCTTCGCTCATCTAAAGAAGCAACAGACCGGCCAAAAAACCCATTCCCTATATTTCATGGAATGTCAATATCAAATTTAACAGTTAAAGTTCCACATAAGATAAAGTATAACACCTAAAATGAGATAATTGATTGAAGTCGGACCTGAACATATCTGACATCCCTATCATACACAGAATATGCCTTTAGTACATTATATAGGGACCTTTGACCTGGTCCATGTCTCTGCTGAAAAAAAATATGCGAAGGAAAAGTGCGAGAAAATCACAAATTATGTCCAATTCTGAAGCTGAAGTCTCATATATCACAAGTTGCTGCATCAAAATAAAAATAAAAATCAAAGATCGAACATCAGAAAAAATACAAAACAAAATGCTACATCCATTGATGATGCCCCTGCATTGAGTTTACCCACATGGCCACAATACTACTACTGTACTTACATATACATTGTAATCAAAGTAAATAATTTGAATGGAAAAGAAAGAAAACATACAAAAGACCTAAAACCCTCACAGGTTAGGATTATCAAAAAGAAATTAAGATCACGTAGACCCAAAATCTAAGAAAAACTAGCCCCATATGCTTACATCTCAAAAAACCATATATAAGTCGAAAACACTACCCACAAACAGTAAACAATATGGAAAGTTTAATAACACACAACAATACCTACAAAGCAAACAAAGCAAAAAATATAAACATAGCCCCACACCAAGACATGCCTAACATTCATAGTCGTGTGTCAGGAATGGATGTTAGATGTAACACACCAGCCTATGAAAATTAGGTGACCCTGTAAATGCCATCTGCTGTCATGTTGAAATGTTTGAAACCCATACTGGAAAGGTGGTATATATACTATATATATATATAGATGGCTTAGACCTCATGTAGGAAATGAATAATGAATACTTGGAATCAATGAAAGATGTCTCTGAAGGGGAAAAAAACTTGATCAAGTACGAGAAAAAACAATGTGGAGCTTGTTACTTTTGTCCAGTTGTGTTTACCTGGTGAGCTCGACAAATGCGATCAAGGTCATGCGTCTGGAGGAGTTCTGAAACCTTATCAACCCCAAACGTATAGGACACACCTCTGTCATTCTTCCCCCATCCTTCAATATCCTTGTCAGGATCAGACCATAACAAATCACATAGGAGTCCCTGATCTGGCACATCAACAGGTCGAGCGATATTCCTAATCTGATCCAAGTGCCTCAAGTCAGGAGACAATCCTCCATGCATGCAAATAATCTTTTCATCTATAAGAGCAGCAACAGGCAAGCAGTTGAAGCAGTCAGTAATATTTTCCAAAGACGGATATTAAACCTCCTTTTGCATTCATCATAGAAGCCATATATGCGGTTGATAGAAGCACACTCGTGATTTCCTCTAAGAAAAAAGAAGTTTTCTGGATACTTGATCTTGTATGCAAGCAGAAGACAAACGGTTTCTATGCTCTGTTTACCACGATCTACATAATCACCTAAGAATAAATAGTTCACCTCAGGAGGAAACCCCCCATATTCAAATAAGCGAAGCAGATCAGAATATTGACCATGAATATCTCCTGCCAAACCCAATAAAAAACAAAAAAAGAAACAGTTTATAAGCTGATCATTTGACAGCAAATGCTTGAATTCAAATTATGAGGATATGAATATATGAAGCATCTCCATGGTTGTGATGGTTCGTTCACCTTGGATAGCCCCAGAAGGGTGCAACCGTTCTAAAACATGAGCTAAAGCTGGCCCACGTATATCTTTTAAATTTTGGTCACCTGGAATGACAAACTGAAAACAGTTTTCAGGTTAACAATTGTTGATATTTGAACTGATTGAATCTGAAAAGAATAACCAAGATGACATACAGCTTCAGTTCCAGAAACTTTCAAGATTTTGCCTACACACGTCTCTGCTGCTTTCCGAACATCTAATGATTTATCCTAAATAAATACTGAATGTTAGAAAGACAAGGTCAAATTCAAAGTAGATTAAAAAACCTAAAACATATGATGTCATATGCTCAAATACCGCCAAAGCAGACGTAGCCGGTTTCAATAACTGTAAGGCATCAGATGAGTCAGTTAGTTCAGAGAGTTGCTTCAACAACCAATCGAAAAGATCCTTCCGCCCTTCCGCACCGATCTTGGTATCGGCTAAAGTAGCTGTAATGTATGGAACCTACAAATTCTAATAAGTGCATAATACTGACTGATATCTCCCCAAAAAAATAAGAAACATAATAGATTTAAAAGCCAAGTCGATCCAAGCAGTCACCATCTTATCAAGATGAACTCTGTGGTGACTATCATAGTTCGTAATTAACAGAGATTTGGTATTATGCCCAAATATTTTAGGCACCATCAAATCACGATTTCAGATGATCAAAGAACATTAGATCCATGTAAGTAGTTACCAACACACAGTGAAAAGAATAAAGTTATTAAGTAGTTGTAGTTTAATACACCTTGAAAAAATTGTGCATTATCAAGTGAAATAATTAAATAATAGTAGGACGTGTTTGCAACACTCCTATGAGTCTGCATGGCAAATCATAGCAGCTCAAGGAAGTCACGATTGTTTAATCAACTCATGCTCTTTTGGAGGTGAGATTTCCTGTTCTTTAGGCAGTCAAATATAAACTTTGAGACATGGTCCTCAACAAAAATAAGTGGGGGAGGAAAAAAACTATAATCCCAATTATAACTAAGATTCTATGCTGCAGATGCACCCGTGAAGCATAAAGAATATAAGATGAAGATGAAAGCTTTAGGTAACAGAGAATTACTATTCCTAAAACAATAATAGCAGGAGAATCATACCACTTCTTGTAGCTTCAAAGGTGGTCCAAAAAATGGCCTCCACTGTGGGAAGAATTCTTCAGCAGTTAATGATATATGCTGCATAAATTTATTTAAGACAGCTGGAAGCCGAAGCTTGGGATTGACCTGTGTAGAAGGCACAAACAATGAAAAACAGAACTAGGAGACCCTAGCTAAGAGAGGAGCGAACAGATAAATTTCAAGTTGAGCACAATACCAATGTAGTTCCAAACTTATAAGAGAAATCTAGAACAGCTACATCCCTTCTAGGACGAAGATTTGCAACCTCAAGTGGGCATTGCACCTGCAAATACAGGAGATTGGAAGAAAAGATAAGAAGCAGTACCATTGCAATGACATAAATCTTAAATATCCATAAAATAGACCTAATAATATTAGAAGCAATGCTTCTGCATCATACTATCCGTTTGAAGAAAAACTCACCTCAAGTTTTGCCATATAATCCTGCATTAGAAAGGCATAAAAGCAACTCCATCAAGCTTAGCCAAATGAACATCATTCCTGTTATTCCCATTGTGCATTTCATCTATCCTATTTATCCTTGAGCTATCTCGTGTTGGCTCAGGTTTTGTGCGACACTGACAGGACCCAACTAATTGAAATGATTTTTCACTTCTTGATATTGCACTATATAAGTATTTTATATAAATTGGGTACAAATTGAGTAAAGACAATTTTGCAGAAACAAGAGTACTCGGGCGGGGTCCTGTGTAGTAGTAATGAGACATTAGAGATAGAGAAACTAGGAGATGAAAACATAAACATTAACTAGAATGCTCCAGAAGATGCTGCCAATGGCTAAAAAGTATTATGTTCAGTAACGCTCGGTGCAATCCACAATGCTAGGACACTAACCAAACCAATAATGTTCATTATTGGTTCATCAAACCTAAGAAACACTCTATGCATCTTAAATTTGGTTCTCAATGTTGAAATCTTCATAATATTACATGATATTCTTTCCTACCAACACCCATGTGGGCCTCTTACCTCATTGCTTCCCCTTCCTCAACAAGTTATCTCAAGACAATGGCCTCCCTCAACAAGTTACTTTCTTTCTTTCTAAATCTTCCAGCTAGTTTCCCCAAAATGAAATAAAATAAGTCAAAGAAGTTGTGAGCAAACTAAAATTTAAGGTTGCCATTTCATTTCATTCAATATAACAGGGGTTTTGAATTCTTGAAAGGTGAACCTTGTCTTCCATTTCCAATTTCAAACCAGTCCAAATTCTGTTTTTTTGTTTGGATATAATCAAAACACTCTTATTGATGCATTGTTACTTCAATAAAAACTTGATGCATGAATGATTGAATTAGAATGTAACAACTACAAAGCACAATTTAAAACAACAAATTTAGAATGTAACAACTACAAAGCACAAATTAAAACAACAAATTTGTGAGGAATTACCTGCTCTCCCTCTCTCTTTCTCTAATTTCAAGCTCCAGCTCACGCTCCCTTTCTCTTGCTTCCCTGTCTCTGCTCCTCGGTCTTCGATCTTCTCTCTCAACATCCTTCTCAGGATCACTCGAATGCCTTCTCGACCGACTACTGCTCCTCCTCGACTTCTCCCTCTCTCTTTCCTTCTCCTTCTCCTTATCTCTTTCCCTCTCCTTGAAATTTTAGGGTTTGAAGCAAATTAAGGGTTGAAAAGTGCAGAGTTGGGGGGAGATGGAGCGGGAACGCAAAGCGGGAAGCAATTTTTTTTCGCAAAATTTCGCCCTCGAGAAATTGACTTACTTCTCCACACGTCCACGTGCAACACACGTGCAATTTTGCAACGGTTTTAAGCCGTTGGGCACTATAGCCACGGTTTTTAGCCGTGGCAAACACACCAACGGTTTAGAACCGTAGCTAAGCCTGTTTTTAGCCACGGTTTTAATCCGTTGGCCATTATAGCCACGGTTTTTAGCCATGTCAAATAAACCAACGGTTTAGAGCCGTGGCCACCTCCGTGTAGCTAAACATGCCTTTTGGTGTAGTGCACCTTAAACTCCTTACCAGTTGTAATAATAAAAACTCTTAATCTGTATAGCACCATGGGGAAAAACATGAGTAATAATAAAAGGACCAACCCATTCATAACATTTGTAACAAAAAAATCAATTAAAGAAAAAATTTAACAAAAAAAAAATTGATGCACTATTTTACTAGCACACAACTTAATACTCTGTTTCGTAATTGTAGTAAATAATAATTATGAATCGTTCTGGACCGGAGATAAGAGGGTTTGCCAACTAGCACTAAGAATAACTAAGAAACAACTAACAACTTAATTAAGAAAATATTGGGGGATTGGATTTTTCTAATTTAAACTAGGAAAATAACTACTAAAACTATTGTAAAGATAATAAAACTAAAGAGATGGCAAAGATGAGAAATTAGCTAAGGGATTTTCTCCACACACCAAATATATGCTCATAAATCAATATTCAATAATCACTTGTTAACTCATGAAAGACAATGCTCAAGATTAACCGTGACCACACTGCATTAATCTTATTATTTTCCAAATTCGTTGAATTAGACTAAAAGTCGCTTTCAAACTATTCTTTTCATGCTATCTAATCAGGAATTGCAAGTTAGATAAACAATCCAAGATCATTAAGTTCTATAAAAAATATGAAGACTGGCTAGGCAATTACAAGTATGATCAATATTTTGTTCTTAACTTAGGTTTTTACTTAACTTTACCAATGTTAATTGGTATTTACTACTTGTAAAGGATTGTAATGATTAGGTGAGACTCTCCTATACTCTAGCCCCAGATCCTAGCATGCTTACTAACTTGGCCACCTTAACAAACATACAACGAAAAATTCTCTATAAAGCAATTAAGTAAAACACAATCACTTATCAGTAGGGAAAGATTGAATTCAATTAATTCATAAAACACATGTTTGAGGTTTCAAATCCACCCCTAGCTAAAAGGGAATTTAGCTAGACATATTAATTATGTTCAAAGAATATTCCATAATCAAATATCCAACTATAAATAAGAAAAATAAGAAAAAGGTACCAAAAACCCTGTCGCCTGCGTGGTCGTAATGATTAGAAATAGACTGGGTGCGGATAGCGCACAGAAAGAATAAATCTCTTCTTCACTCGCGATTTATGTTCCTATTGTGCGGTCTGCTTCATGCGCCAAAAGGGCTTTGACTAGTGCAAAGAAAAGAGATCGTGAGAGAGAGAGATCAAGCGTTGATAAAGTTGAAATGTCGAGAAATGGACGGTGATGGCTCCGTGGCTGTGAGATTACGATGAGCAGGTTTCTAATTGGCGATGAACAAAAAAACAAGGAGATGAAGGCGACTATGACGGTGGTGATGGAACAGGTGGCGATGAAGAACGAAGGATCTAATGGTGACGTACAAAAAGAAACGGTGGGATTGTGGTGATAATGCTCGACGGTGATCTGATGGAGATGGCAATGCTCTGTGAGGCTGTGATTTGGAGGAAGGGTGACAAATGTGTGATTGTGATGAGGGATGGTCTGCGTTTGCGATGAAATGCTAGGAGCGGGGTGATGATGGGTGATGTGGCTGGTGGCTTGCTGTTGTTGCAAGCAACGATATCTTGAGAACAATTATTTCCTTTTTATAATTGTGTTATCTAGTTTCCTTCTTTGAGTAGTTTCCTTTTGCAATAAGTCTTCCTAATTTAAACCACTTAGCTTATATTTTGAAATCTTATTATTGGAAACCTACACAAACACGAAAATAACAATTAATACTATAATTAACAAGAAATAGCCAAAATTATATATATAGAAATATGGTACTAAAATATCACAATTATGTTCCTATCAGTCAACGGAGCACCGCTGGCAGAGGGTTGTGGGGGATCACCTTGATTAGAGGTAAAACACCGAATGCTAGTAAGTCAACAATTATCCTTTAGTATGACTTATGTTTTGTTTCCTACCATACTTATTGTTCATAACTTCGTACGTGTCTTCCTGACCAGGGATGACCCACTTGAGCTATGCTGGGAACTGAAATGGAGACTACAGAAGACATGGTGTACGCCTTAGAGAGGGTGTTTGTTGACCAGCTCTTAGATGCCCTTTTCAAGGCGGATTATCTGGAAAAACAGTTGGTTGCCTAGCCCAATTTGGAACTCAGCTGAGTGAGACCCTAGAGAATCTGAGCAAAGTGTCGGTGCTCAGTCAGACTTGGAGGCTTAGTTGAAAGGAGTTCATGATAGTCTGGCTGAGGCACTGGCTGCCCAATCTGATCTTAGGACGGAACTGAAAGAGGTTCAAGATAGTCGAACATGTCGGTAGCTGAGCATACTGTGTTTGCTAACCAATTAGCATCTGCTTTGAGATCTGTAGCAGATGCTCAAACGATCTAGAAAGTGAGCGTGTCGAGGCTATTCATCAGAGTATTTTCCACGAGGCATCCCAGATGTAGATTTTCCAACTCATTCAAAAGCTAGATTCTGAGCACGCAAGCCGGGGTAGGTTGAGTAATTGTGAAAGCAGTCTGGCCAGGGCGAACGAGGAACTAACCAGCTTGAAGGCGCAATGTATGACTAGAGAGAAATAGCTCCTTAAGGCCGTTGATACTATTTAGTTCAGTAAAGTTGTCGCTGGAAAATAAAACTTTTGGATTTTATCAAACATGATTGTAAGAACCGGGACCTTTCTGCTTATTGGTAGTTGGTATTTGCTTAATTTGAAGAAGCGGATGAATCCTTATTTTCTTAACAGGGTGGCCTTGAAACCGACTTGAGGGCCGCAGAGTTAGACACCACCCTTGATGTTCCAGTGACTGCCACTAACCTTGACATTCCAGACTGCCACTGACCTTTCTTTGTTTGATTTTGCCCCATGAGTAGAGTTTTGTATAAAAACTTTTATCAATGAGAGTTCTATTTTCCTCGTCTCATGTTTGTATTGTTTATCTGCACTTGCCATTTTGATTTATATCACGCCTCGACAATAGTGCTAACTTAATCTTAAGGAAGACTTAAGTATGGAAATTGTTTTTATCTGTACGATCTAGGCTTCCATAATAATGTACGCTTGATCTTGAAGAGGAGTTAAGTTGCACACATATCATCTTGGTATGAACGCCTGAACGGACTATACTTCCATAATAACGTTGACTTAATCCTGAAGAGGAGTTAGGATGTGGAAAAGTTGTCTTTGCCCAATCGGACTAGACTTCTATAGTGGACCTAATCCTGAATAGGAGTTAGGCTGTGGAGAAATCATATTCGATCAAACATACTAGATTTATGTAATAATGAGCTCAATCCTAGAGAGGAGTAAAGCTGTGGAGAAGTCATCCTTGCCCAATTGGACTAGACTTCTATAATGGACCTAATCCTGAATAGGAGTTAGGCCGTGGAACATATTTGTCAAAACGGACTAGACTTCTATAATAAATGAGCTCAATCCTGAAAAGGAGTTAAGTTGTGGAGAAGTCGTCGCCCAATCGGACTAGACTTCTATAATAGACCTAATTCTGAATAGGAGTTAGGCTGTCAAGAAATCATCTTTGTCCTAACGGGCTAGATTTCTGTGAATAATGAGCTCAATCCTGAAGAGGAGTTGAGCTGTGGCGAAGTCGTCTTTATCCAGTCAGACTAGACTTTATAGTGGACTTAATCTTGAGGAGTTAGGTTGTGGAAAAATCATTTTTTTTCAATTAGATTAGACTTTTGTGATAAATAATTCCGAACAGGAGTTAGGTTGTGGAGAAATCATATTTGTTCGAACAGATTAATTTTTGTAATAAATTAGCTTAAATTTAGAGAGGAGTTAATCTGTGGAGAAGTCGTCCTTGCCCAATCAGACTAGACTTCTATAATCCTGAATAAAAGTTAGACTGTGGAGAAATCATCTTTGTTCGAACATACTAGATTTCTGTGATAAATGAGCTTAATCCTGAATAGGAGTTAGGCTATGGAGAAATCATCTCTGTCCGAATGGACTTAGATTTTTGTGATACATGAGCTTAATCCTGAATAGGAGTTAGGCTGTAGAAAAACATTTTTGTCCGACTGAACTAGATTTTTGTCATAAATGAGGTAAATCCTGAATAGGAGTTAAGTTTGGAGAAGTCGCATTTGCATAGTAAGACTAGACTTCTATGATGGACCTAATGTTGAATATAAGACTAGACTTCTATAATGGACCTAATGTTGAATAGGAGTTAGGCTGTGGAGAAATCATCTTTGTCCGAACGGATTAGCCTTCTGTGACAAATGAGTTCATTCCTGAATAGGAGTTCAGTTGTGGAGAAGTCGTCTTTGCACAATCAAACTAGACTTTTGTAATAAATGAGCTCAATCCAGAAGAGGAGTTAAGCTGTGGAGAAGTCGTCTTTGCTCAATCAGACTAGACATCTATAATGAACCTAATCCTGAATAGGAGTTAGGCTGTGGACTAGTTCACTTAAATACAATGAGTCGTCATCATCTTGAATATGACTAGACTCGGTTGTTGTACACCATCTTGGTCCTTTTAGACGGACTAGGTTATTTAGATGTAGCGAGTTGTTGTCATCCTAAATAGGACTAGACTCGACCATTGTGCTCCATCTTGGTATTTTTGGATCGATTAGGTCACTTTTGTGGCAGTTTGTCGTCATCCTGAATAAGACTAGACTCGACCAATATGCGCCATCTTGGTGCTTTAGATGGACTAGGTCACTTAGATGCAGCGAGTTGTCATCATCTTGAATAGGATTGGACTCGGATGCTGTGTGCCATCTTGGTCTTCTAGTTGGACTAGGCTTGCCAATGTATGTAGAACTGAGCATTAAATGAAATCATACATAAAGAGATTACCTTTATTGATAATTCTTCTTTAATTGTTCTACATAATACTCTATCTAGTCGGGTTCTCTGATCAACAAGCCCTTGGCCTGTTGGTTCTTCCTTACCTGATCGTTTCATTGTTGTATAATGACATTCTCTTCCTGTAGATTGGGCACCTTATTATTGTCCCCGCCTTATTATTGACGAGATACTTAAGTAATTGATACCAAGTAGAGACCACTACTCCCATTTGGTGGAGCCAAGGCCTGCTCAGGATTACGTTGTAAGTAGGTGGGGCGTCTAAAATGATGAATTTTGTCATGATGAGCTTTTATAGGTTCGACTCCCTTTCTACCACTAGCAATCTAAAGCTCCTGATTGGATAACACAACTCACTATTGAAGCCGATCATGGCCTGCTTGTGTGGCTCCAATTCTTCTTCGTTAAGTTGTATCCTGCAGAATGCTTCCAAAAACAGGACATTAGCTGAGCTCCCCATTCCACCAATGACCTTTTGACACCCCAACTTGCTATCCTAAATTTATGACAAAGGCGTTGTTATGCGGGGAATGGACCCTTGCATGTCTTGCGCCGTAAATGTCAGATCCGGGGTCAGGTATTCTATCCGAGCATGTTGGATAGGGCAATATTGGTAGCGAGATGTTGTACGCAGTTCTCAGACTACTATCTTCCTTGACAGGTTGGACTGTTCCAGCTCATCATATGCGTGCAGGATGTAGATTACATCCGTATTCTTTTCATCGGCCTCCTGTGTGGATCTTCCTTATCTTTTCTCAGAAATTTATTTTGGCCAAAGCCCATGAATTCCTTGAGTCTCCCCTTCTTGACCTAGTATTCGATCTCATTTATGAGGCTTTGGCAGTTCCGAGTTACATTACCTTGGTCTTTGTGGTAAGAGTAATATTTGTTCTTATCACGTTTAGACTGGTCACTTTTGAGTTTAACTGACCATTTGAGATCCTCCTAGTCCTTCACGACAGAGAGGATTTTGGAAATACTAGTGTTATGCAGAGTGTAGGCGTGGTACTTTACGTTAAAATAGGTTGTGAATTTGTCGGGTTTTGCCTAGTCAGACCAGTGTTGTTATCATTCCATTTTTTTTTTGGATTTGGCCTCTTCTTCATGCTTATTCTCCTCTACCTTGTCCCAAGTCTTGGAGGAGTGTTTTGTTTCATTCTCACTTTTTTTTAGCTGCTAGCATCTCATAAAAAATGATGTATTTTGCGCACTTTTCAGCAAGTCTACCATATCGTTCAGAGGTTCCAAAGTGAGGAAGTCTACCATATCCTCTTCAGCTACGGATGTGTCATCGTTGCAACCATCAATCAGAGCCAATTCGTCATTGAACCGAGTCACATATCATATGAGGGTCTCTCCATACTTCTGCTTGAGGTTGAGCAGATAATGAGGGCCTTTTCTAATCCGTTGGTTTCCATGAATCAAGTGATAAAACGCCGTCGCCAAAACCTGGAATGAATCAATGGACCTTGGCTGAAGGTTGTGTAACTAGATTAGTGCAGTCTTCTTCAGGATGGTAGGGAAAGTCCGACACATGATGGCTTCTGAACTTTTCTTTAGTGCCATTACATGGCGGAAATGGTGTAGTTGGTCCGATGGATCTGTAGTTCCATCATAGAATTCGAGCTTTGGGGGATGAACTTATTTGGTAGAGGCGCATTCATGATCTATTCAAAGAATAGAGGGACTATAAGATTGTACATGACGTCTGGATTGGTCGCCAAAGTGGGTTTTCAACAACAGTTTTGTCTGTGTTTGGAGCGCGGTCTCCTCGGACTCCTTCGTCCCTTTACGTTCTCCTTGTGACTAGCTCTCCGGTTTTCAATGGGGACATTTTCACTCTCGCAAACGCACTCCCTGGTGTCTTCTTGGGCTAGAGACCTGTCCGGATTCCTACCATTATCTAATGGCGGTAGTCGATCCTGGGTAAGTCTCTCCACCACCCGCGTGAGATGATTCATATGAAGTAGAATCTGATCTATGTGGGGGTGTGTTGTGTTCGTGGGGCTTTGCGGTTGTTCTGCTTTCTCCAATTGGATCGTTTTGGCCCTGTGGCAGTCTCGACAATATTGTTGTTAGCTTGGGATTTAGTCCTAGTAACCATGTTTTGAGACTTTGTTAGTTCAATAGAGTTTGTGTTTTTGCTTGGAAAGCTTATCAGTTTCCCTATGGATGGTGTCAAACTGATGCGTCCAAATCCGTCCCTGTTGATTTTTTACCTGCAAAGATGAATAGTGGTGAACCAGAGATCACCATTGTGGCGGCCAAAGGCACTCTCATGGTAAAGTTAGGCATTGAACAAAGATGGAGACAGATTGATAAAATTAGGGTTGCATGTGTGTACCTTTCTCATCCGTTTTGTTCACCTTATATATATAGTGAGTGTTTTACTCCTTTACTGACTCTATCGTTGAGGGAGTGATGGAGAGGGAAGATCTTTCTTAGAATCTTACCTGTCCATCACTGAGTCTCCCTTGGCTCTATTTTGGATCCAATACTTGATTGGACCAAGAGTTGTGAAAATGGGCATTGGGCCTGGTATAGTTCAAATGTCTGCATTCAAGCCTTATTATCCTAGGCCAAACTCCAATATTTGTGCCACGTTGGGCTGGTATAATCCTAGCTTGGGCACCTGACTTACGGGCTGAATAGTAATTAGTTGGGCATGGGTTGGATGTGGCTTGGGCTCATCTTAGATCAGACAAAGACCTTTTTACATTAGAGCTTACATGTGCCACGTGTGTGGCTATGGTTGGTTGACTTTTTGATGTCTCATTACCCTCCATGTATATTAGCATTTAAATTATTTGTTTGTGTTTGTTCCGTTCACATACTAAGAAAGGCTCTAGGTGCTGGAGTTGTACCTATTAATACAATGCTTGCAGACAAGAATGTGATGCTATGCGTCAAAGCCAAAGAAAATGGAAGGTTTGTCCTTATAGTTTTGTTTTTTTATAAAGCTTATAGCTAGATATATTACTGAATAATATTACAAAATAGTTGTCCTACATAAGTAGCTAAGCCATGCGCTTTGCGATTCATATCACGGGGAATATAATTACATAACCATTTAGAATTAATAGCTAGAAGAGACCTAATACTACATATCAACGGGCGCCACATTCAGTTGGCATAAAAAAGGATTCCCTTGGTCCATTGTTGTGCCTGAATGGTGAGGAGAACTGCTTCTGCTGCATAACATTCTGCCATTGAACTATCACTCACTCTGCCAAGAATGGCACTCGCTATTCTTACACAGACCTGTCCCAGAGTATCCACCCCAAAAACAACTAAAACACCTTGTTATGAAGATGGGAAAAAGCAAGCATCATAAGTAACAATAATAAATTCTTGTGTCAGAGTGGTTGTGCTAGGAATAAGATGTTGGGATGCAAAGTTTAGTGGATTATTTTGAGCTGCTTGAAGTTTAAGGTGAATATCTTGGATGCTAGTGGACTGGGAAACCGGGTTTGTTCGAGTGACAACGTGAGTTGGGGTTGGGTGGGTTGTTTGGTGTGAGGTGATGGCTGAGTTGAAAACTTGGTGCAAGGTATTAGGTTCATTTGAGTCTGTTGGAGAAAAAGAACAAGCGAACCATTATTTTTTCCATGTATCCCAGATGCACTAAAAGGTTTGAAAAAAGATTTGTGGGGAAAATTTTGCCTTCTGGAAGATGATCTTGTTACGTAACTGCCAAATTGTGTCAATTATAGTAGTAAATTGGGATAACATTTCTTCCTTGTGGTTTCTTTCATGGGAGGCCATTTCCCACATAACTTTGAAGAAGTGTTCAGTTGATCTTTCTCTGTTATCTGTTTTTTCCCAAAAGATAGGAATAGAGGAAAGAAGCCAAGGACATTCAATAACTGGGAAAGAAAAAAAAAGATGATTCACCTCTTCTATGTGGTGTTGGCAGAAAGTGCAACTGTCATCGATCGGTACATGAACTCTTTTTAGATTGTTTGTGGTAGGAAGTAAGTTTTGAGCCACCTTCCAAAGAAAGATAATGGCGGTAGCTAGAGCTTTGATACGCCATAATTCTGTAAGAATTTTGGGATGGACAAGGTGCCCAGTCCTCAAATTGTTAGAGGTTGAAGTTGTAGAAGATTTCTATAGGAATGCCTTGGTCGCACTTTTGACTGAGAATTTCCTCGTTTTTCAAAAGTCCAAAGAATCTTATCAGGAAGGGAGGACGGCCTGATGATAATATTAAGAATATCATGAACAATCGGGGAAGGGAGAAAGGAATCTAAGAGATTGGAATTCCATTTAGGGCGATTATCAAGTTGGGTCCAAAGGTCTTGGAGAACTTGAATGGAAGAAGTGTTTGAATAGGTGCAACATTCCTCTAAGGTAATCCCAGGCTTTATCCAACAATTTTTCTTAACATTGATATCATTGCCTGACATGATTTGCCATAGAAGATGTCCTTTCATCTTTTTAAGAGCTGTGAGAGTGCCTTTCCACGCAAAGGATGCATTCTTTGGAGATTTATCCAAATGAAAGAGGATTCACTAACGGTAATATATGGCTTTGAGTTGTTGCGTATGCGGGTGCAATGGTCTTGTTAAAGCCAACCAAATATTTTTTGCCATAAGAGCTTGATTCTTTACCCTAGAATTTGGGATGTTTAGTCCCCCTTGTACCCTAGGACAGGTAATTTTATCCCAAGTGCAAAGGTGAACACCTTTGCACTCAGCTGTCCCATTCCACCAGAAATCTCTTGCCAACGAGTCAATTTTCCGAGTAGTGGAATATGGAAGGAGTAATGTTTGAATTGTATAAATTGGTATTGAATGAATGACCGCTTTGATCATAACCGTTCTACTGAAAGGATTTTGGCTTTCCAGAAAGAGAGTTTGTTATTTATTTTATCAATTATGAATTGAATGTCCTCGAATTTCCTCCTGGAGAGGAGAAGTGGGATACCCAGATACTTGTCTTTCGGATTGTAAATTTGGATCCGAGAATTCGATTAATCATTCTGGTGTGTCTGAGGTGCACATTTGCACTGTAGTTGAGTGTATTCTTAGAAATATCAAATTATTTGAAATCTCTTAACCTTATTTGGGAACCGTATCTTAATTCAACAGAAATTGATTTTGGAAGTTATGACATGAGTCAACAGTTTGAAATCATTAAATTTGTCCATAAAATGAATATTCTTTCTCTGTATTTTTCAATTTATTGCCATTTGTCTAAAATCTCAGTTTTGCCATTGAAGCTTGATCATATCCAAGTTTCCAAGACAAACGACATCCATCAAAATGAAATCAAAGCATCAAATCCCCAGCTCGGGGGAATAACTTTGATCTAATATATTGATTCAGAAAATACTTAATAGCCCGCCCTAAGCATGACAGATCATTTTAAGCTGTTATGTAGGTTCTCATGAGATCCTAGGTTCATGTTCATCTAATGCAAATATATGACCAAGACCATGTTTGCAAATTCCATTTCTTTGCATTTATTAAGACACTGCTTTCTTTTGAGGTTCTCACATGCTTTTTTGGGTTTGCAGATTATTTGATTACTGCTTTCATTGTCGTTGTTGTTGTTCAATGAGAATTAAGCACAGTGGCTATTGCTTCATTGAATATCATTAAAGAGGAAGGACTTTCTGAGACGTATAAAATACTTTACCCAATTACCATAAATTTATAAATCCAATATTCATTGAAATGGCAGTTAACTTCCATATTATAATGAGTGGGTTTTAGGGAAATCAAAGTCACATCGAGTCACTCCATTTTGTTTCGAAAGACCAAATTTCCTAGTACTTATTTTTTATAAGTTAATAAGTTTAAACTAAGTTTCTTGGCTTCGAATATTTCTTATTTCTTCACTCTAATTGTAAAACTACGTCATACACTCACTTGATTCTGAATTACAACCATTATGGTGCATGCGATAAGCTATAAATAGGAAATGAAAGTGAATGGTGAACGTAAGGGCATCACGTACACATACCCTTGTTTTGACTTAAAAAATCAAAATTGATAAGATGCCCTCGAATCTCCAAATAATTCATTATGCTTAATTTAAGGTAGCCGTGTAATGCTGGTATTGGTTTGAATTGTCCCCATGTTATATGGTGTCAAGAAAATATAAGGATGCGTCCACTCTTTACTAGCAACGAGACATTTGGACAAAAACCTACACCACAGAAGGGGTCATGATTATGGTGTTTATGTTGGAGACAATATCATTGATTTGTATAGTGAACCCAGGGGCACACACGTGCATAGTGCTAACAAGTGCTAAGGTTGTGGAGCCTGAATACTCTTAATTAGGGGTGGGCAAACGGGTCGAGAATCCACGGGTTTAAACCGAACCGGACCGTTTTGCTCTAAACGGTCCGGATTTTAATTTTGTATTTTTAAATACGGTTCGGATCGGTCCGGATCCATTATAAAACGGTCCGGATCCGTTATAAAACGGTCCGGTCCCGGTTTCTATTTTTTAAAAAGAAACGGTTTAGGTTGGACCCGTCCGGACCGTTTCAAATCGCATTTACTATAAAAACCTAAACCAAAACCTAAACTCTCCTCTCTCTGTCTATGTCTCGAGAAGGGGAAGGAGATCTCCCTCTCCTCTCTCTGTCTCTGTCTCGAGAAGGAGATCTCTCTCTCCTCTCTTCTCCTCTCTCTGTCGAATAAGAGATCTGTCGAAGATCAACAACAGTAGATCTGTCAAAGAGATCTGTTGAAGATCAGCAGAGAAGAAGAGATCTGTCGAAGAAGAGAAGAAGAGATCTGTCGAAGATCAGCAGAGAAGAAGAGATCAGCAGAGAAGAAGAGATCCGTCGAAGAAGCGCTTTTCTCTCTGTGTCGATGAAGCAGCAGCAGAGAAGAAGAGATCAGCGAGATCAACATACTCCTTTCTCTGTCGAAGAAGCAACAAAAGAGAAGAAATCAGCGAGAACCAGATCTCCCTCTCCTCTCTCTGTCTCTGTCGAAGAGAAGAACTCCCTCTCTCTGTCGAAGTGAAGAACTCCCTCTCTCTGTCTCTGTCTCGAGAAGAAGCAGCAGAAAGCCACCACCACCAGTAGATTTGGAAGATGAATAAACCAACACAGTAATCATTCTGTGTTTGGTTGCTTTGATGTATCTGTGTGTGGCTTTTTCAACTATTGATGTATGTATCTGATTGGGTTATTCACTCTGTTTGTAGCTTTTTAACTATTGTAGATAGTTTGGTTGTTTTGATGTTCTTGTTTGGATTTAGTCCAAAAACAATAATTATTCTAGCAATTTCTAACTAGAAATTGATGCATTTTAGTAGGAACCGTAGGGACCGGACCGTTCCAAACGGTTCGAGTTAGGTTCGTTTCCAATATTCAAAATGAGGGGATCCGGACCAAACCGAATCCGTTTAATTTTAAACGGTTCGAGTTAGGTTCCTCAAAAATTAAAATCGATCCGAACCGTGCCCACCCCTACTCTTAATCCTAGATTGATATTGACACATCAGAACGGTGTGCGACATGAGGTTTTCTTGAGGCGTTCTGAAATTACATGAAAAATGTTATTGTGGGAGGTTGAAGCTAGGGTTAAGCTAACAAGTTTTTTGTTACGATTTTATCAGGCTGTGTTTGATTGCAAAGAAAGTTTTCTCCCAAGAAAAAAATTCTCTAGAAATAATAATCTTATTGTTCACTTGCACAATGACAAATTTTCTTTAGGAGAACATTGACAATAATCTTAACTTTCTCCCGCCATCTATGTTTTGGAGATTTAATCAACAAAAGTGCCAGGAACATCTCTATTTTTCTGAGAATTTTTCTCAGCATTGGACCATTTTTCCCAGAAAATATTAACTCAGGGGGGTATGAGTAAATATCCATCTTAACATGAAAAAATTTCCACTTCAAAAATTGCAAATCAAACATTTAGCAAATAGGATTTACCATGGAAATTTTTTTTTTCAAAGGAGAATAGTGTAATCAAACATAGCCTTAGTGGGTGTTTGTTTAGTTGAACATCTGACCACTCGTTAAGAGGGCCTCTAGTTAGGAAGTGTTTATTTAGCCTCTAGCTAGAACCTCTAACTTATATGTAAATGACCAAACCCACAGATTTGTACATCTTAAAAAAAACTATATTGGCCCATTCATCTTAGCAAAACTATATTGAGATCGTCCTTTACGTAATTGACCCTCTGATTGGTTACATGAATCATAATTGCACTTATTAGAATCATCCAAACAGCTAGTGGTGTTCCTTCTTTCCTTAGAGACAATGGGTTGAAGTACAATGAGAGCCTTATACCAATCGTTGTCAGAGTTTGAGAAGCCCCTAGTGAACCCGAGAAAGCCAGCCTTAGTTTCTAGGTTGGACGTCTCGAGTTAGGCTTCTTCCTAACAAGGTACTGGGACCAGACATGGTCCAATGTCATCTCGATACCCAATGCTTCAGAGAGTACCATCGAATGTCCGAAGGTTTCTGTAGAAGTTCTCGTTCCCTTGACACGACGCCATCCCATAGAAATTCTTGATCTCCAAACTCAGCCTAGACGGGAAAACTCAATCCTGAATGCAACTGCCCCAAGATCACAAAGATTTGAAAACAGAAAGTCGCGCCTCCTAACATACATACATGAATTCAAAGGGTAGCCTAACTTTGTTTCGCTTGGGAGCTTGAAAAAACCTGGATCTTTTTCTGAAATGTCAAGTTGTAAAGAGGGCTCCTCGATCTCCCATTCGTTGGGCTTCTCCGAGACCAGATCTGTCCAAATAGACTTCCTAACCTTTGTTCGAGCAGTTTGCTTGAACCTAACCATTATTAGTTGTCTACTGAATTGACTAAAGAAAGAGTAGTAGTTCTGAAACTTACTTGGAGTCTTGGAACAACTCACTCGGACAAATTGCTCTGCTGGAATCTTGACAGTGTTCCTCAAATTTATAGATGGACATGGAAACCGAAATACTCTTCAAATATAATTGTTGGGACAGTTCGCTTTCGCCCAACCAAAACATGCCCAAGAGCTGCTCGGTGCTACCTTCCAGCTTGCACGTTTGGATAGATTCAACCCTATCACCACCGCGAAGATCACGGACGCGAAGATATGGTGAAACATGTATAAATACAAGCTCATTTCCAAAGAGCTAGACATACATCCCCCGAGCACACAGAGCTCTCTTTTTGAACCTCTCAATATTTCTTTTTCTTACCTCCTTAGTCCCATACTGACTTAACCGCCGAAGTCTTTGCTTGGGCTCCCCGCTCAGACTGGAGTATTTTGCATGTACAAACGGCTCATCTTCTTGCCCGACAAGTACCTTACAATAAAAGTTTCAAGATCATATTTGTACCCTCAATAGTAAGAATATAAGATTAGTAGTTCCGTTTCTTGTATCCCATTCAAATAAGTAAAGCCTGACCTACCGAAATTGATTACATTATAGTGTTTTTCTCTTAGCTAGTTACAAGCTAACACTCATTGTTCCAAGTTATGAGCTTAACACTATCTATCCTGAGATACAAGCTAGCATTCACTGTTCTAATTGACAAGTTTGAAGTTGTTTCTTCTTGTCAAGGCACAAGCCTAGTGTTACCTTCTCTTACTTCTGTTATTACTCCAAAATCCGCAGCTCAACCTGAAGCCCCAAATAACACTTTTAGCAATTCCACCCCTTCCAAAGTCGTTACCAATATCATCAAAACAACAGTCTCTTAGCAAAACGATGTTGTGTGATTCGTATTGGATAATGGTCAACGCCATCCAAAAGTTCTTTCACCCGTTCTAGGAATTTTCTCCATTTTGCTATGGGAGTTTTGGAGGATAGAGCAATCATACTTTGTCATCCAAACCGCTACAATCTCATATAAGGTCGACCATAGGCCACAAGTTAAAACCTTATGGTCTGGCACATGTTTTGCCTGAGGAAGGGGCATCCAATATTTCCTTTCTCTCATCGCTTGGTGGCGACATCATCGAATGGCTTGGGGGCGACCTGTGTGCTCTCGAGGTCCCCCAAGGTCTAGTCAAGTAAGTTCGTGGATTGTTGCCCAAGGCATGGTTCAAGAAGTTCCTTCTATACCAAACAGTTTGTCATCATAGTTTATACGCCCAAGGTCTAGTCGGGGAAGTTCCCCTTACGCCCAAGGTCTGGCTGGGGAAGTTCCTCCTTGATCACCCAATTGGCTTTCATGGCTTGCATGCCCGAGGCCTAGTTCAAGAAGTTCCTTCTAAATTGAACAACCAACCTTCGTGGATCCTACGCTCAAGGTCTGGTAAAGGAAGTTCCTCCAAGACCACCCAATTGACTTTCGTCAGCTTGCATGCCCAAGGCCTGGTTTAGGGAGTTTTTTCTTAACCGAACAACTAACCTACATGGCTCCTATGCCTAAGGTTTGGTCGGGGAAGTTCCTCTTCGACCACCCAATTGGCTTCTGTGGCTTGCATGCCCAAGGCTTGGTTCAAAAAGTAACAAGCCTCTGATGTTCCTATACCTAAGGCTAGGTTGGGGAAACTCCTCTTTAACCGTCACATTGGCCTCCGAGGTTCTTACACCAAAGACTTGGTCTCAGAAGTTCTTCGTTGACCTTTCGATTAATCTTCCACGGCTCCTACGCCTAAGGCTAGGTTCATGAAGTTCCTCCTGAGTCGACCCATTATGCCTTTGTGGCTCCTATTCCCAAGGCTCAAACTAGGAAGTTCCTC
Organism: Berberis thunbergii; assembly: GCA_003290165.1. Lineage (NCBI taxonomy): Eukaryota > Viridiplantae > Streptophyta > Magnoliopsida > Ranunculales > Berberidaceae > Berberis > Berberis thunbergii. The sequence goes on along the minus strand of QNQO01007447.1, from coordinate 50,508 downwards.
CTCTGTCGACCACTACCACCATCTCTACACCAGTTAACCAAATTCTAATGCACGAAGGCCCGACGAAGCTAATATGGAGAAATCACTTAACCGTTTAAGTTCCCAAAATACGAAGCACCGAACAACATAAAGAACACTAAAACACACCAATATTCGAAAACTAAAGTCCCTACGAAAATATTTTTATTCAATTGGAAAACTTGATACAAAATGCTTCTAATGGTACTTCTGGTATTAAAAGAAAAACTTTCTAATCCATTGAGTAAACATTCAAATTACAATGTCAACTACTGATTGCCCAAAGGCGTAGAATGTCCAATACACAGTGCACATCCTCATCCAAACAATGGTCCATATAGAAACGAAACTCGTCTCAATACCACCCGAAGTATTCTTGAAGGGTCGAGAGGCATCCTCTTTGATCCATTGTTTCAGTTGCTCCCCTACAAAGTCCCAGATCTTCTCGAGCCAAATGTTGAGACCTTCAATATACCATTGAAACATGAACTTTTGCACCATTGCAACCTACTTGCAAAATCACGAAGGAGTACAAACATTCGTATAATAGTCTAAAGCACACTCTGAAAGAAACCGTTAATAAGTAGGTTCGAACACCCCTTCCAAGAAATGCAAATACCCAAAACACCATCCACGTGTACCAATATCCAACTCAGCTAAAGTCTAAAAGTAAAAAAACAATGAAACACAAATGATAAAGGCCCAGGAAATAACCTGAGAAACTGTTTCATTCCCGCCTACCATTACCGAAATTTATTCCAAACTTAAGTTTCAAATTTAAGCTATGGTCACTGGGGCTTGGTGGTCAACAAAGTTCTTGTCCAAGATTGTTTCCATCTCCTGATTGAGGTTAGCCTCTTACACCTCCTCGGTCTAGCTCCATATTGTGCCAGCACGGCCAAGAAAGTGTCTTCTCTTTCCCTCTCCTACCGATGGGCCTCCACTCACTCTTGAGAGGTCTTGTATGCTTTCTTATTGTCTCGATTGGCCTTATCAATTCATCAGCAAGAACAATCATTTAGGTTCAACGTATCTATAGCTCATTCTCTTTTTTCTGATGCTTCCAGAGCGTCGAGTACAATTCTTTCCGAGTCTAGTCCAATTCCTTGATCAGGTGGAGCTCCTAATCCTTGAAGAATCGTGCCCTAGTCACGAGCAATCAAATGGTGAAGGATAGTCACAGGAGAAATCATCGCCTACACACAGGATAATTGCTATGAAAAATGGAATAGAAATGCACATGGAAAATAGGAAGAATCGGAGTCACCTTTCGATGCCACAGACTAACTAGAAATGGAGGACGTATCTACCTTAGGGTTGAAAACCAAACCGACGGTTCAATTCTTCACCTAAGCCGTGAACCAAATAGACTTTGATCAATTTCAAAATTTTCAAACCGAATCAAAATTGAGCAATTCTAATTTATGCAAACCGTAATCGAACCGACTAAAACTAAAATAAAATTGAAACGACCGACTACTTTAAACAAATTATATTATTTTTATGTAAAACATAGATTATTTATTATTTATATTCAGTCGGTTCAGTTTGTCGGTTAAAATCACATAGAAATCGAAAACCAAACCGACAAATTCGGTTTTGAATTTTTTTAAAATCGAACCGATCATTTCGATTTTGATTGATTCAGTCGATTTTGATCGGTTTGGTTGGTTTTTGTTCAACCCAAATCTACCTCATTTTTTCTTTCTCCTCCTTCTCGGGAAAAGATAACCTTGTTGAACTTAGTCGGGAACTCAGAGTTCGTATGACCATTGATCTCCCTAGTTTCCTTACCCAAGTTGAATGACAATCTCTAGTTTTCTCCTTTTATTCTTGACAGGGTAGCCATTGATTATTTCGTTGGTTGGCTTAATAGGCTGCCTTTAAGTCGTAATCGATTCTCCTTAGCGACCTTTGGTTCCTAATGCCAAGGAAGTGGGCTCGGGCTACAATCACTTCAAAACTTGTTTATATTTCCTGATAAACACCTGCACCGAAGGCTTTGCAAGCTCTCGCTACATGTCGGCTCTGGAGTCCAATCATATTCGAGCATCAAACGGACCATTGACAAAAATATGAGCCTTATACCAGTCTTTGCCACACTCCAAGAAACCCTAAATTAAACTGGGATAATTATTCCTAGTTTTTGGTTGCACATCCCCGAATTAGACTTCTTCCTAACGAGGTACTGGGACCGGACATGGTCCAACATCACCTTGATACCTAGTGTTCTGGAGATCCTATTAAATGCCTGAAGATGTTTCCACAAGTTCCCGTTCCCTTGGTATGGGGTCATTTCGTAGTAATCAAGGATCCCCACACCTAGTCGAAACAGGGGAAACGCAACCATGAATGCAAATGCCCCAAGGTCACACAGATCTGAAAGCTCGGAAGTGGTGTCTCTCGACACATGCACATGGACTTGATCGGGTAGCCTAACTTAATTTCATCCGGGAGCTTGAAAAATCCCCAAACATTCTTCTCAGAGGATTAGTTGTAAAAGATGGCCTCCTCAGTATCCTAATAATGAGGCTTGTCCAAGACTAGATTTGTCCCGGCGAACTTCCAAACCTTTAGTTAAGCAGTTTGCTTGAACCTAACCATTCTTAGCCCCTACTGTATGAACTTATAAAAGTGTAGTTGTTCTAAACTTGCCTCGAGTCTCAAAACAACTCACTGGGACAAACTGCTATGTTGGAATCTCGACGCTTCTCCTCAAATTTATAGCTTGATTTGGAAATCGAAATACTCTTCATATATAACCGTTGTGACGATTCACTTCTGCCCAACCAGAACAAGCCAGTGTCCCTTTGGTAGGCGATCGGGTAGTAGGTCAGGGAATCGTGGCGTCAGACTTTCTTGGTACTCATAACAATCGAAGCACCAAGGGGGCAAATGTTAATGCATATTTAACACGTCTCCAACATGGGAATATCCACATTGCCAAAGACATGATAAAGTCTACTCTGGGCTATCTTCTTCCAGCTAGCAAATTTGGATAAATTCACCCCTATCACCACCGTGGAGATCACGAACACAAAGATACGGTCAATGTGTATAAATACAACCACTCGTGCAAACAAGGCTCTCTTTGAACATTTTATTCTTTATCTCTATTACCTACTTAGCTCGTAACTGACTTGACCGTCAAAGTCTCCACCCGAGCACCCCCATCAGATTGAAGTTTGTGCATGTAAGCGGCTCGCCTTCTTGCCCGACAGCAGGTCACTTACAGTAGAACTAACTTTCAAGATCATAATTTTACCCTCAACAGCTGATATACTTTTCCATAAACGAAAGTAGTTCATAACCTGCAGTTCTGTCCATCATCTCGTTAAACCTTGGCATAATATAGTAGTCTTTACAACAGGCTTTAATGAGGTTGGTAAAGTCGATGCAGATCCTTACCTTCCAATTTTTCTTTGGAATTGCCACTATGTTAGCCAACCATTTATGGTACAAGATTTTCTTGATTATTCCAGTGCTCAACAAATGTTATACTTCCTTAGCTGCTGCGTCTGCTAACCTCAGTTGGATATTCCCTTGTTTCTGCTTAACCAGCCGACATGTTGTGCAACATTTAGAATGTGTTCAACAACTTTGGGAGAGATGCCGACCATGTCAGTCATGCTCCATGTAAATATGTTTTTATTCTCTTTCATGAAATTTATCAAGCCCAACTTTTCTCACTTGAAAAGTTCACTCCCAATGTAAATTATCTTCTGTATCACAAGATCCTCTTTCGCCAAGTCTATAGCCTCCACAGCTATCCTCGACCTATTATGTGGTTGTTTGGTCTTGCCTGCTCTGTAATTGTTATTTGTCCCAAGGGCCCTCACCAATCTCCAAATTAGGTCGGCCTCTTCACGACATCTCTAAGCGGACGCCTGTCAACATAAATCTCATAGCAACCTTCTATTGTAGGGAATCTGGTAGTAGGTGAAAGTGAGAGCCTTTTATGCAGTAGATCTAGGCAGGGGCGGAGCCAGGATTGTTGACAAAGGGGGGCAAAAAAGTTTGAAAAGACCAAATTATCCCTGAACGTGGCTTTTCGAACCAAATGAAGATGTTTTTCTTTTTTAACTCCCAACAAACCCACCTTCACCAACCCTCTCACTCTATCATCTTCTCCGTCTCTTATATTTTCTCTCCCTCACAAACCTTCTCTCACTTTGTAATCTCTCAACTCCGCCTCTCATCTCACTTCTTTTATATTTTTACTCCCAATTCGCTCAACTTCGTAACAGTTGGCTATATCGAACCCTGAAATGCGACATATCGGTAGCAGAGATTGTATAGAAAGGGAGCAGAGAACCTAAACTTGTAAAATAATCCATAATTTAAATTTTAGTGGACAAGAGCCAAGATTGTATACAAAAGGGGGCAACCTAAACTTTTAAAGGGGAACAATATAAAAAAATAGAGCAATTCTAGGTGTCGAGGAAACCAGCGAGGAAATGAGCGAGGGGAGGGAGGTGGCGGGGTGGTGACCGTTCACCTCCCTCGGGATGCGTGCCATCCTTTTGGTGTGCGCATCCCGAGGGAGGTGAACGGTCACCACCCCGCCACCTCCCTTCCCTCGCTCATTTCCTTGCTGGTTTCCTCGACACCTAGAATTTCTCAAAAAAATATGAGTAATTTAATGAGATTTTTCAGAAAGATAAGGGGGCAAGTGACCCCCTTAGCCAAAGGGTAGATCCGCCCATGGATCTAGGGTCTCCCGAAGATGACGTTATAGACTAACGGAGCATCACATACCACAAATCTGACAATTTTTGCCACAAGCCAATCAATAATTAATAGAATAATTTATCCCATAAATTGGGTCTCTGCTCCGCTGAAGCTGAACAAGCTCCTAGGTCCTTAATATTAATATTCTTCTATTTAAAGCAGGTTTAAACAATAAGTTGACGTAACTACCATCATCGACCAATATCCTGTCGACCATTGAATTGTTGATTTGCAGAGTAACGACTAAAGGACCCTCATGAGGAAAGACAAACTTCTGTAAGTCGTATTCTGGAAGTCCTTTTCAATCAAATCTTAGATGTAGTGCTTTAGAGCACATCATTTATTCATAGCATGGTTTTTTTCTTAATGGAAATTGCAGTAAGCTTGTCAGGTTTGTCCTTTATGTTACTCATTGTAGGCTTTCGATATAAAGACTCAATTTTCACCTTTTGAAATAGATCATTATGCTTGACTTTCAACTTGGTGAATTGTTTGTTCGACCATTCCCTCATATCGCTCGGTGGTCGCTGTCTATCGTCCCCCCGCTTCCTCCACTCCTGTTAGCCTGTTTGGGGTTCTTTGATGGAGACGACACACCCTCTTCAGCTTGCATTACGGCTACCCAGCGATGTACCTACACTGGTCTTGCTTTAACCCCTTCCTCAACCCTGATAGAATCTTCAATGATTCAGTATGCTTACTCCATCTTCTTCGAGTTCCAAGATAACAGTCTTCGTGAACCCTTGAACCTGCCTTTACACCCATAATCAAACCTGCAGCCACCATCTTATCGTCCAACTCATCCACCAGCATTGCATACTTCTTGAATCGGGACAAGTATGCCTTAGGTAACTCCTTGTCCTTTTGTATTATGTTGAGTATGGACTTGCTGTCTACGGGTCCTACTCTCTAGTAGATGTACTAGCTGACGAACACTTCATCAATGTCCTGAAACTTGGAAATGGACCTTTCTTTAAGCCCGTTAAACCAAGTGATTGTCGTTCCAGTTAAACCGTTTGGAAAGAACTTACAACGAATAACATCATATTTGTCAACCTCATACAGAACCATGGTTTGTTTGTAATGCATGAGGTGATGAACTTGCAGGTTATGTCATCATACCGAGAGAAATTATTTGGAACTTATTAGGAATTTTCATGTAGGCTATGGCCTCCATCAAGGGTGTCCTCCTCAACCTTCTTATTGCGTCCCTTGCGTCCATCATCGCCATCCTATCCTTTTTCCCTTTGACCCATTATTGCCTTTCTTATCAGCTCCAACACTCATTTTTTGTCAACAACCCTCCCTCATGTTTCCCCACCCTCGTATGAACGTTGTTTTGTTCTTGCTCTTCCACCCAACCCCTATCCTCCATGGCATGTCTCCCCTTCAAGGCCTCATTTGCCTTCTATAAAACCTTAATCTTGGCCCACATCTTCATCATGTAATCATCCATTTCATTCTTCTGAGTAGGTGCAATTTTTTGCCAAGCCGAAGGCTCTACCCTACTCTTTCCCACTTCCTGACGTTGTCCTCAGCTCCAAAGACCCTCTCTCCTTTACACGATGTGTATCACGGAGCTTTCCCATGGATGGCGCGAATGTTTGTCAGATATTTTCTAAAGCTTCTAGAGATACACGCAATGCATTTGAGATCCCTAAAGCAATAGTGATTATTTCACCCGCTACTCTCCAAACCTTCACTCTTGCAGAACACTCACAGACATGGGTTGTCCCCATGTTATGAGCCTCCCACGCTCAAGTCAAAAATTAGCCGGTAATAAACAGATAACAACACGAATGGAAAACTAGAAAACTAAGTGAGTTTCAAAGGTTCAAAGTCTCCTTGTTGGCTAAGGGACTCTATTTATACTATTTTTGTACTTACCTATCTATATCTTGCATTAAATTATTTGACAAAAAAATCCTATAAAATGTGATCCTTTCCTGAGTACTACAACTGCTGAGTAGCCTACTTTCGACTCTAGTCCCTTTCTTCTGACATTGTTGTACACGGAGGCTCTGCCTCTGTCACCTTCTTGCTTGGTTGACTAAGTCTCTTTGTTTGTCTTAATTCCACATGCTACAGCCTTATCCTTGGATCCCCTGTAGGTTGTTTCCTATCACTATTTCGCATAGTTGACCAAATTCCCTTGGTCGGAGATGCCTTCGTGCTTACCTCTGATTGGTTGGCGCTTTCCCTATGTTCTCCACTTTGCTCACTTTCGAAATGCTCATGTTTCCCTGTCAGTGATTGCTGACCTAATTCTATCAAAGAGTTCAAGTTGAGCACCTCCTAGCTGTTTTCCTTTCAGTCCTTATTTGCTTGGGCAAAAAGGAAAAAAGGCATTCACATGTCAAGCACGTGATGTAGGTTTCCCTCGAAACCTTAATTCTATAAGATATAATCCCTTATTTAACTTCTCCCGACTAACACTGACTATGTCCCTCACTTGTCAAACACGAGGTACTCTACTCGTGCCCGCCACGTGCTACTGTTGTCACGTGACAACACATGAGGCTGGCAAAATATGATACAAGCAGTATGTATGTGATAGAATAGAATTTAAGATAATGGAATTGAAAGATAATGCGAGAAATGAAATAAAGTAAATTGAACTATAAGGTAAATCAATGATAAGTAAATGAAATAAAATTATTTTATCGATCAACCAATTACAATGAGTTAGACTCCTATTTATCCATAGCAAACCCTAAACCTAATAGGAAACAATGTCCTAATTGGACACTCAATTACAATAATACCAGAATTCCTAATACTGCCTAAAATACTACTATTTCTAATATTACTAAACATCCTAATTACATCAGTATGTATGCGACATCCTTTTTATGTTGTACACATTTTTTCAAAAGAATTGGTTCAGTTGATCTATTTTCAGTTCATTCTTGCTAGCTATTCTATTGAACTCCTCAATTGCCCGTGGCATCCATGTTGTCGAAGATCGTTCCTATCTTATTTGTAAACCCAAATAGTTATTCCCCTTTTATGTAGTCGAATCATGTCCTCCTTGACTTGCATAGGAAACACATGTCAGCCAAAGACTACCGTTGTGGCGACCGATGACACTCCGATGCAAAAGTCAGACAAGGCTTGAGAAAAGCTTAAAATTGTATATTGGGTTATGTAGCGTACCTTTGTTCATCAACCCTGTGTCCTCTTTATAATGTTAGAGTCCTTGTTCGGCTAGGCCTTTGGCGACGTAGTTTAGGAAAAGAAATCTTGGTGGAGATCTTTTCCTTGTTGGGAGTCATCCATGTAGGAGAGTTTTTCAACACGACTTGTGCTCCTAGATCTACGATAGAGGTTTCCCTTTTGGAGTGTTGTACATGCAAGGGAGCTTCCATGCATGACTTATACTCCGGTATTTATTTCCTAGTCTATACAAATGTATTGCTGGCATGCCCGTTTTAGGTCGATCCCCTAGATACTTGCCTGATTAGGTTTTACGAGTATTGAGCTTGACCATGTGACGTGTGGGCTTAGTGGGGCACTGCAATTTGGGTCCAACCTTCTGGATTCTACAAAAGTGGGCTTATTATTGTATGGGCTTTGCCATATTGAGTGGGCAATCAGGCCCACTTAGATCTGCAGACAAAATTATCATGACTCGTTTAGGACGATTTGGTGTATCATCAGCTACTTCCCTCAGCTGGTGAGCCAGCTCGTCAATCCACTGAGTCATGTCATGGAGAACCTGAAGAGTCATGATGGTTGAGTTTGAATCGTCTCCTCGAGCAGCGAGCTTCATTAATTGGGCATGCGTCTGCTCGAAAAAAAAAGGACGAGAACTTTGTTTTCTATATAGATCCCCTTATCTGTAGAGTTTTATTTCTTTACTCTTTCGATCTTAGAGACTTTGCTTTGTCGTTTCACTTTCCACACTTTTGATTTTGTTCAACATCCGTAATTCAAAGTTTGTACATTCTTCCATGGGCGTGCCAGAATCAGCATTCTGATGAACTGTTCGCTTAAGGCCATAACTTCTTGGAGGAGAGGTCAATCTCTTAGCCAAATCTAGAAGGCCTTCGCGAGACATATGGGATCCCTGATGATCTAGTGCTCTTCAGGGTGCTGGTCAGACGCCATTGTCTCCTTCGAAAGGATTCATCTGTTTGCACCGAGGTATGCTACAATCGGGTGTCCATTTTCCTGTCATCAAGGAGATTTGGAGCTTCCTGGTGTACCTCGGCATTTCGCCCACTCAGCTGGTGCCGAACGGGTGTAAGACAATGATCGCCATTCAGATTAAGGCGAAAGACGCTAATGTCCTAGTGTCTCCGAGAATATTCCAATTGTTTCTTCTCGGATAAATGAGCATGTTGTGTGTGTGTTGACATCGCCAGAAATTTTTGGCAATCTTCTTGATGACTTCAAGCTCTGGCAGAAATATTGTTTCATGGATTCTACATACTCGAATATTTCGAGCTTGCTGGTTGTCTGATCGAGCGAAAGTTCAGGCAACTGAGTAAGTTTAGTTCCTTTCTCGATCCTTCTAGTGTTGATAGCATATTAAATTGATATTTGTGCTTTCTGTAAGGAAATTTCCAACTATGCCCCTTTCTTGACGAAACAACTATGGATAAATTTCAGGACATGCCTCGAATGCGGGTAGAGGATGTCGTCCAACCTTCTAATATCAAGCGCAGGGGACTGTGGGTTCAATGACATGAGGCTCCCATTCTTTTTATAGTTTCGAAGCCAAAATTCAAAGGAGAACCATCTTAAAAAAAAAGGAAGCTCTCGAAGGTTAAGATTTCGAGCCCGTCAAAGAAGGAGAAGTTGAATGAGGCGCTATCTTCTTCTGTGGACTCAAAGAAGCCTCGTGCTGCAACTAAACCTGTTGGTGAGTGTTCAGTCCCTTTAGATGGGGATGCAAAGTTGTGGGGCAAGTCTTTGATTTGTCCATTGCGGTGGAAGTTGTTATGTCCGAGAAGCGTAATGTTCAAGCAAATGCCCTTATTTCTCTCCCCGACTTGGAGAAAGAGTATCTACAAATGGTGGGTTTGAAAATGTAACAAAGCTGAGTAAGAGCAGGCGAATGTCATATACAACATGTTGCTATAGGCGGGTATGGCAGTTTCGTCCGATGTTGGTCAGACTCCTCCTTTTTCGTTGAAAGATTTCAAGTACAACCCCTCCTTGGATCGAAAGTCTCCTTGACTTGCGGAAGAGTCGTCCTTATGGAAAAAAATCTCCTTCACGTCGCCCGTATTGTCTTTCGTCCCAATCTCGACCTCACATTGAGGTGACAACGAGTCCAAGAGATAACTCACTTCCTTCTTCCCCATCAACTACTTTCGAGCCTGCTCGTGAGAGAGAGCTGACTATTGTGAGCAAGGAGAAAGCGGAAAGGAAGGCTTTGATGTGGTGAAGATGGGGAAGGGCGGTGTTGGAGTAATTTTTGTCCCAGAAGAACTCCATCCGGATGCGCGGGTCAACCTACTCGCCCGGGATGCTTTAAAGATGAACAACTAGGCTTGGCATCAGGAAGTTGATATTTCTTATGCTTCCCAGAATCATATTAGTAGATGGAATGACTGGCTGACAAATCGCACTCCATCGCTAGAAGGTGATATGCTGGGAGAGCGCATAGACAAGGAGCAGAAACATGTCGTGCTAGGGATGTCATATTTGAACCAAGTTGTCATCGCTGAGACGAAGGTTGAGGCTGCATGTGAGAGAGTGTATACCATGGAGTGAGTCTTCACAAATTTGTAGAAGTCACACTTCGATGCTCTTCGCAAAATTGAATCATTGAAGAACAACTTGGAAAAAGGAGGCTCGCCCAATCGACCGTTGATCTAGAGGCCTGGCAGGGAAGATTAGAGCCTTAGAGGATTCGCTTTGAAATGCTTGAGCCTGATTTGGCTGAGACGGTGTTAGCGAGGAACAAGTTTGAGGAAGAGCTAAACTTTGTCAATCGTGACTTACTATTTGTTCAGGAGACTACAGCCAAGACGCGGGTTGAGCTGCAAGCTCTGAATGAGGAAAAGGCCATAAAGGAATCCGAGTGGGCTATCCGATGTCAGCAGTTGGAGGTTGATGTTGATTTCAATGTCGAGAGTGTGAGGACAGCAAAAAGTAGCTCCTTCTAGCGTAAAATGAGCTTAGTGCAGTAAAGGACAACCTGAGTCTGAGCAGTCCAAAACTAATGCATTGTCGGGCAAACTGGAGCAGCTGGTGCGAGGAAGATCTTCGCAAGGCCAAGGGAAGGTTTGAATTCAACAGAGTTGTGCATGTAAGACTAGAGCTGCTGTAGCTGATGAAGGAGGAGCATGTTGATTAGGACCTCTCTTATTATAGAGAGGTGTCATTTGTCGAGTTTGGGGAAGCCTCCGATCAATCAGAAGAATATGGTGATCAAGATCAGAGTGGTTGAGCGGCAGTGCCTGCAGACGCATCCCATGCTTATTCTCCTGCCAAGTCTAGCCTCGTTGTATCTGAACCTCCTCCTGACGAGGAGTGAACTATGTACTTTTAGATTATCAATGAGAGATGATATATTGGGTAACACTTTGTACTTGTGTATTTTTTTGACAAGAGATTTTGCTAAGACGGGAAGTCGTATGGTTGATCTGCTGATGAGAGTTATGACCGCTTATGTTGCGATAGTTCAAGCAATCCTAGTCTGTACTCTTTAGAGATCAAAGAGTTGCACCGGCTAAGTCTTGTAAGTTGGCTAAACTCTATGTGAGGGGATAAGCTTGGCTGGTAATAGATTATTTGGACCAGGCCCTTACTCGTCTTTGTGATCTGCCAATGTAATCCTCCATTTGCAAGCCAGATTGTAGATCGAACTTGCAGTTGTTGTTTCTAGTATAAGTGAACTGGTCAGACTGTGGTCAAAAGTGTGCACCACTGTAAGTGGTCGGATAATGATCCTTGTGAGTGGTCCGAGTTAAGCTTATTGCGCTCTGCATGGACCTTCAAACAGTATTTGCCTGCTTCTGGTGGACTAGGCTATAAGAGGGACCAAAAGTTATTGTCATCAATCGAAACTGACTAAGCTTTGGTAGGGTTCGGCGATAATTGTCTGTGGTTGGACAATGATCCCTAGCAAGCAATCGTGATTGGGCGTTGAGAACACTGACTAGGCTCCCACTTTCTAAGTCATCTTCACCCGCGCTCAGTGGACTACGGTCTTAGAGCGGACCAGAAGCTATTGTCATCAGTCGAAACTGACTAAGCTTTGGTAAGGTTCAACAATAACTGTCTATGGTTGGACAATGATCCCTAACAAGTCTTCGTGATCAGGCGTTAAGAAAATTGACTATACTCCTACTTTCTAAGGCATCTTCACCCGTACTCGGTGGACTATGGTCTTATAGCGGACCATAACCTATCATCATCAGTGGAACTGACTAAGTTTTGGTAGGGTTCTAAGATCATTGTCAATAGTTTGGCAAAGATTCCTGGCAAATCATCATGGTCGGGCGTCGAGAGCATTGACTAGACTCCTACTTTCTAATCCTTTGACATTCACGCTCGGCGAACTAGGCATTAGAGTGAACCAGAAGTTATCATCATCAGTCGTCACAAACTAAACTTTGGTCAGGTTCAGTGATCATTATATGTAGTTGGACAATGATCCCTGGCAAGCCGTGTTGATCAGGCATTGGAGCGCTGACGAGGCTCCTATTTTATTAGCCATCTTTGTCCGCGCTCAGTGAATTATGGTCTTAGAGCGGATCATAAGTTATCGTCATCAATCAAAGTTGACTAAGTTTTGATTGGGTTCATCGATCATTATCTGTAGTTTGACAATGATCCCTGGCAAGCCATCTTGATTAGGCATTAGAGCGCTGACTAAGCTCAACTTTCTAAGCCATCATCATCTACTCTTGGCAGACTAGGCATTAGAACGTACCAGAAGCTATAGTCATAAGTTGAAACTGACTAAGCTTTGGTTAGGTTAGGCATTCGCTTGGCCTTGGGCGTGTAAGTCTGACTTGGGTGTCATGACTTACTTAATTTTCCTAATAATCCGACACGAAGGCCAGACCAATAAATTTGATTATGGAGTCGGATTGCCCATAGATTGATCGAACTGAGTTTATCTGGGTTTAATGAACAACACCAGAATTTTAATGGAGTGGATACCTTTAATTTATTGACAATATCACTTTAGGTGTGTTCTTCATTCCATGTCCGCTTGTGCTCTACGTGTGCTAGGCTGTATCTACCGAGGTATTCGCTTGGTCCTATTAGTTGGCTAGACCATGTTGTAAAGATCAGCATGCCAGGAGTACGATGTAGATTGCGAGACGATTTAGTATCAATTAATCCCTCAGTTAATGGGGATGCATGCAGCACCATTAATTCGATGAATGTGACTTGTGATGTTGCAATTGGAAACGTTACCTCCTTGTTTTGCGTACGACGTTTAATGCTGACGTAACTATTGGTTGACTTCGTTTCGTGAACCATTGATAGCCTTATAAATGATATATTTTAAGCCTCTAATTCTATATTTGTTATGTTCTATTATCTAATAAAATACTCTCATTACGTGTATTTTGTGTGTAATGTAGAAATTCAAGTATTAATCATCAAATATTCACAAAATGACACAATAAGGCTAAATTCAACATCAAAGTCCATTGGAAGATGACATATGCATTACCAATGATTTTCAAGCCCAAGGTTTATAAAGTCAAGCCCACAAAGCACCATCATCTATGGATCTCGAGAAAAATATTTGAAGATTTGGGCATCCACATAGCAACTTAATCCTAGCCAAAAGGAATATTTACATATTCCACCATCTATTCTCCAAAACATTCTCTTATTTTATTCTACCATATTCTTTTATCTTTTCCTTATTCCACCATCCATTTTCCAACATATTCCCTTATATTTTTTCTTATTTTATTCCACCATCCATACTAACCTTCTCACACCTCTTCACCTATAAATACACCATGCTTGAAGGAGCCCTAAAGAAAGGAAGAAAACCAAAAAGTTTTATTGAGAGTAGTTGTAGTATAGAGTTTAGAAAGAAATAAGTGAAGGGAAAGCCTAGAGCTTACCATGTTTGGCTAACATCCCACCTTAGGGTGTGGGTGAGCCCATGGAAGGATAGCTCCAAGATGGTTCTCTTTTAGTTTAGTTTATTTCCAAGTTTATGTATTAGAAAAGCAAGTAGTTAGATTGATCTTGTAACTTGATTATGTCATGAACCAATGAGTGAGTTAGATGTTTTGTGTTTCATCATATGATTTCAATTCATGCTTTCTTGTTCTACTTCTTAAGTTCAAGATTAGATAAGTTTCTATCATTGCAATTTCTTTAACAAGCTCCTATTATAATGATTACGTATTATTAATCTAAGTTTAATTTTGATTTGTTATATATTTAGTGTTTCATTTAAGTATAGATTCCTTGTATGCTTTTAAATGCACACTTGATTATTAGATTATTAATATAATTAATTCTTGAAATCAATTTGCTCATACAACCATATTCTCCATCCTAAGGTGAGATGAGAATCTACCTTAGGATGTGTTAATGACTTTGGAATGATAATCTAAGAGTGGCCTAGCGGTGCAATCTAATCATGATGGTAAACCCAAAGCTCTAACTCTCACATTTAGGTTTTATTTTGCATTTTTATTTTAAACATTTCACCAATCACCTCTTTTATAACTAGGTTAAGTTTCAAAAGAGATTTGAAGATTAGTTTTCCTAATTTTATAGCTCTCCTTGTGGGATTTGACCTGTATTTGCCATTATCTAACTCAATAGATAACCATGCGCTTGCGATATGATTTGAGACTGATCAACCGTTGCTCCCATATATAGGTTGGTCTTCACCATTTCAAGCATTGCCATGAATGCTATAAAGCATGTCCTTCAAATGCATCTCTCCAGAAAATGTGTTTTGGGTTCTCCAAAGGCTAAGGGAAGATGTTCGTAGTTGGAGTCTTCGAATTTTCTGGCATTTTGTAGCGATGAGTCTTAACAAGATCTACTATTATGTGATGCCACCTGGTTTGGGTATGCATCCAATTGGTTCCATGGGACCTTGTAATTTCTTCATACATTGCGAAGAACAGTTACGGACTCCCTCTCAGGGACCGAGTTTGTCATTCATCTTTCGATGCTCTGAGGGCGTCTCGCGCCATCCAATCTCAGAGATAATACCCGCGACCAACTTTGGGTGGTTGTTCCTACTATATTGACTAGGCTTCACACGCGATGCCATGGCTAAAAGGCAGATTGGCAGAGTAGGGCTTTGATGGGCGCAACCTGCTATCCTGAGGTGCTAACTCCGCAGCACCCCAGGCATTCCTATATTGACAGACATTCTCATATGCTTTCTTTTGTTCTCCTTCTGAATCATCTTCGCAAAGAAGATCAAGGTTTCTGTAGTCAGTTTCGAGTGTCCTTACTGCCACTTTTAAATCATCCTTGCGAGGCAGATTGGCGGAGCAGAGAATCAAGCGCGTACCTGCAACCTGTAGCCTACTTTGGGTACTTTTACTTTTACTTATGAATCATCTTCTGGAGGCAGTTTGACGGAGCGAAGTCTGGACATGTTTTTCAGCGGATCCATACTAGTGTCAGACTTAGATATTGTAGTATATAAACTTTTGTACTAGTCAGTAGGGCAAGCTTTGTAACAAATTTCTTAGTAATCAATAAATTTTGTTTTATTCCTTGAATGAATATGCATCATACATGCTGGTGCGAACAAATCTTCTTAACTGAAACAAAAGAAATCAATTTGATAAGATAGTTTGACTTTGAGCGAGCACTAAGCTAGTCTGACCCTGAAGAAAATGTGCATGGTCCTGGCTCTGACTGTGTAGCTCCCTTGGCAAAGTGTCACGTCTTACCGATGCTAACGAAGTTACTAAAAAGTGAACCTCGCTGGTTGCCAGTTTTTGGAGTAGGCGCCTGTTTGTTGAAGTGTTGTTACTTAGCTTTGTATTGGATTGAATTGTGCATCCAATATTGAATTATGGATCTCCATATAGTTTAGCCTTGATTGTCGGAGCTTTACCTTTGTCCGTACGAGGTGATTCTTCTGCCTTCTCTGGGCCCAGTGTCTGATATGTCTGTCGCGCAGATCCGAGCTATAATTGCTAACAATCGATTTGTTTCAGCACTGCGTAATGGCAGTTTCTCACTTAAGGTTGATCTCTTTGAATAGTTCCTTGGGCCTGGTTGGTAGTATACTTAATGCATTGGCGTAGAGTAGAAACTACTGCCTCCATATGATGGAGCCAAGGCCTTCTTAGAATGATATTATAGCCGGAAGGAGTGTCGAACACCATGAACTCCTGGACAAGGTACTTCCGTAACTGTGGCTCTTCTGCCACTACCATTAGTCTGATCTTCCCAATAGGGAAGCAATTCATTTCGCTAAACCCAATTATGGGGTGATTGGCGGGTGTTAGGTCCTCCTCCTTGAGTTGCATATTGCGGAATGCATTGAGAAACAGGACGTTTAGAAAGCTCCCTGTGTCCACCAAAGCCCTTTTAACTTCCCATTTTATAATGAGGACCAAAATGACCAGGTCGTCATTGTGACGAGAATGGACGCCCTGAAAGTCCTTGTCTGTGAACGTTAGCGGGGGGGGGGGGGGGATCGGGCTCTGAATATGTGCATATTGCACTTGTAAGTCCTCGTAGGTGGGATGCGTTTGCATCTCGAAAAGCTTTCTCTTGCGAGACCGATTGGACTGCTGACTTTCCGAGCCGACTCCATGAAGTACATATATGATGCCAGGAGTTTTTTTTTATCTCCTTGAGAACATCTTCCCTTTCCTTTGCCTGATCCTACCTTTTGTCCGAGCTCAGAAACTCCTTAAGCTTTCCCTTCCGGATCTAGTACTATATCTCGCTCTTGAGATTTTTACATGCCTTAGTATCACGGTCGCTCTCCTTGTGAAAGGAACAGTATTTATTTTTATGGCGTCGGGAGGGGTCACCTTGCTGTTTGGTGGGCCACTTCAATTCTCCCCAAATCTTAATGGAGTTGAAGACATCAGACAGACTGGAGTTGAGGGGAGTGGCAAATTTAGACTTGACGAAGTTGGAGACCTTATCTTGCCTTGCATGGCCAGATTCGAGCTTGTTGTCATTGCACTTCCTCTTTTTGTCCTTGTCTTCCTGTTTTTTCCCTCTTTCTTGTCCCTAAAACAAAAGCTTTTCTTTTCGAACTCCGCCTTGGCGGCTAACATCTCATCGAGAGTGATATATTTCTCGGCACTCTTCAGCAAGTCCGCCATATTAGTTGGAGGCTCCAGAGTAAGGAAATCGTAAACCTTGCCTCTCCTCATATTTGAGGTGAAGGGTGTGGCCACGGTGTCGCTCTTGCAGCCGTCGATGAGGGTCAGCTCATCATTGAAGTGTGTAACATATTCCCTCAATGTCTCGCTTGGCTTCTGTTTGAGGGTGAGCAAATAATGCAGGTATTTTTTGATTTATTGGTTGCCGACAAAGTGTGGAAGAAACGTTGTTGCTAATGTCTGGAATAAGTCGATGGACTTCAGAGGTAGGCTATGGAACCAGGTCAGTGCTGACCTTTTCAGGTTGGTAGGGAATGACTAGCACATTACTGCTTCAGACCCTTCTTTGAGCGCTATTACATGTTGGAAGTGGCATAAGTGATCAGATGGGTCTGTTGTCCCGTTGTAGAACTCTAGCTTTGGCGGAGTGAATTTCTTCTGCAATGGCTCGTTCATGACGTGATCCATGAACGGGGGGATTGTAAGTTGAACAGCATGTCGGGATTGGTGGGCCCTAGCCGAAAGGGGTTCTAAGAAGCGGGTTTGTCAGCCATAGACGTTGGGTCTCCGTTGGCTCCTCCTCCACCTCTGGTCCACTGAGAACCCGCAGGGGTAGCGTGGCTCTCTTGAACGTGTTTCCTGGTGTATTTCGTGGATGGGGTTCTTCGCTGCACTCGATCTCCTTCTATGGGTGGAGGGTACCGCTGAGTGAGCATCTCTATTGCTCATGCAATTTGCTGCATCTGGGTTGACAATATATCCACCCTGAGGTCCGCCGCGGCTGCTGCCGACACGAGGGTCTGAGGTTGTTCCCTCGCGGTGCCGACGCTACCAGGGCTGACGGCTCTCCTCCAGTTCGAGCATTTGAGGGCTCATGGATGTCTCCATTGTTGCGAGATATCGTGGTCACCATCTCTCTGGACTGTGAGGAAGGGTGTTATCACTGTTTTTAAAGGAACTCCGTCGATCCCCACAGACGGCACCAAACTGATTTAGTCTAATCTTGTTTTCCTTGACCTTGATTTTGACCTGCACTGCTGCACAAGGAACACACGTGAGCCAAACACCACCGTTGTGGCCGTCAATGACACTCTGATGCTAAAGCCAATTAAGGCTTGAGAAAATGCTTAAAGTTGTAAATTGGGTTTTATAGCGTACCTTTGTTCATCAACCTTGTGTCCTATTTATAATGCTACATTCCTTGTTCGGCTAGGTCTTTGGTGGCGTAGTTTAGAAAAAACGATCATTTTCTTGTTGGGAGTCATCCATATATGAGAGTTTCCCTACACGACTTGTGCTCCTAGATCGGCGGGAGAGGTTTTTCTTTTTGAAGTGTTGTCCATGCAAGGGATTTTTCATACACGACTTATACTCCGATATTTGTTTTCTAGTCAGAACCAATGTATTGCTGGCATGTCCGTCTTAGGTCGATCCCCCAGATACTTGCCTGATTAGGTATTATGAGTATTGGGCTTGACCATGTGACGTGTGGGCTTAATAGGGCGCTGCAATTTAGGTCCAACCTTTTGAATTCTGCCAAAATGGGCTTTGCCAAATTGGGTGAGAAATCAAGGCCACTTAGATCTGTTGATGAGATTATCATGACACGTGTATGGCGCGGATTATAGAACGATTTGGTGTATCATCACCCTTTATTGAGGATTGATTGCATAATCTCATCATTACATTTGGATTACCAGTTTGTCAGTTCTGATTTGCTATGCTTGATATCCACTCTCTGTTATTTCTTCTATCATCGTGCATTTTTCTTATGATCTATGACTAAGTTCTAGTGTTCTACTTAAATTTTGCCATGTTGAACTAACAACTTTAATTAATATTTTGTTTCATAATGACTTGCAATTTTCTTTTAGTGTTTCATGGCGGGTTAAGAAAAATATTGTCCCTTTTTCTGCATTCTGCATGATAAATAGGAACTTGAATAGAAACTTGAACTGGAGGAAGTGAGACAATAACTTCCTTTACATGTTTGGTCCACGTAGTGTACACCTTGCTGCTGAAATTTCAATGAATTTTTCTTTTAAATGGTATGTGATGATAGAAATTTCTAACTATATCAGATCATGCAAAGTAAAAGTTGTTTCATATGCTTGGATTTTCAGCTTCTTGATAGTTTTGGTTTTTTTAGTTGAATAGATGTTTACAAACTACTGGATAGTTAATTAGTTTTGGCTATGTAAATCTTTTGGTATGAAGTATGAACAATTAAAAGTCTACTTTCTTTGAAGTTTGTTTCACCTCTTCATTTTATAGCTTAATAAAATTTAAGTTTCTCAGAGTTTAATTGTTGATATTTCCTTCAGTGTACTCTGTTTAATCTGGAGTTTAAAATAGAAAAGAAGGATCCATGTTTCTGGGTGGCTTAATAGCTCCACCGAATGCTCTTGTGATTCTTAGGAGGCTATAACTGAGATGACAACTCTGATTTTTGTCTCTCATCTAAGTATGCATATGTATGCAAAGGACATGCAAAATAACTTTCTGAGTTGTGGAACATTGCATGATTAGCACTGCTTTAATACAATGCTTTTAGTTTTTCCTTTCAATGATACTGAATACTAATGCTTCGTTGCATTGATTTGGTCGGTCTTGTTTGCATAGTCTACTAGTATAGGGTGCCAAACACGTCTATCTTTTAATCCAAGAGAGCGTAAACCAAAAAGAACCAACCTGACCCGAACCTGGCCTGTGAGACCTTGAGTGGGCGGACCTGAGGTGAGGGTGAGGGTTGGAGCCCAACAAGCCCAATAGGCCGAGAGGGGTTGGACGAGCTACAAGGGGAATCATAGTCCCATATCGCCTGGGTAGGAGAGGAGGATGATCCTTATATGTGCGGAGTTAGCTCCCCATTGTATCGAGGCCTTTTAAAGCCGTGAGGACCGGATGGTAGCCCAAAGCAGACAGTATCGGTACAGTGCGGGAGGGGGTCATCACAGTTTGGTATCAGAGTCTGACCCAGCCAGAAGTATGCCACGTGGAGGTGGGCCCTCGAAGTATGCCACGTGGAGGTGGGCTTTCGGGCAACGTGGACGTTGGGCCTTAAGGGGGGTGGATTGTGAGACCCTGAGTGGGCGGACCTGAGGTGAGGGTGAGAGTTGGAGCCCAACATGCCTAAGATGCCCAACAGGCTCAATAGACCGAGAGAGGTTGGACGAGCTACAAGGGGAATCATAGTCCCATATCGCCTGGGTAGGGGAGGAGGATCAGGGGCGGAGTTAGGATTGCAGATAAAGGGGGGCAAATGATACATAACTATTTACGAAAATATTAAAAAAAATTGAGTTTTTACAACTATATTTTGCAATCAGGGTGACATGGCGTGATTGTGAAAGAAAGATGATTAATTCAACTATACAAACAATATACATGGTGCTAATGGTGTTATGGCCTAGTGATTAGGGCTGTGTGGGTTTGTCCCCCACATCCTAGCTTCGAATCCCACCTGCAGCATGGTTATTTTTTAATGGGTGTTGACCTATAGGTCGCCCAGTTGATAGGTTATGGGATCCTTAAAAAACCCTTCCTTTTTTTATTTAGAGAAAACAGAAACATGCA
This sequence comes from Berberis thunbergii, assembly GCA_003290165.1. Lineage (NCBI taxonomy): Eukaryota > Viridiplantae > Streptophyta > Magnoliopsida > Ranunculales > Berberidaceae > Berberis > Berberis thunbergii. Next base: position 29,923 of record QNQO01007447.1, on the reverse strand, counting down.
TGTGGTATAAGATGGGAGTTGGTGAGGAGCAGACATCTGACTTTCTTTCTGGCTTTGAGGCAGCAGGACGGTATAGTCCAAGGAGTAGTAGCAGTAGTAGCTGGACTGGAATGGATGGATTCAAGTGAATTTGTTGGACAACAATTTTATTTTTGGAATCCTCCTTCCTCTTGCTTTATCTGTCTGTTTGTCTCTTCTTCTCTGAAACTCATTCCTGAGTCAGAGCCTCCGAGGATAACACTTACACAACCAACCCACTCTCTTTTATCTTCTTATTCTTGTATGTCTTCTCGGAAGGGAAATATATGTGTGTGTATAAAGAGAGAGAGTTTTCTTCTTTTAGGCTAGCTCAGGCGAAACAGACAAACAACAGCTTAGCCGAATCAACCTATGACCATCGTGTTTTTTCCAACCGCCCAAACCTAAATGATTACTTTTGATTTTTAAAGATCAGAGAGAAAACAAAGCAGATCAGATCCCAACCCCTGAATTAATGCAATATGTTAAATAATATTTTATCACTTTTACCACCATATGCTAGTTGAGTCTGAGGTAAGATCATCTTAATTCTTTCTTTTCTTTATTTTTTTTAACAAAACAAAAGAAAACCAATGATGATGTATAATTTTTCTCGAATCCCCAACCCATTTAAAAATTTTAATTTGAATATGATCACATGCATCCCAAAGCAAACCCACCATGTATGGTACTTTTCTTATGGTCTCTTTGTTGCTCTCTGTGTGCGTAGGGGTGAATGAGTTAAAATGAGTTGGTGGTAATTAAGAGAGATATTAAAAAAAAAAAAGAGGTGGGAATTAAAAAAAAAAAAAAAGAGATATTAAAAAAATGGAGTATTGAAGTGGGATTGGTGAGGGTGAAGTTTAAAAAAAAAAATTGTTGGTTTAATTTTTAGTGGAGTTAGAAGTCAAGATTTCATACAAAGGGGGGCAATATAAAATTTTAAAGAGGGGCAATGAAAAAAATATGGGTAACTTAGTGACATTTTTTTAAAAAAATAAAGGGGGCAATTGCCCCCCTTACCTCACACATAAATCCGCCACTGAGGAGGATGATCCTTATATGTGCAGGGTCAGCTTCCCATTGTATCGAAGCTTTTTAAAGCCGTGAGAGCCGAATAATAGCCCAAAACAAAAAGTATCGGTACAATGCGACCCCTCCAGCTCCAAGGTCTCTTTTTCAACTATCAAACCCTATCAATGCTTGAAAGAGTACAATTGTTAGGAACAGATTCTACAGTCTCTTGAAAGTAAGATAGCTGATTGAGATTGATTTTTTAGCTCTTATTTGTTCTTGTTTTCATCAGATATTCGAGTATAATGGAAGTGCAGTTGTTGCCATGGTGGGCAAAAATTGTTTTTCCATTGCTAGCGATCGGCATCTTGGTGCGTGTTCAACTTCAAACAATCACGACTGACTTCCAACGAATTTCCCAAATCCACAGTGAGTTGTATATTGGATTAGAAGTGACAGAGTAGTGGCGCACTATAGTTCTTATACTACATGAACAAAACTGCAAGTTAACTTATCTACTCAAAACGAGGGAGAAGGCCAACACAATCTGTCACTCCTTTAAAAATACAAGCATGCCATGCATTTTCCAGGTGGAAATTAAAATCTGGACTCTCCGAATCTTCAAGTCAACGCTTGGAATCAAAATATTTGTATGACATAAATAAATTCTCTGCTACTTCATTGTTACAATGAGATGTCAAGGATGCTATTGAATTATTTTTTTCCTTTTTTTTGTTTAAAAAAATTGGGTCGTTAACCCTTATTTATTTATTTATTAATCTTATGTAGGGATTACCAAACCATGCGCGATGGCAACATTATTGTTGTCACTTAGTATCCGTGTTGCCTCCACCTCACATGAAGACTTGTTTTTGCGCTGGTTCATCGCTACCATCAACTTGAAAACTTGTCTTCACTCCGCTCCGGTACATTTAAGTAGCTACATTCAATACCTGAAGGCTAATCAATAACGAAACATGTGTGCTCCTATTAGTTTGGTGAAAACTCACAAAATCCTAACTAGTGAGTCTCGAGCCCGTAAACTCTCACAATGAGAAAAAGTAGATGTCCAACCAACTGAGCCTGAATAACACCAAAATCAGCCTATTTTGATAAGGGATGCTTCAAGTAATAACTTGTTCGAACTATAATCTATGTGCAAAGTTTGGGTGTTTTTTCTATATGCAAGGAAAATCAACCTAATGAACCTTTCAAGCTAGATGCTACTAGCCTGAAAGGTTTCGATTTGAGTACTATCTTTGGATTTGGATCTCTTAATTTGTTTTTGATCTGGGAGACAAAATCCTATCTCAGAGCCGCTATTATTATTTTAGAACAGATTTCGGACCTAATGGTTTGTCCAATAACATTCTACTCAAGGGATCTGTCAATGGGTGTATCTAAAAAAAACCCTGGTTATCATAATCCACGATAAAATAGCTAATATTTTAGGATGCAATAACTTGTTATTTTAGATTTCCTTATTAATTATTAAGTTGAGGGTTTCAAACAAGTTAGACCGGCCAAACATAAACAGGGGAGTAAATCGACAAAGGAAAGGCAACGATGGGGAAGAATAGAGTTAGATCATATAAGACAACACGAAGTAGACGTTTAGTGAAGAGGTTGCAAGAGATTTGACAACAAAAAAGTTTCCAAACTCTTGCACTAAAGATTTTAGTCTATACCCTCAAAGATCCTCTAGGGCTAAGAAAACAAACAAAATGTACAAATGTCGAATCCTTTCCTCCTTAATAAAGGAGAATGGAAAAAATAAAATCAAAACAAGAGGTTTCTTCTCTTGGCCGATGCTAGTGGAAGATTATTGTAGGCCTAGTAATAGTGTTCACTTTCGCTTGAATCCTCTATCTTGTGAGAGTTTGTTTCTGTATTTGTTTTTGTTTTTATTTCATTTATATAAAGGTTTAGAGGTCCTTAAAACCCAGTTCTCTTTCCAAAAAAAAAAAAAGTAAACTTATACCACTACCATATCTCCCTAATTACAGTCTTACTCCAAATACTCACAAGATTTCCAGTGAAGTCGCTCCATAGGTTCAGTTTGGTTTCTAAACTCTGGTGCAACACCATTCAATATGACAGAGTTCATTATCAGTCATTCAATTCATGTCATAGCTAACCCGTCTATTCTCTCCATCTTCCAGTACAAGTGCACAGAAAGAAAATTCTGCAACAAACACTTGATTTTCTTCCATTACAATGACCACTGCCAAAAACCATCAATGGTTGAATACTATAGCTTGTCGTTTATTGACACAGTGGTGGGTACATGCAATGGTTTGATTTGCTTTGTTTCATCAATGTCCAAGCGATGCGAGATTTAGAATTCAAGCACACTAGAAGTATTATCAGTCCCCTTACCCCGCTGATATTAGAAATCCATTTTCAGCATTTGTTTATGATCCTTTGAAGTTTTGCATATTAGTTATGATTGTTCCAATATCTACACTTCGGGGACTGAAAAAAAATGGAGAGATGTTACATGTAAGAATTGTCATAAAGTATTATAAGTTTATAACCCAATGCAACATGTTTATGCAGTGGAGTTCTTCATTGGTTAGGCTATCTCATGATAAAATTTTTATGTACAATGTCCTCCGCGAAAATTTTCTAGCGATTTCAACTCCCATCCAATGTGTTCCATTATCTTGTTATTATAGTCTATTTTATAATTCATTCTACAGTTGTCTCCTTAATATGGGAGGATTTTTGTGCCTGGCTCATTTTAAAGAAGGGGTTGAGATTGATGTCTACATATCGAAATGTGACAATTCTTGGGTAACGAAGGAGGGAAGTATTTGATTGCCCTATTTACATGAAAAATATCTATTTGGAAAGCTTAGTCTCTTTACCGACCGGAAGCAAATCTTGTTTTATCATTTGATAGACAGTAGAAATCTTACATTTTATGATGTGCACGTGAGTTGGAAGGATTGCAATATGCGGCATGAGAATAAAGATTTTTCCACATCATGTTTGATGCGTCCATTCGTTCTCCAATAAGTGTGACCTGCAAAAAAATATTAGATTGCCAAATACCACCTTTATGGTGGCCAAAGGCACTCCGATGCTTAAGTCAGTAACTAAGTAGAGATGGAGATAAATTTGAACAAAACTAAATTAAAGTTGCATATCTTTGTCGAATGTTCATTTTACCTTATATAATGGTCGTTGTTAATTCCCGGTGTGACTTAAGCATGTGAGGTGCAACTAGTGGAGACATTCTTCGTAACAGTCTCCTTCTTTTATGAAGATACGTCCTCAGAGACGTAACTCCTTCCATGACTCTTTTTCTCTGTAATGTTCCTCCTCTTTAAGGGAGAACTTTAACGGGTTTGGATTTGGGCATTTAACTATCGTTTATTCTGACGGGCTCGGTTTGGGCTTTTATGATCGGATTCGTCATTTTTGGGCTTTATGAATTAGCCTGGTTTTGGGATACTTGATCATCGTGATGGATGATTCCTGCCACGTATACGTCTGCAATTCTTTGATGTATTATACGCTACTCCCCCTTTTAGTTAATAGGTATGCTGCTGTGGCCACCAAACTCACGACAGTTGGACTTTCGATTTCATCATTGCCTCGCATTTAATAATGTCAGCAACTTTTGGTGGGTTGGTATCCCGATCTCTTCTTCGTCCATTCGTTTCCGTGCGTATTTTGGGATTTTGTGCAATCATCATATCTCGCACATCGTCCTATGAGCGGTCTCTTCGTTGTTCGACTCTATAAAAAATGGCGTGATTGATTTTATCTTTTTACACTATCTTTGAAATTAGGGTTTATCCTTCTCTCTTCTTCTTCGTTTTCCTTGCTCCTCCATTCCTTTACGATATCTACCGGTGATATACTAGACGGCAAGACATTTGCTGCTTGTGAAGCTTATTTCTTGCCCAATAAGGCTTCTCAGGTGATGTTGGAGAATGTTTGTTCCGATTATGATCTGACATCCGACCTCGAGATCATTCTACCTATGTAGAACGATAGTCTTGATCGTCCAAAGTCTGGGTATATTGCAATCTATCTGTGCATGTTCCTGTCCGGCCTTCAATTCCCAATTCCATATTTATTTTGGAATATCTAGAATTTTTGGGCATTCCTCTTGCTCAAATGGGTCATAATGGTTGTAAGGTTATGGTTTATATTTATGCGAGAGTCATTATCTTTAGCATTCCCTTGACAGTTAGGGTTTTGCATTCGGTGGTTAGTCTGCTGGTGACCAAGGGCATTTGTTTCCTCTGTTATCCTGTTTGTTTTAGGAAACTCAATGATGACATCAGAGATTGTTCGAGATTATGGTTTTATGCTTCTGTCAGCTCTGTCTTACTTCAAATTTTGAGGTCGCCAGATTGTGCGGTCATTCTAAGTTCCTAACAAATGGAGGGATCTGTAGTTAACTATGGAGGAATGAGTGATCAATGAATATTTATTGAAGCTTCATGTGGTTCCCATGGAGTTATTTATCTTTAGGGACATCGTGGAGTGTAGTGGCTTGTACAATATGAACGAGGAGAAATGGGATTGGCTTATTGAATCCCGAGTTGAGAAGATTGCTGCCCGCGCTGATCCTGTTGGTGTTAGTGATGCTAGCATTGATGGGGAAGTGAGCTCGGACAGGGATGTTATGGATCTCAATGCACCTGTTAGCATTGGTGTTGCTGACCCGACTTCCAAAAATAGGATGCTTCCCAGGCCTACTAGCCCGTCGAAGCAATTGTTGATAAGTTATGGCCATGTTACGAAGAAGAAACGACTTTCTGATTTACGGATTGCTCCTTGTCCGAGTTCTTCTGATATGGAGGTTGTGAAAGAGGATCATGTATCCCTCGAGGAGATCAAGGAGATGAACTTGGTGCTGGAGAGGGGCAAGAAAGAAATTACTCGTCCGTTGAATGATAATGAAAAGGCTCATTTCTGCCGATGGTGTGCCCGACGTTGCTGAATAGTCTAATGATGACCTGCGAGTTATCGATGACAAGATGTTTCAGCTAGTGGTGGAGCAGTCTAAGGAGGCCACTGACCGTGGTCAGAGTTTTGAGGTTCTTTCTCCTCGACGTCCTTCCATTCCTATCGATAATGTGGTTCTTAGTTTCTTCTCCCATTTGTCTAGATTCTTTTGCTCCTACCGCTACTACTACGTGTTCTACTCCTATTATGACCACTCCACAACGAGAAGGCAAGAGTGGTTTTTTTGTTATCACCATTATTTTCTGCCTTTTCGGTCGTTGGGGGTTCCTCTGCGCTTCTAGATCCCCGCGTCCTTCATCCACGGATAAGTTAGAAGGAGCCCAACCCGAAAGATGTCTGTATCAAGTCTAGATGGGAAGTTTTGTTGGTTTACTCAACTTGACGTGCATGATGGTGTGAGTAGGTTGATCAATGAATGGCATAGGCGGGCGGTGGAACAACATTTACATGTGCTAGATCCTAACACTCATCTCGACTATGGTCTTAAGTAGATGATGGACGGGATGAATCACCTCATTTATGCTAAGGTGATGGGGTCGGAGTACAGGGTTGGTCATGGCCAGGTGGCTGCTCTTAAGAGGAAGTTGGTGGCGCTGTTATTGGTGTTTTCTCACATCCTTCGTCAATTTGACATGGTGAAAGCGCAGCGCACAGAATAGGAGAGAGAGGCGAGTCGCCTCTCTGACTGAAGTGGAAGTTGTGCGAGATCAGTCTGCTATAGAGCTTAAGTCTTCGACGGCCACTCTGGATGAGTTGGAAAAGGAGCAGTCTATCGAGAAAGTTAGCCATGATGAGGCCATGTGTTCTGTCATTGAACAATCTGTTAGCCGTAGGATTGCTGAGGGGTGGGTGGAGCAGCTAGTAATTGCGCTTGATGAAGTTAAGTCGAATATCTCCACCATGCTGACCACGGTCGAAGGGCAGCTTATTTCAACTAAGAATGAGCTTTCTGCAATAAAAGACATGCTAAGGATTGCAGAGGTGGAAGATTGGAAGAAAATTGTTCACAGATGAGTCGAGCTTCTCGACTATATCAAGGGGCTTGGCATTGATTTGTCCGAGTATCGTTATTTGGTTGATCAAGTCTTCGAGGATGAAGATGGTGAGAAAGGTACTCCAGATCCCCCAAGCGATCATGTAGAAAAAAAAACCCATCATTCTCTCACCTTTTCGATCTGGCTCCATCATCTACTTCAGTTGTTAAAGGGAAAACCTCGTCTCCTCCTGCCACTAGCGTTGTTGCCTCTCTTACATCAGATGCTCTTGTTGTCGATACTTCTACCGTCTCTTCTCTAGCTCTTCTATCTTCTTATCTGGATGTAACAAAATGATTTTATGAATGAAAAACCTTTTTCTTTTGATAATCCTGTGTTGCCTTTTATTTATGTTCTGCTTCGCATGTTTTCCTGTTGAAGTCGTGACTCATCTTTGTATCAGCCGCATTGATTCATTGTATATGATAGGTGTGTGCACACCTCGTTACTTGCAATCTCCGTACTCTGATAATCTAGGTTTGCCCATATTTCTGCTTCTTGTACTCGCTTGTTTGATCATCCGAAGTCTTTATTTCTTCGGTCTTGTCGAGTGGGCAGTGAAGCTGTATTGGTTCATTTTTACTTGATAAGATTCTTGCGTGTCTACTTCGTGATCTGACGTGTTTGGTCACTCCAAAAAGTCTTGACTTGTGTGTCAGATCTCTTGTAGACGTTTTATGTATTTTGACGCGTTGGTAGAGCCAGAAGGCTTTGTGAACATATCTTGACTTTTTTGTCCAAATTTTTTACTTTGTGGTTCAACATATTAGTCCACTTGAAGGCGATTTAAATAAGTTGACTTGTTCATCTCAACTTTTACTTCGTTAGTCTTACATACTAGTCGACTCGAAGTTTTTTACAAGTAAGTTGACTATTTCGTCCCAACTTTTACTTCGTTGGTCTGACATACAAGTCGACTAAAAGTTTTTTATGAGTAGGTTGATTGTTTCGTCCCAACCTTTACTTCGTTGGTCTCACATACTAGACCCAATTTTTTACGAGTAAGTTGATTGTTTCGTCCCAACTTTTACATTGTTGATCTGATATACTAGTTGACCCAAAATTTTTATGAGTAAGTTGACTGTTTCGTCCCAACTTTTACTTTGTTGGTCTGACATACTAATCGGCCCAAAGTTTTTACGAGTAAGTTGACTGTTTAGTCCCAACTTTTATTTCGTGGTTGATCAAACCAGAAGTTTGTTGTTTGTGTCTGACTTATGCGTTCTGACCTTTTGTTCATGGCTTGACATGTCGATTGCTTCATATTGTCTGGCTTTAATGCCTTAATTTTATTGCTCGGGCATAAGATGGAATGTTTGAACTCAGATTTTTATTGATAATCCCATTTCGAGTGCTCAACAATCTATAGTATAGTAGTCGTCATTTTCTTCCCATAAAGTTACGATGTGTTGTAGAATCTGTTTGTGAATATGCATTGCATATTTCAGACTGTTGCTCGATTGATGTTGTTTCTTATAACGATAGGAGGTTTGGTTCTTGCGAGCCCTTGTAGTTCGAATGGTATTTGTTTCTAATCGTCGGGTTTGGTTTTTTATTGCCCTGAAGTATGCATTGGTGTTGCTTTATTCTGAGTTGACTTAACTTGTTCGTTGCAACTTCTTCATTCATGATTATCCTGTAGTTTTAACAGTCGTGGGGTAGCTAATAAACTTGAAATGCTTCTTGAACAAATCCCAAGATGTATGTTCTTGACAGGTGACACCGATGAGCGGAGTAGAATCCAGTATCGAATTGTCCAATCATGCTCACATCAGCACCGACTGCCAAAACTGCCATGCATTTTAGTATCAATCTTTATTCATTGAGTTAAATTTGTTTGCCAGTTCTGTTGTTGGTAATGGAAGAGGTGTTGTTGGCCTTGTCATGGATGATGTGGATCAAGCTTGCGTCTGTCAGTAAGGGCTTTGGATTGTGTCAATTGGTTGATCCCCGCTTGAGGTGCAAATTTCTTCGTGTTTCTCATTGTGGGTTGCCCTAGAGGTTTTTCGATCTTGTTTGATGGCGTTGGTACTCCTACTTTAATATAGATCAACTCGAATGGGAGGTGTTATTCATCATCTCTTTGGTTAACTTGATTGTTTGCTTCCTCCAGCTCTGCTGTGTAGGGCACATATCAGTTCTCTGGGTTGCTCTTTCGATCCCGCAGTGGTGTACACCTTTTTTCCTTTGGGCTGCTTATCTGGTAGCCCGATGAATTCGTCAAGTTATCCTCTCTGAACCTAGTGCTCAATTTTGTCTTTCAGATTGAAGCAGTCTTCAGTGTCATGTCCGTGGTCCTTGTGGAAAGTACTTGCTCTTATCTCTCCCTTTCGGGTCTCCTATCATTTTGAGTGGTGAGTTGAAGTCTTCCCATTTTGCCATAGACTTCAGTTTGTTCGCCCAACTTGTTTTCAAGGTTGTGTATGGTTTATATGTTGTTTTCACCGCGTTTCTTACCTACTCATGCCTAGGCCTTGCCGATTGCAGCTTTCCAGATTCTTGCTGGTTGAATTTGGGCCTTCCATTGGTCTGGTGCCTCTTTGACTGAACGTTTTCCTCCGAGGTCTGTCGTACCTTCTTCTTTCTTCCCTCCTTTATCACCTCTTCAAGTGGGCTTTTTTCTCGGGTTTGTTTTTCTTCCTGGCGACTATCATCTTCTCGAGAATGATGTGTTTTTGAACGGTCTTCAATAGAATTGGCATGCCCTTTGGGGGTTCTAGGATTAGAGCATAAAAAAATGGTCATTTTCTCAGTCTGGCGATGTAAGTAGCGATGGTCCTATCATCGCTGCATCTGTCGGTCATTGTCAACTAGTTAGTAAAACAAGTGATTTACTCTCTTATTGTATCCCCGGGCTTCTATTTGATATGAAGGGAGTAGTGTCGCTCATTCCTCATCCGTTGACTATCGATGATCCTCGTGATGAAAACGGTAGCTAGCGCCTGGAATGAGTTTATCGACCTTGGTGGTAGGCTATTGAACCAATTGATCGTTGTGGAGGTTGGACTAGTTGAAAACGTTCTGCATAAGATGAATTTTGTGCTCTCCTTCAATGCCATCATGTGGTGAAAGTGTTGTAGATGGTCTGTCAAATTGGTGGTGTCATCATACACTTCAAACTTTGGTGGGGTGAACTTCGGGCATAGGAGTCACCATGAGTGCGTCGAAAAATGGTGGTCTGGCTAGTTCGTACAATACTTTAGGATCTGTGACACCAATCCTGAATGGGATTTTAGCAAGGGTACCGTTACTTTGGAGGTCCCATCTTGAAGTGGTTCACTACTTTCGAGACTCACGTATTGAGGTTTTGTAGGAACTTCGGTGGCAGAGTTTTGGTGGGGCGGCGCTTGGGCAGGGTCAGCAGATTGAACATGCTCTTGGTCGAAATTTCCCACTATTTTGATCATACGATCCATCTGGGCCATGAGTAGGTCTACACGAGGGTCTGTGGCAGCATCGCTAGACGTCTGGGATGTTTGGGCTATCGCGTGTTGTGGCTCTCTATTGTTGGGCATGATCGATCTGGTGTTTGTCGCTGGGTTTGAAGTGTGCACTACCGGCAGCGCAGCTTCGTCAGTGGGAGGATCGCTTTGATTGTTGCTAGGTTGAGGGTCTGTAGAGTGTTCCATCCATCCCACTACAGCCAGCAGCTTCTCACTCAAGGCTTCAACCTGCTCAGTACTTAGATTTGACGCATCTTTAACACTTGCTAATCGCAGATGATCCCTCTCCCAATCGGATACTTCAGCCTCCGCCTTTGCAAGCTGACTAGGTTCACGCTCCTCCCTCACTGGAGCAGACCATTTGGTTGTTGGCTCAATCCTATTACGGGACCTCTTCGAACTTATAAAAGAAGCAAGTGTCTCAGAAAGCCCCTCCGCATTAGACGAAGTAGGAGCCTTAACTTTGGAAGCCTTCCTCTTTTTGGAAGGGGCCCCACCTTTGGATTTAACCTTTGGCATTCGATATAGAGTGGCAACCACGTGCCAGTTGCCCACAAACCACTGCAACTAAAGTTAGCAGGACATATGACTTCCTCCATACTCCTCTAGGGAAAGAGGAGTAGCAGGGAACCTCATTGCGAAGAAATATATGCAATGATCAACACACAATTAGTGCAATGAAGTCCAGAGATGAAGCTATACTTACGGAGTGGCTTGAATTCCCGCTCGAGCAAACGACTCCTGAACTTGAAGTACTTCGAGTCTAAATGAGCAAACTAGCAGTATTTCTGCTAGAGCTTGAAGTTATCTGGAAACTTCCCAAAACAGGCCGGCAACGTCATCTTACAGACGACATGATCATTCAACGGAGGAGAAGACAACAACTGGATCACCCGCGGAGTCATGTGGATGCCAGCATCCTTCACTCTGATCAAAATGAGAAGGATAACCTTGTACCCATTCGGTACCAACTGAGTAGGAGGAATTCCGATGAAATCCAAGAAGTCCCAAATTTCATCAAGAATAGGTACACGGACTTCAGTCTGAAGTATTCCGCGATGCAAACAAACAAACCATTCTAGAGGGAACATGGGTGTTTGATCATCCTTCTGAGCATGTAATGGAAGGTCCTTAGGGACCCTGAACGTCTTTTGGATTTCACCAAGGCCTGACTTAGAAATCGACTTATCTTTAAAAAACTCAAGGCCTCTGGCCAAAGTTTCATCATCAAGATGGTGTTGGTGAGCCATGACAAAGATGAACAATCTTTCAATCAAAATATGAACATAGCAGAATCTCTAAAAACTAAAAATGGAGGAGTCAATCCTTGCGAAAAAAGGATCTAAATAGGGATTGGTTTCTCGCCTCTTCTCTACTAAACCAACGCATACTTAATTAATGAAGCGCGTGGCTCAATCAACGATTCAGATTCGATCATCATGAGTGACATATCATTTTAAGAAGTGACTTATTGGATCGACGAGATGGCCCACTAACTTAGGGGGAGTAGTTGATGATACATCAAAATGGTCCCTCTTCAACACCGTACACGTGTCATAATGATCTCGAGAAATAGTAGACCCAAGCGTCAACCTGACATTGATCCAGCCCAAGTGGCTCCAAGCCCGCACAATGCAGTCCGCCAGACGGACTCGACACTATTATAACCTACTAAGCCCACATGCCTCACAACTATCATTAATACCCGTAAACCGTACCAAGGCAAGTATCCTGAGGATCAACTTCGGACAAGCAAGATAACAACAATTTGCTTCAAACTAGGAAGCAAATACCAAAGTATATGTCACACATGGAAACTTCCATTTATTGACTACTCTCAGATTGGAAACTATCGCCCTCATATCTAGGAACACAAGGCTAACATGGAAACTCCCCTTAACAGCACAACTCTTAATTAGAAAAGGATTTCCACGAAGATCTTATTCCCTAAACTACGCCATCGATGGCCTGGTCAAACCAGGACTCCAATACTATAAATAAGACATGAGGTTGGTAAGCTAAGGTACGCTACAAATTACCTGTTTATAGCATTACGCCTTCCTCAAATCCTTATCTGACTTTAGCATCGGAGTGCTATCTGCCACCACAACGGTAATTCGTGGCTCATGTGTGTTCCTTGTGCAAGTCAGCAGGTTTGCAGGTAAATGTCAAAGCAGGGAACGGAAATTGATTGCATCAATAATAATAATAATAATAATAATAATAATAATAATAATAATAATAATAATAATAATAATAATAATAATAATAATAATTGATGCGTCAAAAAATTGTCCTCCTATGAGTTTGACCTACAAAACAATTGTTAGACTGCCAAAACCACCTTTTTGGTGGCTGAAGGCACTCCGATGCTTAGGTCAGTAAATCTGTTGGAAAAATGAAATAAATCTGGACAAAACTCAGTTAAAGTTGTATACCTTTGTCGAATGTTCCCTTTACCTTTTATAATGGTCATGGTTAACTCTCTGCATGACTTAAGCATGTGGGGTGCAACGGAGGGAGGTGTTTCTTGTAACAGTCTCTTCCTTAATGGAGACGAGTTCATTGAAGCGTAAGTCCCTCAACGGATTTTTTGGGTGCAACGTTCTCCTTCTTTATAAGAGAACGCGTACCGGACCTGAACTCGTGCTCTGATTTATCTAAGCCGGATTCGAGCCCTGTTTTGTCTCCTCAGTGGTGGGCCTAGTCCATGCCTATTTAATTGGCCTCATTCTTCCTAGGCTTTTAGAGCGGGCCTAATAGGGCGCTGTATTTTCGTGATGGGTCTTTTATGCCACGTGTACGGCCATGATGATTGGTCTATTTTGATGTATCATCAGCTACTCCCATCTTAGTTAGTGGGTATGTTCAAGTATCCACTAACTGTGTGGTGGTTTTGCTTTTTGATTGCAACATTACGGCTTGGTTAGTGCTCTTGCTATCTGTCACTGCTGTTTTCTCTCCGTTGTTCAATCCTCCTGTTTGTTTTGGCACAATTTCAGGGATTTCGTGCAGTTGTCACACCTTGCATGTTCTCCAAGAGATATCCTTTCGTTGCCCATTCCTATAAGAAGGAAAAGCTTTGTAAATGTTCTTCTTTCTTCTGCATCTTCTCATTTTCTGATTGTTAACCTTTTGATTCTTCGTTTCATTCTATAGTCATGTCTAACTCCAAAGTGTTGGTTGGAGATGCCCTTGATGTTTGTGAAGCTTTTTTCATGCCTAAGAGGGCGACACGCACAACTCTGGACAACATTTGTCATGACTACTCGTTGCCAAACAATCTGGAGATTGTTCTCCCTGGAGGTGGCGACGGTCTTTGTCGTCCTAGGCATGGATACAGTGGTTTGTATCCAAGTATGTTCCATTTTGGTTTCAGGCTTGCAGCTCCTCCTATCGTATGGGAGTACTTGGATTTGGTTGGAATTGCTCCAATTCAACTTTTCTCTAAGGGCTGGACGGTAATGATTTTAACCTTGGCGAGGGCTGCCTCTGCTCACATCCCTATGAATGTTAGGGTTTTGCACTCCATGGTAGGGTTCAGCGTGGACCCTAGTTACACTTGTCACTTGCGTTCTCCTCCCTGCTTTGAGGAATTGAGAGATGAGTATGTAGGCTGGTCGAGGTCCATGTTATACGCCGCTCTTTTTCCAACCATTTTAGGTTTCAGGGGAATCAAATTATGCGATCATTTCGGGAGCCTAAGAAGGTTTAGTTGTTACTATTTTTGGAATATCAGGAGTTCTGTCGTCGATTTTGTGATCTTTCCTGAGTATCAGTAAAAGATTTTTTACTATGGACGTCGTTGTCCGTGGTGGTCTGCTTTCATCAGGTAGGGCAAGCCCCCCTTCTGAGGTTACTGTTGCACGTGCTGGTGATGTAGGAGTCCATGCTTTTGCTTATGCTCGAGGTCTTAGGAACACTGATCCAACCGTTAAGAAAAGGAAAATTCTAGGCCTCCTAGCCCTTCCAAGATACCGGTTGTTAGTTCTAGCCGTGTGTTGAAGAGAAAAAAGCTTGCTGCTTACATCCTTGAATCTGCCAAGATAAGGTAAACAGAGTTCTCGAGATAAGTAGGAAGGGGTTTTCTCATCCTCTAGATGACCATGAGAAAAAACTTGTTGCTTCTTATGGCTTGCCGGATTCTGTCAATCTCTCAATTGACGATTCACACGTTATCAAGAATAAAATGCTTCTACTAGGTGTTTGGTTGTCGAATAATCCGAAGGGTACTAAGAACTTGGATGACTTAGAGTATGATCTGTCAGTAAAGGATCAAGTTGTTGCTCATTCTCGAGGCAACAAGCTTAGTGTTTTTTCTGCTGTGGGTAAAACTTTAGGATCTCGTGTTGGTCTTTCTGCATTTCGCCCCGTTTCTTTTGTCCTTGGCGAGACCTTCTGGCCTTCCGAGGCCGATGTGCAAAATAGTGCTCGCAATCTTATTGGCGACTGTCATGGGCGATTGGCTAACAAACTCCTATGCCCGTGCGTCAACCACGACGTCATATTGACGATGGCCTCCAACATCTTATGGAAGGAATGACACATCATACTTATGCAGCCGTCATAGGGTCAGACTATAAGGCGTCTCGTGACCAGGCTGCGCATGTCAAGTGGAAGCTTTCAGGACACATTTTGGTCCTTTCCCATGTTCTCCATTGACTAGATGTGTTGAAGGCACAGTGCACAGAACATGAGCGGGTTGCAGACTCTGCGTGGGAGTTATTGAGTGAACTCGAGGCTACATGTGATGCGTTTACTTCCGACCTTGAGACATCTGAGGTGGAATTGGTCAGGTTGCGTTCCTGTCTGGGTGTTGCCGAGAAAGAGTTGTTCGATCGAAAGGTCGAACGTGATGAGGTTTTTCATTTTGCCAAGGAGTGTTCTGCCAAGCTTAAGGCTACTACTATTCACATCATTGAACTGAATTTCGAGTTTGTAGAGACCAAATCAGCGGTTGCTGCTAAACTTGCCGATGTCAACAAAGAGTTAGCGTCAACCCAAGTCGAGCTGTCGATTGTTACAGAGAAGCTGAAGGCAACGGAGGCCCCAAATTTTAGAAAGTGGTCGAGAGTCGCCATGATTTTCTAGACTTCCAGAAAATGCAAGGTTTGAACATGTCCTCATACCAAAGCTTTGCTGAGCAAGAATTCGATGATGTTGAGGAAGTTGTTCCAGATTCGATGGGTGATCAGGATGTCGAGGAACCTGCTGACCCTATGCTTTCTGAAGATGTTGTTCACAACACTGATTCTTCTTAGTTGTTGTTTTCTTCTTTTTGTAATTTCCTTTTTTAGAAGATAAATGGAAAATTTATTATTTCACATTTTTGTGTCTCGTATGTCTAGCTTTTACTTATGACATTTCTGGGAGATTTTTGACTTTAGTTGTCCGAATTTTCATGTGTTGCTTTGATACTTGACATTCTAGTCATATGGAAGCTCTGGTTTACGAAATCTTGTTTATCATTCAGATTACGATGTCATACATTACAGTCAACGTAAAAGCCCGACTATTATGTCCTGGTACTTTATTACTTCATGGTTTATCAGGCTAGAAGTTTTGTCTGACTCATTCGTCCAGCATATGTATTTGTTTGCTCAATACTCTAGCCATGTCGAGTGTTTTCTCGAGTCTATTTTAATATGACTTTTTGTCCTGATTAGATTTTGGTTGTTTTGAAATTGAGAGCAAAATATTTTATTAATATCTTTTCTAGTGTTCTACATTACATGGTCGATGTATCATTTCACCATCTTTGTCTTTCAACCAGTATCTTCCTGGTCTATTGATTTTTGTTACCCGGTATGGTCCTTCTTAGTTTGGGCTAAGCTTGCCTGCGCCAAGCTCTTTCATGTTTAGTTTGACTTTTCATAAAACCCAGTCTCCGACATTGAAGGTTCGAATTTGCACCTTCTTGTTGTTGTACCCCGCCATGCGATGTTGGTAGGCTATTTTTTTAGTCGAAACTGCTTCTCGTTTTTCTTCGAGGAGATCCAGCCCAATTCTTAACGCTTTAACGTTGTCCTCAGGGCGAAATTCTTTGGTTCAGAATATTGGCATTTCGATTTCTACGGGTATCATCGCCTCTGACCCAAAAGCGAGTGCAAAAGGTGTTTCTTTTGTCAGAGTTTGTTTTGTTGTTTTGTATGGCCAAAGGACACCAAGTAATTCGGATGTCCATAGTCTTTTTGATGCCTCGAGGCTTCTTTTGATTGCCTCCAAAATTGTCCTATTAGTGACTTCAGCTTGCCCGTTTGCTTGCGAATGAACTGGCGCAGAGAAGTGTTGTTTGATATTCATGTTCTCCCTGACCTTTTTGCCTTCAAACTGCCTCCCATTGTCCGGAACGATTACTCTTGGGATCTCGAATTTGCATATGATGTCTCTCAAGAGAAATTTCTCGACTTGTGCTTCCCTTATCCTTGTAAGGGGCTATACATCTACCCATTTGGTTAAGTAGTCCATTGCTACAAGGAGAAACTTCTTTTTATCAAACGCTGAGAGTGGTCCTACGATGTCCATTCCCCATTGTGAGAATGGCCAGTGGCTACTCATTGGGATCAAATTTTGTCCCTGTATTGGAAGAATCTTTGGCACTTGCACATTTACGAACTAGCTTCTGAGCGTCTGCTTGCATCATTGACCAATAATAACCTAATAAGAGCTTTGTGAGCCAATGTTCTTACCCCAGGTGATTTTTTCATGTGCTGTGATGTAATTCTTGTAGGACGTATTCGACATCTCCAAGTGCGAGGCATCTTAGTAATGGGTTCGTGGTAGACCTCATGTACAATTTTCATTGACCATTGTATATCTTACTGCCTGATTCTATAGTTTCTTGGCCTCCATCTTATTTGTTGGGTGTTCCCCATTTAAAATGTACGATATGATTGGAGTTGTCCAATTGGCTCCTTGGTTTATGGCGCATGCTTCTTCTGATTGATATTCGAGTATGGAGCTTCCTTGTGTCATGACTAGTGGGTTGTCATTATCATTCGTTGTTGAGGCTTCTTTAGCTAGCTCGTCTGCTCCATTGTTTTATTTCCATGCTCATTGTCGAATAGTAGCATTTCGGAAGCCTTCTATCAGCTCTGTGGTTTTCTGGTGGTAGGCTTTCATTCGAGGTTCTTTCACTTACAACTCGCCGCTCAGTTGATTGACCACCAGCCTGGAGTCCATAGAGACATTTATGTCTTTTATTCCCAAGTGTTTTGCTAATTGCAACCCTGTTATCATAGCTTCGTACTCGGCTTCATTATTGGAGGATTCAAAACTGAATTTTACTGCCTTTTCTAATGCAATGCCTTCTGACTTGTATTAGATTATTTCGAATCTGCTTCATGCCTCGTTGGACGCCCCATCACAGTGGAGGATCCATCCTTCAGGGATTGGTTTGGGCCATTTTATTCTTCTTTCCTTATCCTCGAGTTGTTTTTTCTTCCTGTGAACTCGGCTATGAAATCCGCTAATGCTTGAGCTTTGATAGCAGTTCTAGGGCATAAGTAATGTCAAATTTTCCAAGCTCTATCACTTATTTTACCATTCTTCCCGATAGGTTCGATTTGTGTAATACCAACCAAAGCAGTTGTTCGGTCATAACCGTGATCGAGTGTGCCTGGAAGTATGGTCGTAATTTCCTTGATGGCACAATCAGAGCGAGCACCTGCTTCTCTAGGGCCTGATAGTTGATATCTGATTTGTGAGTGTTTTGCTTATGTAATACACTAGTTTTTGCATCCCTTTTTCTTCTCTTATTAGTGTTGAACTCACCGCGTGATAGGTACAAATACAGTCTTTCTCCTGTGTTTGGTTTTGTTAACAGCTTCGTGCTTCCCATGTAACACTACACCAAAAATCCCCATTAGCAACGGTTCTAAACCGTGGGCGTAACCCATTGTCACGGCTAAGAGCCGTGGGCTACAGAGGTGTCGCGAAATTCCTTGTAACAGCTATAAACTATTGCTAAACATTGTAGCAACGGTTTTATGCTTGAGTAGGGGTCGTGATTTTCAGCATTTAGCCACGATTTTAAACCGTTGCAAAAACAATAGCAACGGTTTTTAGCCGTGGCAACAATAGCCACGGTTATAAGCCGTGATAAAGTATGGATAATAGCAATGGTTTTAAACCTTGGCTAACAAGGTAGCAACGGTTTTAAGCCGCGGCTAACCCTGGCCACGGTTTGAAGTCGTGGCTAAACAGTGAGAAATAAATCGTGGCAAACATCATAGCAATGGTTTTTAGCCGTGTCAATTCATGGCCATGGTTTTAAGCCGTGGCAACTGATGAAGAAAGCCCACGATTTCTAGCCGTGGCAAGATGCAACCACGGTTGTAAGCCGTTGGCAGTTAAAACAAAATTCAAAAAAAAAAATGAAATCTGGTTTGTGCAAATTAATATAATCAAAATTTTTTTTTTGCTGCTGCAGCAAAATCACAGCCATGGCACCTGCAAAATTAGTCCTTACTATGGTTTGTGTCATGCCTCCGGCATGAATAAGATTCCACAAACTATATGCTAGATAAATACAAAATCAACCGTCAAAAGGAACTTGTCAAGTTTTGACGCCAAACAAAAACATGTAAACAAATAGCACTAATGTACAATAACAGGATTAACCTGAACAAATGGAACCTTGTTATATCATGTTTCGCTCGAATCTAAAACAAAAGAATTTCTCTATGTTTTTTCCAATAATACAAATCCACCTAGTTATAATGTAAGAAAATACATTGATGCCCTTAGGAACAGGCCCCATTTCTTTCAGTAGTTGCTTGTTCAATATACTGAAAATGATGAGAATGCAGCACCTGGTAGTTGCTTGTATATGGCACCGGTGATGGTTGATACAACGACACACTTTGCACCCCAGAAACAAGCAATGTATGCACATTCTCCTGTCCAACATACTGTTGCCCGTACTGGCTCAGACCTTCAGAGCCCTGCAGTATAAAAATTAATCAGTACTCAATGACAGACAATCATGACCTATAAAGATTGCTAATAAACCAATGACATACAAACATGACCTATAATTTCTGGTGTACTAGTATATGCATGAATCTTAGCCATAAAGACATGCCTCGAGATTTGTATATCTATTGTGATACATTCATTGTCTGAGACACTCAAGCTATATCATTGATGTACCAAAAAAGACTGACACATGTGAAGTTTTTTAAGAATTTTTTTTCCTATTTTCATTTAGAGAAGAAGATTCAAAACTATATGGATGGAACTATGAGATGAATCAGTAACATACCTCATGGCCATTGCCACTGACCACATCAGGTGCATCAACTCTTCTATCAGGATAACTCAATCTCATTGGCATTGGTTTCTTTCCAAAGTGGTACAAAGATTTAGCTCTCAGCACATCATGCACAGAGCTTCTCCTTACTGGAACTGTCCCCTTTGGACATCCATCCCCACTAATTTCATGCCATGTTTGCCATGCAATACTACCACTACTTCTCAGTCCTCCTTGTTCACTTTCATTGTAATTTGTCTTCACCATCTCTTTTACACTTCTTGGCCTCTCTGGTGCAACCCTCTAAATTCAAGCGAAAACTCACATTAATTTGTTTCTCTAATATTTCAACATACAAACATGTCAATTAGAAGGAAAAAAATTTTGAAAAAATATATATAGATTTTTACCTGGATTTTGTGGTTCTTTAGAAGAGGGTGATCTAAAGCTGGTTGTTTGTGTCTATGAACACAATCAATGATATCTCCATCTGGGCTTTACACACAGGAAACAAGTGATATAAAGACCAAAAAGTTAAATTGTTGAAGTATCTAAGCTTTATCATTTGTCATAACACTACACCAAAAGGCTCGTTTAGCTACGGGGAGGTGGCCACGGCTCTAAGCCGTTGGTTTATTTGCCACGGCTAAAAACCGTGGCTATAAAGACCAACGGTTTAAAACCGTTGCTAAAAAATAAAACCGTGGGGAAAAAACACTACACTAAAAGGGTTGCTACGGTTTTAAACCGTGGCTATAACTGCCAACGGTTTATAACCGTGGCTAAATTTTTTAACTTTCACACTTTCGCCAAACTGGTTTCGCTCTTTGGCGAAAAAAATTGATGAAAAACAAATATTCTCGAAAGAAAGAAGAAGGACGAATGAAGGAGAAGCAGGGAAGAAGAAGAAGAAGGACGAAACAGGGAAGAAGAAGGACGAAACAGGGAAGGACGATAGAAGAAGAAGCAGGGACGAAACAGACTCTTGAAGCAGGGAAGAAGAAGGACGAATGAAGGAGAGGACGATAGAAGAAGAAGAAGAAGAAGAAGAAGAAGAAGAAGAAGAAGAAGAAGAAGAGCAGGTAAGATCTCCTCCTTATTCTTTAGATCTCTTTGTTAATCTCTTCTTCTGATTTTTTTCTTCTTTCAGCAAAGCAAACCCTAGAACTCACTTTCTTCTTTCTCCAGCTCGATTTCTGAAGAGGAGAAGAAGAAGATTTCTCCGAATGGATCAATTTCCCCCGAATCCCCTCTCGTTGCTGTTCTTGCTTTCGTACATTACATCAATTCCACAATCGCGGGAGAGAGGGCTTCGAGAACGAAAGAAAGACCTAGCTTTTGTTAAACCTTTGAAATGGATATCGAATCAGGTGATTCTTGAAACCCTAATTTATCATTTTATGATTCTTTAAATAGCTTTGTTTGATTTATTGAAAACAATCTCGTTTTCTGATTGGTTTTGCATGGATGACAAGTGGTCGGGTTTCTTGGTCATGTTCCTCTACTCCAGAGGCTTCCGAGTTCATCAATCAAGAAAATTGCGGAAGTTGTTCAAATCAAACATTACAGTAAGTCAGAATGCACAATTTGTTTGTTGATTGCTCGTAAGGATTTGAAATTGGTGATTGAGATTATATGCTTGTGATGTATTGTAGACCCCAGGGACTATGTTGTTCGCGAAGGGGATAAGGGAGATGGAATCTATTTCATATTTGAAGGAGAGGTAAGTTTTTTTTTTCTTCCCTGTTTGAAGGGTTTGTGTTGAAATTTTAGGTGTATTGGAATTTTAATGATTGAAAATGCTATTTGCAGGCTGAAGTGGGTGGATCATTCAATGTAGAGGAAGACAATCGTCAAGAGCTTCAGTTGAAGCAGTATGATTACTTTAGCTACAGTGAGCATCATTCTTTTTCATTTTATAAAGTTGTATTTTCATTTCCATTCCATTTTAACATGGATTACACTTTTAGAACATTTCTTATAACATATCACCATAACGAAAGGCCATATGTAGTCCTTAATCATTTAAACGAGTTAAAAGATATCTATCACATCTCATAACATAAGTTAAATGAAGTATTGACATTCATATTCACCCTCAATTATGTCAAATATCATAATACATATATCATGCCATCTTTTGTGCAATTCATGGGGGCAAGCGATAATGTGGGAAGAGCCTCGGTATATACATATTTTTTTAAAATGAACGTTTTAAACGAACTTATTTTTGAAGAAGGGAAAATGGTTCTGGGAGGTTTGTTCCCGGTATTAGATAAACAAACCTCATGAAAATTTAAAAACATAAAGAAAGCCCAATTTGGAGTTGATTATGTATTGACTAAAAAGAGTTTATTGAGAATTTTGTTTAGTATTGAAGTGCTTCAAAGGGTATATTTACAATACATAGTCAAACATATTTGCTGGCATCCTTCACCTTTTTAATGGACTACCAGGTCCTCTTTTAGTGCAGCAAAAAATCTGTATTATAAAACACAATAAAAATTCACCCCAAAAGGTATAAAGTTGAACACATAAACTTCGATTTTTTTTGCAAGTTTCAACAGATTTTCCTACTGCTTTGGGGGAGGATGGAAGTGGATGTTGGTGCTGGAATAATTATAAGGGTCATTGGCAGTTTATGGACAAAACACATTTTGACCGCACATTTAAGATCCACTAGTGTTTTAAATTAACGACACTACTAAACTAAAAAATTATGTTTTTTTAGTTCGTTTGAGCTCAATTTTAAGTAAAATTTTGAGGAAAATACTAATTAACACTACAAGCGTGTAAAAGTTTCAGCATATTTAAACATTGCTCCTGGAGATATCTGTTTAGACGCCTCTTCAAGGGTCTTGGACAACGGGCGGAAGCCGGTTTGTATTGCACTCAAGGTGGGCCCTCAAAATTATTTTTATGCATATCTCGAGGTGCCGTGTCAAAACGGGCAGAAAATTTAACACGTTTATGATGTGAATTCGTTATTGTTCCTTAAGGTTTCAGCTCAATTGGAGCTCAAATGATTTAGTTTTCATTTAGTCTTGTGTATGTAGTATCCTTAGTGTAAATAAAAACTAAGGATACTGAAAGACATTAGTCTTGTGTATGTAGTATCCTAGTGTATCCTTAGTCTGTGGCAAGACATTAGCTTCATAGTTTGGCATTGCCTGGGACATACTGAAAGACATCTCCTTTGAAAATTTTTAGTTCAATTGGGCTTCCTTGTTTTGTGATTCTTCTGGTGTAATTTTTGGGTTGTATGCTTAAATGATACTCTCCTCTTGCATTTTTCGAGCTTATTTTAATGCATCTTTTTCAGTCGATAAAACAATAATTTCTTGAGTGTAGCATTCTTGTTATTTATTGTTTACAGGTGAAACCTGCTCTCCATGTTGATTCTTTATCTTGTATTCTTCAAACAACTGCCCTCATGATTATGGTTGATCCTTTGAGGTTGATCTCTACAAATATAAAACATCAAAGAAAATACTGTATTCTAGCACTTGAACCTCATTAATATTATACCTCCAATACAATTCTAATAACACTATTATCGATGGCAGTTGATTTGCTTGGTCTTGCCGGATGTATATAGTTCTTTGCTGCAACCAAAATCAATATGGTGTGCTGATGAAACACTTATGGCACGCCCACTGTTGGAAAGCATACTGCAGTTGGATCCTAAAGAGGTATGTATCCTTATGCCACTATAATCTTCTCGGTTTGGACTTCATTGTTGTTATTTTGAAGTAATGTAGTGTTATGTCACTATTTTTATTGTTTTCCCAAATGCACTTTTAATTTCACAATATAGCACTCATTTGTAGCCCTTGCCTTGTGCCTTCTCAGCCACGTAGGCTTTTAATTTTATTATATTATCTACCTTAGCAGTTTATCATTTGCAACAAGTAGCTTGAATTAAAATTTTTTATTTTCTTTAGTGTTTTGTTCCTCAATTTCTACTTTCTTAGCAGTCTCATTTCTTCTCTTGGTCTTTGGAATTTTTTAACTTCTTGGCAGTCATAAGTGGGAGAATGCTTTTTTTTTTTAAATCAAACAAAGCAATTTGTGGTTCTTTGGATGTAGACTTAAGCAATACATTGTTAGGCCCCCTATTAGGTTTACCTATACTAGGAGAAGGAAGGAAATCATAAGGAAGTCTGATGCTGCTCTGTGACTGCCTATGAGGAAGTCTGATGCTGTTTTGGGACTGCCTATGAGGTGCTCTGACTGAGAGTTCAATCTGTTACATAATGTAGGTGCTCTGTTACATAACAGATCTCTGTTAGTATCTGTTAGTAAGAGTGTTGTAAAGAAATAGGAGATTCTGTTAGTCTGTTAGAGAGAGTGCTATAAATAAGAGCCATAAGGAAAATTTCTCTATTCATTGAATTGTAAAGTGTAATACAGAGCTTGTGCTCTAGGAGAGATTGAGCTTCTCGAAATGCTCTAACAGGAGAATAGCCTTCTCGAATTGGCTTGATACAAGATTCTGTGTTACAATTCCTTTTCTATCAATACAATTTCTTTTCCTGAATTCATACAATCTGAGCAACTGTCCATTGCAAGCTATTCTTCCATTCTGCAGTTCTTGGTTGCTATCTGAGCTTTTGCTTATTGAGTTGCTTCCTTGTTTACATCCCGCAGAAAAGAGAACTAAGATAGGTCAGATCCTATCATACATTTTGTGGGAGAATGCTTTTTTAATTGAAGCCTACAATCTCCCCCATCCGGGTTTGTCAACCTCTTTTCCTTGTCGCTTTTTGTCCTTTTCTTCTACTCTTCCCATCTCTCATCTCATTGTATTGCTAACTGATTCGAGTTGTTTTATTGTATCTCTCGTTATCTAGGGCCTCAATACTGCGATTTGATTGGTAGGTAATAGATTGGGTTTTCTATTTGGGTTGCTTGAGTTATTCTTCTTCACCCAAATCCTCTGTGAAGGTATGACTTTTACAATACCCTTTGATTTGTTTCTTCATTTGATTTATTTGGGGGTTTTATTTTGCGTTTGAGGTGTTGATTGATGGTTTTGGGTTGTTTTCGGATTTGGGGTTTGAGTTTGGCTTATTTTGTTATTGGGCTTTTGACGAATTGAAAATCAAAAAAATTTGATATGTGGTTTGTGTTTGTGTGAGAGACTATAGACAACATACTGATGATCTTTTTGTAGTTGATTCATGCTTAAATTGTGACAAGTGTTGCTTCACCTTAACAAAAGAGTAGCTTTTGAACAAATGATCCAAACTTGGAGCATTTTTAGTGTGAATTTGCATTTTGTATTATAGTATAACTGACAGTATACCACAAGTTATTCCATTTTATTTTCTTGGCAAAATGGTAGAAATATCCTTATATATATATTAAATTTTTTTTTTGCATCTTTTTCCATTTTGCAAGGAACATGGGTTGGAGTCTTGATTATGCATCTTATTTTCGTTGCAAGCCTTAATGACTAGCCCAAAAGTCTGGTCATTCTAGTAATTGGGTTGAACATTTTTTGAAGCATTTGGAAGTAGTAGGCAATAAGAAAGTGTGGTGAGTCATTGGGTTTGAGGGTTTGTGCTTGGCCTATGATCATTGCATTCCATTTGCATTTCATGTGTACCAATATTGTAATGAATGGAAGATGAGTTTGGCACAGTAAGGGTTGTTATTGTTGAAGTGGAACTGGAGGATTCTTGTTGTGCAAAAGGGTCTTTGATGAGTGATGACGTGTACATGGAAAATCTTCACTTAGGTTTAAAAAGTTAGGTTTTAAAAAGGATATTGTTCTATGTATACAATTGCAGTAGTTGAATCGAGAATAGAATGGTTATCAAACAAAGTACCATGAGAAGGGGTGGAGGAGTTGATAGAAGTGAAAATGGAAGGGTGGTTTGGAGAGGTTGGTGGTTAATGATTTGGTCGCCATTGTTGCAGTAGACATGGTGAGCTTAGTGAGCTAAAGAATTGTGATTGTGACTTTGTCAGTGAGTTCTGGTTTGCAAATTCTTCTCATTTGTTTGGTTGGCATTTGTATTTGCATACTCTCTCTGTTAAAATTTGATGCCTAACCCCTCTTAAACTAACAAACAACGACGAAAATGTCAGCTTTAGTGGAAGAAAACGGCTCCCTCGTGAAATTATTTTTCTCCAACTTTTGATAAGGGAGAAATTTAGAGTTTTAAGAGACCCCTAGCTGATTGATCAACTTCAGTAGTGTAGATGGAACAATAGCCATTATCAGTGTCTGCAAGTGAGAGAAACCTCAATGTCCATATTTTCCAAAAACTTTTATGTAGGTTAAGGAAAGATTGAATAATTGTTATAGAAGTGAAAGCACAACACAACTTGAAGTTAGCCTAGCTATGTCAGAAAGAAGTTGTGTTGCCTCCAAGTTCCAGGGATGTGTTGCTGCTTGAATTTTACACCTCTATAACTTAATTTGAGAATGTAGGGGTCCTCCTATGTTCTCAAATATTGTGGTTTCTGGTAACTCTCCACCATAAAAGAGATAAACAGTGAATGCTTTGTTGTAGCATGTTTCAGTTTTAATGTCTAGTTGTTGAAATTCAAGGATAGTTTATAATGTATGAATAATTTTGGTTTATGAAGGTTAAATTGCCTTTCTAAGGATTGGGTAGGATGGATTAATGTTGATTTGGGTACTTGTATGAAGAATCATCCTTTATAAGATCTGGTTGAAACCAGTTGTGGAGTTTTTGTAGTAAAGAATTTTTTGCAAGCATGTCAGTTGGAGAAATTATTAGCTCTAAAATTGAGTTATCTCTTTGGCTTTGCTAGCTACTGCACACATTCGGATATGTGTCCAACTTAGGCAACACTAATAATGTGGTTGCTATAGTTTGGTGGGATTTCTATCTAGACATGTTTGTGCATTTAGGCACTAGGCCACATATTATGTTTATAATACATTATGATATTTCGTATTCTGTTGTCAAAGGTCCAGGCATAATGGCCATTCACTAGTTTAGACGGGGAGGAGTAGTCTCTCTGATTAAAACACACATTGGTGCTCAAAATGGTTTCTTTTAAAGTGTTATCATGTTAGTGAAGAGTTTACGAATTTTGTCGGTACGAGTTGTTACGTTGTTGAGCAATACTTGCATTGGATCATTGTTTGCTTTTGTCATAATGATTATTAAAACCATACATCCCTCGAATAGACTATTCTTGTTATCATTATTCTATTATGGTAAACATTGAGGAAGTGTGGATCAAAATTCTTAGCTATGTGAATTAGTTATTGGTTCGGTTTGGTAGATCAGTGAAGGATACAACAATCTCTAGTGCATGATGTGGCACTTTATGGTTCAGGTTGTCCTATGATGGAATTTGTTATGAGCCAGTAAATCCGTTGTACATGGTCAAGTCAAAGGCTTGTTTTTTTTGGCTAAGAACAAAGATGTTATGTAACTTTGCTCACTAAACAATTTGAAACTGTTGGCAGTTCACCAAAATATGAAAGAGTTGCCGCAAGGTAGAACACAGAAAGTGCAGTTTGAATGCATTGGTCGTCTCAAGGCAACAAATGAAAAGGTAGGGCTCGTGTTGTTTTAAAAATTAGTTCAGATTTTGGTAAAATGTTGGAACTTTATTAGTTTGAGAATTGTATTAAATACTCTGCCGAAATAGCTCAGCCTACTATATGTTCAATATAATGCTGATGATCTTCAAGGGAAAACAGAAAACCAAAGAAGCTCTGAGAAAGAATTTAGAACTTCCTCTGCCAACTCTGGGCAGCCACTGGTAATCACTTTACGCCTTTCTCATACTTTTTTCATATCAGCCAATCAGTGATCACTGATCAGTGACCGAACAGTGAGATAAAACCTCATGATTCTGTCACGAGGTTGAGCATCATATCACGATGATCAACACTGACCAAGCATAGGAAAGTGTTTGTAAACATCCATAAGAGCAGTTATGTATGTCGGTGACAAGGCCTACAATCTAACTTTTAGATAAAGTTTCTGTATTTTTATATAGATAACTTTCTACCAGTGTGGGTTTTTTCATGGATTGAATCTTGTTCATGAATGTATTCTTAATGCAATTTTTTGCTGCTTCTTATAGTGGATAAGCAGTTGATCATTCTTAAATTTTCACTATGTCATACTCTTACTTGAATTCTTTGATGTATGCTGAACTAGGTTGGGTGCATAACAAGGTTGGTTCCACAGAAGGGTGTCCATCTCATTAGGCATGCAATATTTCGAACAATGGAGCTAGGAGGGCAATTTGTTCTTTTAGGTTCAAGTCCTGACGAGCATATCCAAGTAATTTTCCCTTAAAGACTTCAGTTTGCATGTTTCTACATTTCCTTCAGTTGAGTTTGTAGCCTGGTTTCTTATTTCATTAACAAAACCATTGTCCTTGTAGTGTTTTTGATGTAGACGATGAACCATCCCACATCAGTTTCGCAATGGTTTTACATTTTATCACCTGATGAGCAGGTAAGGATATCAGTTCCTCAATAATATATAGAGACTACTACTGATCTTTTCACTTCATCATACTGCTGTAACTCAGACAGACACATTTATTTTTACCATCACTCTGATCACCGTTCCAATCATGTAAAGGGATTGAACGGCGCTTTGGAACGGGCATTCAGTTACTAATACCAAGAAAAGTGAAGATTGGCAGCAGCTTGTTCAAAAGGATATGAAAAATGATTTCAGTTGGGAAACTTCTGCTGACCAGTATGTTGAACTTTTTGAAAGTGCCGTGAGCAGAGCAAGGGCGAGAAAACGTGTTTGATTCTTCTTCTCCACTATAGTTAGGCACAAAAATTCAGTAGAGCATCCGTGCTCAGTGCCTCTTGACAGTAACTGGTTGACATCTCTCATGTGGGAATTTTTTTTTTCTTTTCTCCGGTGACCACCCTTGTGGTAGTAACAAATTCAACTACTGTAAGTCTTGAGCAGTTATTTCATGGATAGATTTCCATATACTGTTTTTCAAAACATGACTTCTATGTATAATGAATTTTTTTTAGTCATCCAATATTTTCAGTCGATAATTGTTTGACATTAAAGCTAGTGTAGAAAAGAAGAAAAAACGTTTCTAGGATATATTGAAATGGGTGCTTTGTTTACTTATACTTTGATGGTGAAAGTCATTTGATAGCAAAACAAAAAAAAATAAAAAAAAAATAAAAAATAAAAAATAAAAATAAAAATAAAAATAAAAAAAAAATTTGCCATGGTTTTAAACCGTGGCTAACTATTGCAACGACTAAAAACCGTGGCTACCTTGCCACGGCTTATAACCGTGGCTAGGGTTAGCCACGGCTAAAAACCGTTGCTACTTAATTAGATACGGTTTAAAACCGTTGCTAGTATCTACACCTTGTCACGGCTTAAAACCGTGGCTATTTTTGCCACGGCTAAAAACCGTTGCTATTATTATTGAAACGGTTTATAACCGTTGCTAATTGCTGAAAATCACGCCCCCCCTTCAAGCATAAAACCGTTGCTACAATTTTAGCAACGGTTTATAGCCGTTACAAAGGATTTCGCGACGCCCCTGTAGTCCACGGCTCTTAGCCGTGGCAATGGCTTACGCCCACGGTATAGAACCGTTGCTATGGGGGTTTTTGGTGTAGTGTAAGTTGTAGTACCTAAGCTTCTGTCATTTGTAATAAATACCTGAATGGTTGCAATAGCTGGTTTGTTGATCTTGTCCAAGTGCCTTTGTATCCTTTCAAATCTCAAGCTCCCCACATGCTTGTAATGGGTGTAATTCAATCTGTTACCCATAACCATTGCAGATTCTTGGAAGAAAACAATGAGCAAAAGAAGAAGAGTGGTGGTGGAGGTAGTCTTCCTCTTGAAGGTATCCATCTCATCTCTCATTCAGTGCCAACCCCAAAACTCCAACAAAAACTCTCACACTCAGAACCTTACAAAACCATTACTGGAAAGACTTGGAAACTAGGATAAACACAAGAGACCCCTCTTAATATAGCTAACTAATAGTGGGAAAGCAATATGGATATGCGCTCTCTTAAAGGAACCTGGAAAGAATAAGGCTTAAAAGAATGAGAAAATTGGGTTGTATGTGTGTGTATATACATCAACATCATCAACTTGTATTTTCACCAAAATATGGAGAGTAGCTTCAAAGCCATTATAAAAACTTGACCTACCCATGTCTATGCA